>JAQQZT010000023.1:7214359-7246590 GCA_030068275.1 Clarias platycephalus
TCACGTGTACACCACTTTGTATTGGTCTTTCACGTGGAATTCCAATAAAATTGATTCATGTTTGTGGCTGTAATGTGTCAAAATGTGGAAAAGTTCAAGGGGGCCGAATACTTTTGCAAGCCACTGTACTGTATATGAAAACTAGCAACAATGTACTTAGCTGTGACCAGTCGAATTGGTCTATTCTCCCCATCCTGAAGATATATCTGTCATTTCTATATCAGTTATTTAAGCAATCGGTTTGCCAGGTTGATGCTTAATAGTCATTCATACATTACGGGTAATTTGGGAACGCCAATTAACCTAATCTGCATGTCTTTGGAATGTGGGAGAAAACCGACCAACTAGAGAGAGAACATGCAAACTCCATGCACACAGACCCCGATGCGGGAATCGAACCTGGACCCTTGAGGTGTAAGTGTCTATCGCAATAATCTGGTTTCCTTCCACAGTCCAAAGACATGCAGATCAGGCTAACTGGCATTTCCAAATTGTCCATAATCTGAGTGAGTGTGTAAATGTGTGTGCTTGTGTGTCCTATGATGGATTTGGCACCTTGTCCAGGATGTACCTCATCTAGTGCCCTAAGTCCTCTGAGCGCTAAGCTTCCTGTAACCCTTTACAGGATAAGCTTTATATAGAGAATGAGTAAGTGACAGTAAGAGAGTGTCAACTACAGTACACTCTCAGTCGCTCACTTTCATCGTCTACACCACTTTATCCTGTATAAAGAGTCGCGGGGGCCTGGAGCCTTTCCCAGGAGACTTAGGCCACGAGGCGGAGTACGTCCTGGACAGGGTACCAATCTAGCACATGTCTTTGGACTATGGGAGGAAACAGGATTACCCAGAGGAAACCCACCAAGCACTTCATGCACACAGAGACGGGAATCGAACCTAGACCCCGGAGGTGCAAGGCGACGGTGCTAACCACTAAGTCACCATGCCGCCTACTACAGAACATTAGAGTTGAAATGATATATTTAATATGAACTCAAAGTGCGGATTTTCAGCTTTGAGGCCATTTGCATCCAAATCTGGTGAATGGTGTAGGAATTATTACACTTTTTCTGTTATAAGTAATCACACTTAAGGGACAAAGAGTAACTGGATAATTGGCTGCTCAGCTGTTCTCATAACCAGATGTACTGTATGTGTTACTTCCTCTTTATTTCAAATAAGTAAAAAAAACAAACAAAAAAAAAACAATCAAAAATGAAGAGTTGACGTCCAAAGAGTTTGTTCCCTTGGAAATAATAAGTTTCTGTCTGCATTCTGAGCGGCACTGAGACTCTGAGCGTGGGGAGGAGACACCATGAGGTATGCTCAAATCAACTTGGTATTTGGTTCAAAAGAAAGAAAGTCCTGGTGAGCTCAGGAACACCGAAAGACCACAGGAAAACAATTGTGTTAGAGGACAGAAAAAGTCTCTCCCTGGTGAAAAACAAACCCGCTCAAACAGATCAAGAAAGTCTCCAGGAGGAAGGTGTATTTGTTTCAAAGTCAACAACCAAGAGAAGGGTTTACCACAAAAGTGGAAACCATGGATAAGCCTCAAAAACAGAGTTTTTTTTAGAGTTTGCCAAACACATATAATAATAATAATAATAATAATAATAATATCTACAGGTCTCGAACAATGTCCTATGGAAAGATGACACAAAGATCAACTTGAGACAATTTTCTGGGAAGAGAAACATCTGGAAGAGGGAACTGCTCATGATCTTTTTATGCACATAAGGTATTTATTAAAAAACGAGGTAACTTACTCACTTTTTAGTCAATATCGATGTAAATACTTTTAAATGAAGGGTGTCTGAACTTGCTCGTTATTTAACTAAAAGCAATAATGCTATAATAACTGTGATGGACTGGTGTGCCATTCATGGTGTATTCCCACTTCATTCCCATTGCTTCTGAGATGGACTTAAGTTCCACTAACAGAGAAATGAGTGAATGCTAGTTTCCTGGATCTAATGTTACCAAAATCATTATAAATGTAGAGGTTCACCACACCCTCAAGACCTCAGCTCCTCCAGCCCTTTTCCCATGATTCCATGATTGAATTGCCCTTTATGTGCCACTGGTTCTGCAATGACAGATATATCCAGTATTGTTCTGAGCAAGTCTTTCTTTAAATATATATTTAATTTCTAAAGAACCAAACTTTCTTGTATTTTCGATATAGTTTTGAGGAATAGCTCTCCAGGCTTCCTGAAAGACTTTTTTGGCTCTTGTCTTGGCAAGTTCTTTTGGCAAGCTCTTATTTTAAGTGCCTGACCAGTTTCATAGGGATGTTTTATTTTTTTGCTTATTAAGCCACATAGTGACCTATGAATCATTCAAGCATTAAAATAAGCCTATCTAACTTAAGGGATAAACAAGTGAGAGACAGGTGCAGATGATGACAGATGATCAGTCCAGTGATTGAATGCTGTATGCTGAGCAGTTGGAACAGACGAGAGGGGAAATGAGGTCGCTGCTGAGGTTGATAACAAATAATAATAATAATAATAATAATAATAATAATTTGTATTTATTAGGGACTTTGCAGCCTGTTGCAATAAAACATTGGTTCCAATTTCTTAAATGTAGACTACATCATTTAGTTAAATTCAATATGAAGAAACAAGACATTTCCACAGTACCATATATAATAAAATTTAATAAAAAATTATTACATTTAATTCATATAAAACCTTTAACAATAGACATTTTGCCAAAGCAGATTGATGTAAATAAAATTTCTAGATACAAATCAAACATTTAAAAAAATTAATAGATTTATAGCTTGGTCAATTTGTCCCCGATGAACAAGCCGGAGGTGACAGTGGCAAGAAAAACTTCACTGAGTTGACATGAATGAGAAACCTTGAGAGGAACCAGACTCTAAAAAGAATCCCAATCTTTTTTTTGTGATACCGGATAGGTACATTGCATTCTATCATTGTTGTCAATTGTATGACAGGAAATGTGTCTTGGTTAACATGAAGTTTACTTTGTTGAGATTTCCAACTATATATAAAGCTAAAACTATACAGGTAAGAAGTCTTCATCACAATCCCAGTTGTGCATTTTTTAGATATATTACTTGAAATATTAATTAAAGAGCACCTACCCCACTGTGAATACACTTAACCATCAAAGACAATAATTTAAATACATTAATGTGTAAACATTTTATTCTTAAAACACTATTTTCCATGAATCATCTATTATAAATTATTTAAAAAATGATTACTACTTTTGAACACGTGTAACTATTCCATACATCACGTGTTCAACAGGAAATCGCATCATATACAGTAAATCTCCTAAAGATGTTGGGAAGAAGAATAGAAGGTTTGCTCTTATTGTTTTATCTTTTTTGGCAATATTGACTCACGAGGTGGCGGGACGGTGGCATAGTGGTTGGTACTGTCACCTTGCACCTCCAGGTTTCAGGTTCTATTCCCGCCTCGGGTCTGTTTGCATGTTCTCCCAGTGCTTGGTGGTTTTCAGGGTATACTAATTGATGTGCTCAAAGGATAATGATAAATAACAACAACAAAAAAAAATCTGTTTTAAGCATATCATCAGAATAGCCATAATGTCCTTGGGTTTAGTTAACCACATTTTAGGAATTTGTTCATTTTACTCTAAACTGTCTTTAATATGTTTTAATTCAAACATTTTGTAAAAATAAGAGCATGTTGCCTAAAATAATTTAACATTGATTTGAACGATTAAACGCCTGTTTTCTTAGATTCGTAGAAGAATATTTGAAAGATGCTTGAAAATGTGACAGGCGGTGTGTCCCGTCATCCCCCCCCCCCCCCCCCTCAAATATTGGCACGGCATCTCTGAGCAACTCTTCTGGGGGGAAAATAAACATCGTTTGTATGAGCAAAGTGTGCGCAGCGGTAAGAAGTGTCATTAAGCGATTTCACAAAACTAAAAGATCATATAATAGAGAACAGAACCAAAAAAAAAAAAACACTAGAAAACTATAATAAAGAAAATGTTACTGATAACGGTTAAACGCCTGACAGGTTGAAGATAATGTGTAAAGTGTGATTTGATTTGTACTACCATGTGAAACTAGACCAGAAATAGATGTTGACTCATATCTGCCCTTGGTGACTCTTGCATAAAACATCCTGATGAGCTGCGAGTCCTTTGAAGATCAGTGAGAGTGGTTTCTTTAAGTCAAACCAAGGATGAAAGCCTTGAGGATTAAAAAAATAAATAAATAAAAATCTTTAATAAAATAGTAATAAAACAGGGTGTAAAATGCGTCACATTCATCTACTTTTTATATTTTGAAGGATGTGGGGATCACATTTTTGTTTCAAAGCATTTCAATTCATTCATTAGTCATTCATTGCACCATTATCAAATTAAGATAATAACACTGCGGTATAAAAGGACTCATATTAGATGATAATTAGCATTAATAAATGAATGTGTGCATGTATGTAATGACTGTGACGTTTTCAACAACTGTCTTTCTTTTTTTTTCTTCCTGGCGCCTCCTTAAATATGACTTTTTTTTTTTTTTTTTTATGTACAGGCTAAATAATTATTATCAAAGTTGACTAACTCTACAGGGTGAGTGAAAATGAACAAGGTAATATTTGACGGCTATAGAACGTATTTTGGTGACCTTATTTTCATGCAGGATGGAGCACCACCGCATTTCGCTATTACTGTGTATGCGTGGTTAGACCAGAATTTTCCAGGACGTGGCTGAACAGCCTTTGAGAAATCCAGATCTCACTCCATGATTTTTTTCCCCATGGGGCTATGCATCTCCGGCTGTTGGAGGAAATTGGTTGATGCCATCGGCGCCTATATTGAAATGTAAAGATTTGCTTTCATTTTTAATTTTACATAAATAAATTATTTATATAAATAATAAATAAATGTATATAAAGAAATACAATTTTATTATAACTATGGACTTTAGTACTATTTTTAATACCTGGTTACTTTTCACTCACTCTGTATATGTGTTTTCAACACACACTGCTGAAATACCACATATATGATGAGATAAAAAGTCATAATAAAAATGTCTGCATAGACTGTTATTTATAGCTATTCGGTACTGAGCTAAAGTTTTCAAATGCAAACTTCAAAATAACAATTAGTTATTGTATTTTAGGTAATAAAGATGATGAGGTCCAAGAGAGCAGATTTATGATCGGGAAATATGAGAATTTGAGAATATGAATCTGATGGTTTATAAACTAGATATTCAGATGGATAAAAATTTTGCACAAGTATATTTCTCATAAAGTAACATTTAAACATATTGGAACGTTATATGCGACATTTCCAGAAACAGATTGATTTTGATTTTAATTTCGATTTTACCAGTTAATTGCTAACACACCTTCTCCTGTGACTGGCAGAACTAACTAACTGCGACTGGTAGAGCAATCAGCCATGGTTAGTGTAATTAACTGGTGAAAGTAGTTTTCAATTCTTACCTTTTTCTGCTTTAGAATATCTGTTACATTAACTTTTGACTCCCGGTGTTGAATCCCAAATAGCATTAAATGGAAAGCTAGCGCAATATAGTGTGCAATCCCTTGTTCCACACACCAAGTAGTGCCCTTGACCAGGGGTTAGAGAGGGATTTGGGATCCAGAAGATGGTAACTGTAAACATAATGTGGACGGTTTAGATGCAATATTGTGAGATTGGTTGATTGGTTTTCATGTGTGGGTTTTGGCAGGCAGCCGCTCTCCCCTCTTTTCAGGACAGCGGATGTGATACATACATTTTACGCTCTATTATCATCATGACTTATGGAATGCATCTCGTTCAATCAGATAACTCGGCTACAACTGACTGTTGCATAATAGTTCTTATAATGTAAGTGATAACATGAAATAACTTTCTATAGCGTTAAATAAATAAAAATGTACAGTGTGTTTTTACTTAATAAACTAAAAGACAAACAAAATACTTGAAGATGTGCTGTTATTGTCGGGAAAAATCCTCTTTCTAATGACAATAGTACTTTGTGTCAGGAAACATCAAACCAATCCATTGTTGATTATTGTCTTACACTGGCATGCCTCCTAAATGTTTTTATTTACTTAAATTTTAGCAAACATGTGTTGTGTTCTATACATTTAAATTATGTTTCATGTAAATGGACATTTGAAGATATTCACATAAACATGTAAAAATTTGAAAGAATCCGATTTTTTTTTAGTAAAGACGATGTCCATGTTCTATAAACGCTCAGTAAAATTCAATCCTACTGGTCTTGTTCCGTTCTTTATTGTGTGACAACTTTCCATTCCTTACACTGCAAATTTCAGACCAAATGAAACATCTATGAGAAACATTCCTGAGCTCCACCCACAATCGACAATCTTGATCGAATTCGACTCCGGTGATCATCACTGAGTGACGTAAATGAACCGGTGCCGCCTCAGGGTTGAACACAGAGGTGAGAAATGGTTTGCCTTTTTTTCCGGGAATACGGAAGGTTACAAAAGGTCGCAGGAGGTCAAAACCTGAGTGAAGTCTCTCCAGGAAGACATGACATATCGACAGACATGACAGAATCAGAATTAAACTCTGTGACGCAGATGTCAGTGCTGGTTTATCATCAGGCATGTGTGTTGCTCTCTTCCACTATTTAATCTTCATCTTTTTGTTAAACTTTTTGGCACCTCAGCTTTATATGTAGATGCATAGCATGTTTATTGACCGATACTGTAACGTATAAATATAGAGCAACACATTGCGCAAACTGACTGAGCAGTTCTTTGAGAGTCTGCGACTGCCCTACGCTGTGTTTATTGCCATCCTCTCTGAGTGGAAAATATTCAAATTGATGGTATGGAAATCTTTGGATGAGCTCCGATTTGAAATGTAAAGCAGGGTCTCCAGGAGATGAGCTGGCGCCCTGTTGCACCCTCTCCACAACTCAGGCAGATATCCGAATTCCGTGTGCAGGGAGAAATCCGCGGATCTGGAGCAGGTGTGGAAATCTTACCCGATCAAATGGGACCTCGGGTCCGGCGCCCAACTCTTCGCAACGTGAAGGTAAGTAAAAAATGGACTGAACCTGTTGCTGCGCGTCTGACGTTGCAAGGTTTGTTTTTACTGCTAGACAAACACAAGCGACAGGGTAGATCGTTTAGCCTCTGACCTGCTCCTTAAAATGTAAAACATCTTTAGATGTTTAAAATGGCACTGAATTGATTTCTGATTTTTTTTCATTTCGTAAAAATTTTTTTTTACGACTGTGCCTGAGATTTTGTTGAGAGAAAGTTCTCGAGAGCTGGGTACTGAGAGAAAACAATGCAGCTGCCATTTAAATATATTCAAACCAACCTGACGAAATGCCACAGCAACCTCATTGGGGAGGTGAATGACAACAGGCAATGGTCCTTAGCATGGAACTTTTTGAACGACGGAAATAATGTCGCAATTAGGTTACATGGCGAATGAGACTTCTGGAGATTTGCCACAGAATCAAAGTCTCATTCAAAGTTACAGGAGCTTGACCATGACCTCTGCAACATGGTAGGAAGGAATTTGGAAAATTATCCTCCCGTAAGCAGGCGCATTTGAATCTAGAAGTAAAAAAAAAAAACATTAGGTTATTCTTATGGGTGCCGCATTGTATTGTTTTTATAGACTTACTACACCCTGGGACAAACACAACCAAGTCAATTCCCACTCACTAGCTAGTTCACCACATTACGTGACAGCTATCAGTCGGGGAGCGTGAAGGTTAAAACATGCTCTCTACTAGACATGTGAAGGTAGCTAGCTGGCTACTCGTGCTCTGATTGACCAGGCAGAAAGGATTTCCTTTTATGGAAAACGAAAGACACTCGATTTGCATGTTCCGAAACCTTGGTGTCGCACTGAATGTCCTAAACGTCGATCTTATTACAAACTGGGTTAGTGATCCCAAAGAAATCCAATATTTAAAAGCTTTCATTTTAAGAAATCACAATTCCAAATTTCATTGTTGAAATTGCAAAAAAGTTTTTTTGTTTGTTTGTTTCTTTTTCTTCTTTAAATGAAGTTACAACCAGTAGCCTAATCCCAACCCTATCCATCCATAATAACTGAGTCCTGCCAATCTGGAAGTTGAGTCACGTCAACTGGACTTCTTTCAACTGGAGTCGTGCCAATGTTTATGGATTTGCAAGCGTGCAGGCACGTTGGCTTGAAGGAAGACGTTTCAAATGCTAGCTTTCATTTGCTCATGTGTATGCATCATTTACTGTATGTACTTAGCAGGTGTTTTACTTCTAACTTCTAACACTACTATTGAGTGCGTTGTTTGTGGAAGCAATCATCTGAATGGTGCATATTTACCGGCACTACATTAACAAATGCACACACTAAACCACTTTTGTAGCTTCAATTTAAGAAGTCAGAAGAGTAAATTAGCAATTGGAAGATTATTTGTTATCAACTTTACTATACTGTATGAATACGTAACAATGAGATTGGATTTGTTATAACAATTCTTTTTACTTGAATGTGGTTGGGTTAAATTTCTAACAAGTAGTTAATCCAAGCAATATAATTTAAATTAAAATTAAATTTTTTATGAGATTTCAACAGATTAAAAAAAAAAACATGCTTATTGCCACTGATTTGATTGTTTGAGGAACATAATGCGATGTACCTGTGTGTACGCTAATTGTACATGATTCAGTCATTTACATTGATGTTGCATGTTATAATCAATCCACCAGGATACGACTCAATAAATTTGTTTGACAAATGAAAATTCAGCAACACGTATTAAATAATGCCTGATGGATGTAAAAAGTCTTTGTGAATGTAGCTTTAAAATTTCTCATGGAGCACAAATCAAGGAAACGGATCATTTTGATTCATACACATTCACCTTTTATATGAACTTCCATAACTTTTTTAGATTGTGTAAAGCTGCTTTGCGACAATGACAGTCGTTAAAAGCACTATACGAATAAATAAAATTGAAATGAATGAATTGTGTTGCATCCAAGGTGTTGTGGTAGCGTAGTGTTTATCACCGTGGCCTCGCATTGAGGGTCGAGGGTTCGACTCCCACATTCGGTTCGGTGTGGCGTTTGCATGTTGCTTGGTGGGTTTCCTCTGGGTACTCTGGTTTCCACCCCAGAGTCCGAAAGACATCGGTATTTCCGAAATTTTCCATAGTGTGTCGATGTGCGTGCTTGTGCCCTGATTGTGCATCTCATCCGGGGTGTATCCTGAGTCAATGGGGGTGAGGTTCAGGCATCTTGTGACCCTGTATAGGATAAACAGTAGAGAAAATGAGTGAGTGTTGCATCAACAGTGATAAATGCAAGCTTTTTGTTAAATCATTGTTATTAATGTATTAATCATTAAATTATCCAGACTGCTAAAGTAAAATAAAATCAAAAAATGTATTTTGCAAAAGTGATGTACAAGATCCAGATTCTGGAATATCAGCATAAAAGAATGCTACAAAAGAAAAAAACACAACAGTCTGCTATGGTAGAGCATTGCAGCACAACAACTTCTACATGGAGAAACATGACGGTGTGACAAAATAACCATCTTCATAGCTTTATTCTCTTTCTCTCTTCTCCCACCAAACTAAACCTTATCCTGCTACATGGCAGCATCGCAGCCCTGGGAATAATTTTTCAACAGGCATATGGTTTCAAACGCACGGGTCTTGTTGCGGATGAGTCAGGCAGATTCACTTCTGCTACGTTTCATCGTCATGATGAAACCATGGCTACAGTTTTTATGCTAACACCGAGGACGGTCTGAAGTTTGACAGAGAGAAATAAGGAACGGCTGTTTTCAGCATATAGTGTCGAGTGTTGTTCACCTTCATCCCTTTTTTTTTTTTTTTTCTCTCTTCCCCGAGCCTCTCGACATTCACCGTGAGTGAGTCACAAAGAAGCCGGCCTCGATTAGGTAACTCCAGGAGTCAGGAATCAAAGACACATGTCCATCACCACACACTGACATTTGTAGATGGGATGACGTTAAACAACATCTGCAAGGTCTCAATTAGTATGAAGAAAGCAAGAGAAAGAGAAAGATGAAAACCTTTTCTTTTGTTTAATTTATTTATTTTTCTTTCGATCCTTTTCTCTTTAATTCTAGCAATTAAATTCGAAAAACAATATCAAGTCTATCTCTGCAAATTAGTCAAACACCTACCTTAATTTGCAGTGAGAGGCAAATGAACCTGGTGATGAGTCATAGCATTGCGTTAAGAATAGAAATCATGCACCGCTTCTAAAGTCAGAACTCATTTTCCATAAGGCGGGAAAAAAAAAATCCCCTCCTCAAAATCTAGCATTTCTTTGAAGCGTCACGTTGAAAAGCTGACTTTTTCTCATCGAGAAGCCAAGGAACAAACCCACGGAGATGATTATACGTACCGGATCATGCATTTAATCGTATAATTTCTCCTTTCACCACTTAAATTCATCCGTCTGATTAAAAACAGATTCTGCATTTGTATTATTTATATTGCATAGTTTTTGAGTTTAATTTGTAGTTAAATGTAAAAAAAAAAAATATATATATATATATATATATATATATATATATATATATTAAAAAATTTCTATGCAATGCAATACATGGATTAAAATAAAATCTGTAAATCTGAAAAAAAACTGTTTAAACCTTTGTCAATTTGTGTAGATCATTAGAATATTTTTTATCTTATAACAAGTTACACTAATTCTAAAGACGTTTGCGTTATCAAATTAGACTTAGTTTCACATCAATTTAAGATTAATTAATTATGAGAGAAAGATTGTTCAGAGCGTTCAATTCACCATTTAATAATAGCCTTTTTGCTGAAATGCTGTTTAAAGAATGAATAAGGAGTTTCTCAAAAGAGAGAGAGAGAGAGATCTAATCATAACCCTAATTTCATCTTTTATTTAAACCATTAGTTGTGATAAGCGTTATGAGTTGCAAGTGATATAAGTGTAAATAAATCGAAATTTATAAATAGACATTTGGAATAAATGGACATCTTGCTTTTAAGCAAGTACAGTTTGTAGGAAGAAGCGCAAAGGCTGCAACAAAATTAACCATATTTTTCACATCAGTTTATTTTGTTATGGGTTGTTATGAATTTGTAAGTGAGACCACGTTGAGCAAAATCCAAATAGGTTTTACACAGATAATATTTTATCATAAAAAAAAAAAAAACACGCAACATTGTGCCATCTTCCTTGCAGTTAAGTACTGAATAAAACACTGATGAGGCTGATGTTTCTTATTGTATTGTTAACATCCTAATCTAGATCTCTTCGAGACCCTGTTAAGAGCGCCTCTGTTTTATCAGACTGCATCAACTTCACTTTGTTTAAATGAAGAATAAAAGAAATGCAATGTGTGTATTTGTGTGTGTGTGTGTGTGTGTGCGTGCGTGTTTGTGTGTGTGTGCTCGAGACAGGACTGAAACTGGACCCTACAGCAGTAAGCCTGAGAGTTGCTGAAAGGATTTTTGATGCAGTAATATTATCTCTCTGTCCCAGCTCAGGCCACACAAAGGTGCGCAGCCAAGCGCCAGAGCAAGGCATGTCATCTAAATGGCGAAGTCTTCTTTTGCAGTGTATTACATCCAGCTGCTTTGTGCTGCTTGAATTTGGCTGGGAGACAGCACAAAGGAGGCAGTTTGTTCGCCCCCCGACAAGCTTGCTTTTATTTGCGTCGGCGCTTTGATGTATATAGAGAGAGAAGAGCATTTAGGTCCGGGATATCCCTCGCCGAGCGCCAGAGAAGAAATCCCACTCCTGGACTATGATCCTTAACAATCCCCAGCCTTTCAGCACTCAAAGCTTTTATTCACTTTAAGAACCTCACTTTCCACTATTGTGTCTACTATCTGTTATTTGAAGATAAAGAAGAATGCTAGGTGTGCTCTCCTCTGTGACTGAGCACAAATGTACGGCTAAGGTCTGTACCGAAAATTCCAGATTTGTATCCTCGTTGACCGTTAAATGGCTTGTATAAAGTCGTTTTTGAAAATCTTTACATTTCAAGATGACAAATATATTCATCCTAAGCTTTGATCTTTTCTCACGATCGCTTCTCTTCTCTCGTCAAAATGACCTGGATCGCTAGCGATATCGCTTTGCTACGTTTGCTCGAATTTTTGTTCACCTCTCTCATTTTTATCGCGCAGCAGTCAAAGCTGTAATCATTGTGTGGACTGCTGAAGAGTAGGTGTACACAGAGATGCAAATGAACTGGTCCTCGGTGCTCTAGGTGTGCAATGTCCAAAGCTTGACCAGAGAAAAGTATGCAAATGGAGCTAGTAAAATATACACACAGACACACACACACTCGCACTACTCACCACTTCCAGGCAATGACAACGATAAATATGCAATGGACATTAAATTAACAAACACAAAAAACAGTTAGTGCTGGATTTCAAGGCGGGAATTTCCACAGCAGGAACCTTTTCAGGAAGCCAGGATTTATATTTCTTTTTTTTTTTTCTACTAAAGAAAGCAGAGCTGATTGTTTTGAACAGTTCTGTCCCTCTTTAAAAGCCTGGTTAGATCATTTTTGAAGGTTGATGTGTATTAGATGGGGTGTGGCATGATGTTTATTTGATAATAGGGTTATCAAACCAAAATCACCCAAAATGATTTTACTATAGTGAATGGAAAATAAAAAATAAATAAAATAAAAATATATATAAATAGGAGAGTCCACAATGCATTGGCATACATGGGCACACCGGCACCAATAAGCCTCAGAATATAGCTTAGAAAAGACCAGATCAGAACAATAGGGATCTCTGTAAATGGGGTGAACACTCTTCACAATGGAACATGAGAAGTGATGAAATTTAACAAAACATCACTTTGACCAATAAAGGTCCCCTGGTACACCTGGTTCATAGACCCAAATAGCACACAAATAGGGAAAGAAATCAGCACAGATATGTTCAGCTTGCTTCTTTAAAAAAAAAAAAATTTTTTTTAAATTCATAAATACTGATTAATTTTTTTTTATTTATTTGTGTACTTATTTGTTGTTTTGCATTCCTATTTTTGAATTCCAACACTTTTTTTTCTTTTATGCAACTGGATAGGAAATTTAAACTATAAGCTAACTCAGAAACCATTACCAGGTCATATAATGTTTAGCTATTTTCATGCACTGACAAGAAAGTGACATTTTGTTCCTGGTTCTGAAAGCTACATTAGTTAACATGATGTTTGAGTAATACAGGGTCCAAGCACCACAGCATTCGTTAGGACTTTCTTAAACATAGCCAATGACTATAATTTATCAACCTAATTCTCGTCCCTGGACTATTATTCAAAATGTCTGATTTAAAAAACAAACAAACCAAAAAAATTGATGCCAGACCACACATCTAGATTGTTGTTGTCAAGCCCTGATACACTTACATAGGTGACAATTACATCATTTCTACAAACATATCAGAATCAAACCCATAATATTAAGTTTGGAAATGCCATATTTACTGTATGAGCAACTTTGGTGCTTAGACCCCTGATAACTTAGATTGTTGTTTACTATATTCAGATTTGCTGCGTCGCTGTGTTTTTTGCAGGTGCTGAAATGAATGTGGTCGTCCTACCTCTTTCATCATTTCTGCAAGTTTACATAAAGGTCACAGTAAGTGCAGTGCAGTGGAAATGCAAAACAGTGACATGTTCTGGAAATGTGCGCTTCTTGTTTTGGGAGATTTCCTGAACCGCTTTAGTGGTACTCCGAGTAGGACATGTTTGTAGAAATGGCATCACCAAGAGAACGCACGTCATGACGTCTGCACGTCATGTCGTTATTTTAAATATCAATTGAATTGCATAATAATGGAAAGACGTTTAATTTCCTATTAAGCATTAAGCTTGAACGGTTGAACCTACAACAAGAGACGCCCCCAGCCTCCCCCTCACAACAAAAGGCAAATTAAAAAGCATGATTTCTGGCATGCCCCTCACCACTACGCTGAAGTGTTTCACTCATGTTGCCAAGTGCACAGCAGCCGGTTAGCAGCCAGCTCATGTCACGGTGATGTGTAAGACATACAGTATTGTGTCGTTGTGCTTCTAGCCAGAATATGTTTCTCATTGTTAACGGAGTGACAGGATCATTATGCTGCGTTAACAACTACCTGCTATAAAATTACACTTGAGAATGGTCACTTTCATCTTTTCTTTAAGGCATTAAAAAAAAACATATCAAGTTGGCACTGATTAAAGGCAACATTCAGGCAAGGTGAGAAGGTGATGCGTGGAAACCTTTGATATAAATGATATCAATGTAGCACTAGCCATAACAAAGGATTCAGTCTTGCCGTGGTTTATTTTCCTTTCACCGTACAGTATGACAGCTGTGGGTGAAACATGCGCCGTGTTGTTCTTTAAAGTTAAATTTCCTGTCATTTCCACAAACACTGGCCTCATTAGTGGTGCAATTGTTGCGTGACTCATACCGATATATGGATCCACCACTTGTTTTGCTCGATATTTGATTACTAATAAGGAAGCAGAGTCATGAAAGGGAGTGAAGCGGTGAGTTTGATTTAAAGTCAGTCTAACAGCTGGGTTTAAAGCATGCTAAGGCTCAGTTTATCGATATCCACTAGTTGTCCATGTAGCAAAATGTCCGTTCCAAATGGGAAATACTTTTCCTAAGGGACCTATAGACCAAGAGACCTGAGGCTAGTGATAAAGAAATATGTGTTGTTTTGTCCTCTCCATTTTCTCCTTTTTCAGACAACAGCTACCAGACAAGAAGCTATATCAACTATATAATAATAATAATAATAATAATAATAATAATAATAATAATAATAATTTTATAATATTATTATAATAATATCATAAATTGAGCTAAAACAGAGATATCACTGGTCATGATCAACAGGAATGGTCATAACAAGTAGATCTTACTCAAATGCACAAATTTAACTAAAATGAGCTAAACCCAAGTAGTTACAACTTGAGGGCTTGAACCTATAACCTTCTTCTTTTTATTTTTATTTTTATATAATTGTTTTTATTGGAGGAAGAACAGGGCAACAATGCACTTAGAACCTATAACCTTCTGATCAGTAGCCCTGAACCTTAACCACTGGGCCACCATTGTCCTGCTCATTACTACTGTTTTGGTATGGTCCATCAAACAAGCCTAGAGGATAAACCATGGATAAGTTGGACTGTCATCTACAGTAAGTCTCCTAGGTGAACCCACACCAAGTAGTGCCCTTGATCAAGGGATTCACACATGTGTTAGAATTATTATTTTTTTTATTATTATTAATTTTTTTCTCCCCTAATTTAATCGTGTCCAATTCCTCCCAGTCACTAGGGGGCTCCCACATTAAGCTCATACCGCCACTCGGTCGGGAGGGCCGTAGACCGCCCACGTGTTTCCTCCGACCCACGTGACGTCACCGACCATTTTTTTCGAACTGCTTGCTCACGCACAGTTGGGGGCGACGTAACACACTCGGAGGAACAGCGCTATCCGCTCCCTCCGCTTACGCGAGCTCACAGACGCCCCTGATTGGCTTGCAGAGCCGTCGTTAATGTGGGAGCACGAAATACGTCTCTTCTCTCCCCTCTATGCCTCCGGCTGTGAGAGGTAACAGCATCGCCCGGGGTTCGAACCAGCGATCTCCGGATGATAGGGCGAGCACTTTACCATTGCGCCACTCGGAGGCGTGTTAGAAGTTTTATAGCTCATGTTAGTCAGAATAATACAGATGGTTCAGTGCCATCTCAGAATGACTTAGAAACAATTACTAATCGTGTTGGTACAAAGTGTTGTTTAAGATGACATAACATTATCGGATGTTTTTTTTACCTGACAATAGCTCTCCACCCTTTCCAGTACCGCAAACCAAACCAACCCACAACCACCCATGCTGGCAATTGACAGTTAGTGTAATTTATTTTAATAATTTATTTATTTTGATCATTTTAGTAATTTTACAATACAGTATGTTTATATAGATAATTTCCCAGTGCCATTATGCTTTATTATCACCACTAGTGGAATGCTTCTCGTCAAGTTGGAACTAAATGTTGTTAAACACAATATATTACACTCCAATCTAATGGTGTGCATTAATTCAACAGCATTTCTGTACCAACATAAATTATTTTATATATTTATAGTAAAGTTTGTCCTTTGTAACAATCAATAAGGTTTCTAACAAAGGAAAGTTAAGACGTGAGAGAACTTTTAGTATGCATTTTAGTTTCTAGGTAACTTAACAAGATTTGAAGATTTTTGCAATAGAGAAAAAAAAAAGGAACTGATGAGGGAACGACGGCAACGTTTATAGTTGCTATAATAGAGGTGATAACAGAATCTTACTTGTCTCGTGGATGTTTAATATCTTCAAATGTATGTATAAATCATTAATTCAAGTCAAATGACATTTTTGTATTCTAAAAAAGTAATCATTTTAATAATAACAATATTTTTAAATATTATAAAAATTCATGTTTCAGGTTCTCATATAGTAATTAATTTCATCGTCTCATCGTCTATACCGCTTAATCCTGTATACAGAGTTGTTGCGGGGGGCCTGGAGCCTATCCAAGGAGACTTAGGGCATGAAGCAGGGTACACCCTGGACAGCGTACCATTCCATCACAGGGCACACACGCACACACACACACACACACACACACACACACACACACACACACACACACTCATTTACACACTACGGGCAATTTGAAACCACAATTAGCCTAATCTGCATGTCTTTGGACTGTGGGAGGAAACCGAAGTACCACCAAGCATGCAAACTCCATGCACACGGAGACGGGAATCGAACCTGGCCAGGAATCGAACCCAGACCCTGGACGTGCAAGGCGACAGTGCATATTGTTTAAGAGCTTTATTGTTTATTCATTAATGCAAGTAAAACTAATGGAAAAAAGTATGAGAAATCTGTAAGTGATTTTAAGATCCAGTTTGTCATTTGTCAAATGCCGAACTCCAAAGGGCAAAATATGTTTTAAATGTATGTTTTATGTATAAGGTTAAAGCATTTAGGTTTTTAGACATAACACTAGGTTTAGGTTTTTAGACATAACACTACATTCATTTAATCTCATGATCATTTCATAACCTTGAATACCTGCATGTCTTTAAAAGGCGTACATGCTTGTGTAGCTCAAAAGGTGCGTATCTGTCATTTCTGGGAACATAACGTGAGCACAACACAAGAAATTACCAGTCTATCTCTTTATTGTGTTCATACCTTGCTAATGCTTGATGCTCTAATCCCAAAAATACCCCTTGAGAGGGTTGAGCGAGAATGAGTAAGAGATTAAAAGATGAATGGAGGAAGGAGTGAAGCTCATTCAGCTGTACAGTATGTCCCTGAATCTCTCCCTCCTACCACCATTACTGCCAGAGGTTATTTTTACTGCCAGGTACGAGTAAGTCATGATGCGCAAGCCTCATTACTGATATTTATGGAACACAAATTGAAACGGAAAAATGATACAGCGTCCCCCCGAGGACCCATCCGCTCTTAATAGTTGTCGGTAAAGGCAGTGGAAGGAGGGGGTTCAAAACTGCTGACGGGCGGAATTCTTTCAGCCGCCACGCACTTCACATCTCGTAATGATTCTGGAGACCAGACGAAGCCCAGATGTAATTAACTGCCACAAACAAGCACGCTCAGGTGACCTGTGTAACGACAACAACATAACAAAACTGTGTCAACAGAAGAAATTTAGAATTAAAAAAATAATAATAATAATCTATAATCCATGTGTAAAAAATAAAAAACTGCATGCGTATACCAAAGCGGTGTGGTGTGATTCTGTAGTATAGTTAGATCTAGAACTAAACCAATAACAAAGAAATGTTTTTTAAAAAATGCCATTTTCTTTCTGGTATAATAGTGTTTTAATTTTAAGATCTGAGTAAGTTATTTAGAATAAAGCTTTTTCTAACATGAATCAATTGAATTGTTGATTTTGTTTCATGGCTGTTCAAAACATTATTCATGCGGCGAGTTGGTAATCGTTTTTTTCTACATCAGATTGATAGGAAATGCAAAAGTTCTAGTCACGATGTTTTGGAAATCCTGTTTGACCTTTGAGCTTTTTTTTTTTTTTTTTACATTCTGAAAAGCAATTTGGCAGCAGAAAACAATGCAATGTTTTTTTTCTTCCTCTTCTCGTCTTTTTTCTTCTTTCTGAAAATATTTCCAAATCTTCATTATTCATGCAAGACTTGTCCTTGATCTCCAGGCCATTATTCCCCCCAGTAGTTGTGTAGTTAATTGATGTGCAACGCTTTACTGTCCAGTTAAAAGTCAAATCCGTTTGTGTGTAAAAGATATTTCTGGATGATGTTTTGAGAAATACTGATAAAAACCGTTGTTGTGGTAACATTCTCTGAATGCGGCGAACATGTCCCCATCAATTGTTCTCGTTTTTTTTTTATTATTATTAATTGAAGTATGTTAAAAAATCTTGCATAGTAACTAACTGATCAAGTCATGTCAGCTTTTATTGTCATTTCAACCATACACAGTTCAGTACACATGGTATGTATATACAAATTAACAAAATGAACTAGCTAACTAAGACACGTCATTAACTGACTGGCTAAGAGAAAAAAGTTAACACTATAAATGAATTCAAATATCTAAGTACTATACAAAAGATAGCAAAACGACAACAAAAAGTGCACAAGTCAATGTGCAAACAAGAGCAACAACATGACATCACGAAACAATGCAATACTTCTTAATACGTAAGATAGATGAAAAAGAGTAAATATTTCATGTTACAGTAGCAGCAAGATAGAAAAAAGTTCTTGTGCAAATAACAGCTAATAAGTATTCAGCCACCCACTCATCGTCTATACCGCGTTATCCTGTATACAGGGTTGTGGAGTCTATCCGAGGAGCACAAGGTAGGTTACACCCTGGACAGGGCGCATGCATACACACTCAAACACACACTACGGGCAATTTGGGAACTCCAGTTAGCCTAATCTGCATGTCTTTGGACTGTTGGAGGAAACCAGAGTACCTGGAGGAAACCCACCAAGCACGGGGAGAACATGCAAACTCCATGTACGCAGAGGTGGGAATCGAGCCTGGACCCTTGAGGTGCAAGGCGACAGTGCTAACTACTTAAGCCATATGTCGGGTTACATATTTTATAAATATCCACACAAATCAATATGAACAGAGTATAAGAAAGTTTCTGTCAAGTTTCTTTACTTATAAACTATATGACTATAAACAACTGCAGTCATTAAATTCTTTAAATGTCCAACAACTTTAAAGAAGCTGCTCATTTTCATTTCTCTCCATTCATATTTCCATCGCTTTTCAAAACTAGAGTTGTTTTAACCAGTCAGCATCACATAACATCTTATTTAGAGGTCTGCTGCATTGTCACTAATACAACACAGAGAGAAAGAGTGTCACCTGAAAGCTTTGCAGCCCAGACCAGGCTTATGACTCACTGTGGCAGAGATGAGGACAGACGCAGAGAGACAAGGACACAGGCAGAGTGGAGGAAAGGTACCTCAGAGACCAAACCTTTCCATGGATCTCTGGCATTAAGCAGACAGAGACAGACAGTCTGTAATATCAATCATTCTATTATTTAGTGCTTGTTAAAAAAAAAAATCACAGGAGATCAAATGAACACAGGGTTTGTTTAAAAAAAACATCAAACCGTTTCCTGTTGATCTGTTTACAGTAATATCGTACATTTAAAAAAAGAAAAGTGCTATACAGCCCTACGAAGTTTCTCATCCTGGTATTGATTATCACTGTGTAATTACTTTATTATTACACGACAATATCAAAATAAAATTTGAGGTTAATTTACATTAGACATAAGCTTCATGTAATTATAAACTTATTTTACGCAATGAACCGTGACTTCAGTTATGTCAAGTGAAAGTAGGAGGGATAGAAATATATTATTCATAATAAACAGATAGATAACATGTTCTAAGGAGATGCCTAGAAATACAGATACTAATAGGACTAGAAAATTTTGAAAGTGTCTCAGAAAGGTTCTGGGAGTCTTTTGCTGAGATTAAGGACATGCATCAGGACTACTTTTACCTGCAAAGAGATAAAAAGTCCATATTCGTTTATTTATTTTTAGTACATGCCTGGTCTGGGTTGGAGTGGTTTATATTATAAACTTATGCTTTGCTTACATTTTGGGAAATTATCGAAAAAATTATCGGAAAAAAATAATTGGTTAGCGTTGTCGCCTTGCACCTCCAGGGTCCGGGTTCGATTCCCATCTCATCTGTGTGCATGGACTTTTCATGCTCTCTCCGTGCTTGGTGGGTTTCCTCCGGGTTCTCCGGTTTCCTCCCACAGTCCAAAGACCTGCAGATTAGGCTAATTGGCATTCCCAAATTGCCTGTAGTGTGTGAATGAGTGTGTACTGTAAGTGTGTGTGTTTCCTGAGATGGATTGGCACCCTGTCCAGAATGTACCCAGTCTCTTGGGATAGGCTACCGGCTCTCCGGGACCCTGAATACAGGATAAAGTGGCATAGACGATGAGTGAGTGAGCGAGTGAAATTGTTGCATGTAGATAGAAACATAACTAATATCTATACATCTCTACTTGAGATAGATTTTGAACTTGAGTGATAAGGCAGAGCTCGGGCAGGAGGCCTGTCAGAGCCGGAATTCATCCATTCTGACATTTCTCTCCCTCTGATGTATCTTCCCCAGTGTTTTGTCAGGCTTATGTTTTATTTGTAATTCCGACAGTGATACTGTCATTAATTGTCAATCAGAAAAGAGTAATAGACAGCTCTAATAAAGTTTTCTTTCTCAGTTGTAAAATGGTGAGGGTGATTACTACGCACTTGGTGTAATATCTATGTAATTACAGTGCAATTTTCATGTAGTAACATATTAAAACATCAAAAGCATCTGTTTAATGTGGTGAATAATTCCATTCTGTGTAAGAGTGACACACTCGGTCAGAAAGACAAATACTTGCTTACTTACTTACTGAGAAAAAGAAAACAAGCAAATGTCATCAGTTACACAAATGAAATTATCTACGGTATCATCAAAATGCGCTACAAGATATTGTATACGCAACCAAAACTGACACAATGGACACAATGTGAGTTTAAATAAATGGCATCTCTGTAATCACTCACTCTCACTCATCGTCTATACCGCTTTATCCTGTTTACAGAGTCACGGGGGGCCTGGAGCCTATCTCAGGAAACTTATACCCCTATCTTACCTACGCGGTTTCGCGCGGTGGCCGTAAGTACGGTTCATCATGACTCACTACGAATTTTGGCGCTGCGATTACATCTTTCTGTGCATGTTTCATTTTTTTGCCGGTCTTTGTGGAAGCTCGAGGACCTTGCAGAACTTTGCGGAATGTCGGTGGAACGTCGGCGGGCAATCGCGGCAGCTCACGTTGCCTAACAACGCATCTCACCGCGAGTCAAACCGCATAGGTGAGATAGGGGTATTAGGGCATGAGGTGGGGTACACAGTGGACAGGGTGCCAATCCATAGCACACATACACACACACACTTGGGAACACCAAAGGAATCTTAGGAATGTTAGAATATATTTAATACCTGCATCTAAAATATTTACAACTTTTTGCTTTTTACTGTTAAAGAGAGATTCATTATTTATAACTTTTTAAAAGTGCCTACAATCAGTTGTAAGATCATATTTGGCAATAAACACCGAGCCAGGTAGAAATGATCAGAAAAGTTCATCTTACTCAAAATACTTCATTTAATTTTCTAATTTCTTATCTCAGCAAGCAACCTGATCTCACGTGGCTTTAAACAAAGTGCGTGGTTGGATTTGTTATTATTCATTACAGATCCAGTTCATACATTAATCAAGTATCACTCATTCTTACTCACTTTCCTGCAATTTCCCCAAATCTGTTGATTTATTCTCTATAACAGCAGCTCTGACAGTAGTGCTGACTATAATTCAAATCATACAGTAGGTTTATATTAATGCGCTCATTCTAATACTTATCATTGCTATAGTAACAGCTTCAGAGAAACATGTATATAAAATCTATGGCTAATAATATACAGATATAAAATGTGTTATTTAGAAGGAACAGAACTGTGCTTTAGAGAAATATGAAGAGGTTACTCCTTACTCTGTAAGGACAGAGTTTCGTTAATATTTGGAAAAGGAGTTTTTATTGTTTGTTAAGTTAAGCCTGTATTCGTCATATATGCATTTATGCACAGTGAAATTTTTTTCTTTGCATATCCCAGTGTAAATGGGGTCAGAGCGCAGGGTCAGTCATGATACGGCGCCCCTGGAGCAGATAGGGTTAAGGGCCTTGCTCAAGGGCCCAACCTGGTGGGACTGGAGCTCAAACCACTGACCTGATCACTAACTCATTGTCTTAGCCCTCTGAGCTACCACTGCCCTGTAACAGTGGTATATTATCACGTTATGACATGACAATAAGTCTTCTCCACAACTTTAAATATAACTGTAAATGTTTAACCCTTATCATGTCATGTGCTGTTATTAGAAGATAATCAATGTTCCGTCGTGTTTTATTCCTTATTTATTAAATGATTATTATCAGATTACTTCCCATACAGAGTGAATCAATGTAAGATCGTAGGTAAAGTGAGAAAATGCTTTCCACTGGATGCCACTTTAATGTGTTAGATAATACAAAATGGATTTTGTACTGAACTCACATTTTATTTATTTGCATGATGAAACAGAAATTTGTAACTTGTGATTTGTGAGCCATTTCATCTTTCAGCATCTTTCAAATATCTTTGTCAGCAACGTCAGAAAGATTGACATGAAGCTGGACGTGAAATTTTAATTAGTGGAATCTGAACTCTCAATTCAAATTGTACTTGTGTAACACTTTTACCAACAGTCATGGTATCAAAGCAGTTTTACAGACATCTGGTTCATGAATTGGATCCATAATGAGGATGCCAGAAATGACAGTGATGAGAAAAAAAACAAAAAAAGTAAGAAAAAAACTCCCTGAGATGACATAAGGAGGAAATCTTGAGAGTAACTGCCTCAAAAAGGAATTCATTCTCTTAAAGGAGACACTAGATGATGAGATTATAAATCATTACAGTGTACAGGTGTAGAAGAGCACAGACAAACAGCACTGAGTTATAAGGATGTTCAGTGTGAGCAGATTGGGAATATGAGTCATGGGATGAGGGCGCAGAAGTCTTTATGATTACAGCAGTAGTTAGGTGCAAAGCAACAGTATTCAGGTGAAAATAGCCACTGCACATCTACAGGGTATATACACGGGACTACGGCAACAAAAGCTCACCCAGATAGAGGCCAGCAATACATCTATTAGAGTATTTGCAAAACTTAAGTGTTGGTCCTGAGATATTTGGTTCATCTATACTAATACCCTACTGTGTAGAGTTTTGGGGTGGTGGGGGGTGGGAGCTGGAGCCTATGAAAGGAAACTTTTGACGCAACGTGGGGTCCGTCCTAGATGGGGTACTAACTTACAGCATGGCACAAGCACACCCACACTCAAACCCTCAATCATGTATGATTGATTTGAAAATTTGGAGACCCCAATTTAGAAACCCCAATTCATTTCGGAAACCCGAATCAACCTACAAAGCATATCTGTGAACTGTGAGAAAAAAACAGAGAAGTACTGAAAGAAAACCCTACAAACATGGAGAGGACAGGAAAACACCACACACACAAACCAGGGGCAGGATATGAGCCCCAACCCTGGATGTGTTAAAAATATAAATAATAAAATATTAGATTTCTATTAGTTTCCTCTGTATTATATGTAGTTATGTATCCAAGACAAGCTTGGACTTGATGCATTCCTCCAATACAATTCCTCTGATTGTGCCTAAACATTGACTGTATAATATTATAAGGAATCAATTCATTGTTTTAGCAAGATAGAAGAGGTGTTCTTTTTAAATCAACACTGAACCATTTACTTATCATATTCTACATGTTTCTGAACAAATTAATAAACATGAATATCACTATTATTTTACCCAACTGGTGCAACAGAAAAATGTTCCAAATATTGTTACTTTAAATCCAAATGATAGCAGAGCCACCTGTGGCCAGGAGCCAAAGAAGGAAAATTTGGTCGCGCCCTCAGGGTGGGACGGATGGCATACGCTCTCTGTCCTGTCAATCACACAAACACTGGCTAATCGCTGGCATCTATGAGTTCATAAATGCAGAAAAGGGGAAATAGTGCTTTCTGGCAAAGTGTGTTACAATGCCCTGTGATGCAACATGAACAGCAATTCAAGAAAAGAAACACTTGATTGGATTAACATGTACTTGTTAGGATTCATTCTCTTCATTTTGGTAGATATCGTGTAATGGCTGAAAGGCAGTATGAGGAGAAGTTGAAGAAGAATCATTCCATGCATTATGCTTGAGTCCATGTAATGTGAAAATGTCTGCTTTCATATGTCATGCCTTATTCTTAAATATTCACCCCACTGTATCATGCTTAACAAAGTTCCTTTAATTCTTCTAAGAGACTATATATGTTCAGATCTTTCCAAAGTTTTTTTCCGATGCTGCTCAGAACCAGTTCTAATGCAGCATGAATTGAACTTAAGCATTTGACATTTGCTTGGACTGACGATTTGAGGTTGACAAGTAATAAGAATCTAAGAAGGCTTCCCACTAGATTCTCAAGGGTGGCCTTGGGGATCTGTGTTCATTCAGCCACAAGAGTAATAGTGAGGTCAGGTACTGATTTTGAGTGAGGCGGCCTGATGTGAAGTCAGCATTCCAATTTATTCCCAAAGGTGTTCAGTGGGGTTAAGGTCAGGGCTCAAGTTTTTCCACTCCAGTCCAAGAACATCATGTCTTCATGGAGTTAACTTTGTGCATTGTAGCATTGACAAGCTTAATTCTAATGAAGGTGTCCACATATTTTGGCCAGATATTGTGGATTCTGTATGTGGAAAGAATAAGGTAACAGGGAGTGTTGAACATTAGGGTCCAGGGATTGATTCCAAGCTCCAGTTATTGTCTACCGAGTTCTAAGTTGGGAGTCTACAAGTGCTCTAATTTCTAAAACTGTGGTATTCAGTGCTGTTTGATAGCCCATCCAAACTGTATTTCCTCCAAATTCCAGGATAAGCTCCAGATCCATTGCAAACCTGATCAGGATAACTAAAGATGAATGAATGAATTAATGCGTTTTTAAGTTTCACATTAAATGCTATGAAAAACTATGAAATAAGGCACAACGAAATGAAAGCAGAGCAGTAAACAAAGTCTGACTCATGTAAGACTGTTACTATGGAGCTTTGGCCTGAAACTGGGTGCTGTGTTGCATTAATGAAGTAAAGGTAGTTTTCTTTATAGCGCTGTACATAGCAGTACAATTAAATCTGTTTTGTAGCTGGGATGCCTTCAAAGGTCCCTGAGTTTTGTGTGCTTGCATGTGGCATCCATGAATGATACAAAAATAAAATCACGCAATAACAGTCTAATTCAGATCATTAGCATTCTGGCAAGCAGAATGAGGGCAGGTCAGGCGCAGGACCGGGTAGGAGAGGACAGAAGAGGGTAGTATCCCAGCAGACTGGCATTCAGAAGGCACTATCTGTACATGAGAGGTGTGGGGGAGGGCAGGGGTGGCATGCAGAGCCACGAGTGAGTCAGCCACGGAGCCTGTGAAAACTGTGGGAGAGAAGGCAGAACGGAGAGCTAGAGAAGACCAGAGTGATGCTGTGAATGCTGCTATGAAAAAAGAAAAGAAAAAAAAAAACAGAGGAAAAAGAGTACAACTTGGTGTGAAGGAGGTTTTCAACTTCGCGTTATATGAGTCTACTGACCAACCACGGCCGCCTACGTTTTAAGAGATATGATTAATGTTGCCGTAGCATGATATGATATGATATTTAGCTGTGTTCATCAGTGCAGCCTACTGAACTTGACCAACATGATGCCCTCCCCCCACCATCCATCTGCATCATCTTAACAAAAAAAAAGAAGAAAAAATAGACTTCACGTGTCGTCTCTCCATTACATCCACCCCCACATGGACACTGTGATCAAAGTTGATCTGGGGCACTTCTTTGCCACTGACCCCTTGCTTGGTTCTTAAGTGTCTCAGGTTGCATCACATAATAGTGTTTGTGTAGCGTGAGTAGAAGAGCAGTGGACCGATAAAGTGGTGTCGTGTCTTATAATCAAATAGTAAGTTACATGGCTTTGTTGGGGGTTCAAGTTGTCTGAAGTTGATGTAAAGTGCATGTTCACTCCTGACAGCTTGGTGATAATAAGCCTGAGAGACAAGATGCATATACTATAAAGCTCCTCTGTCTGAATATTGACACAATTTGACACAAATATGCTTAAACATGATTAACTTTCATAACTCGGATTATGAAAAAGAAAAAAAACTTGTGAATTATCTGACCATAGAAGTCCAATAATGTTTTTGAAAGGTTCATCTTTTTTTAAGGTATGCATGTCTCAGTTATTTTTTCTTTCTTTTTTTTTTTCTTTCCTCTTGACGCATGTGTGTGTGTGTGTGTGTGTGTGTCTGTGCGTGCGTGCGTGGAGTGTTACCTGAAGCTCACACACTCCTTGCTGTGACTGTGTGAGATTTCTGACATACTGTTTCAAATCTTTTCCAACTTCTGCTGGAGTTCATCCTCGGGTAAATACCACTTATTACTCATGATACTTTCCAGCACATTTGTAGGACACATGCAAGCATACCGCCTCGTCACTGCATAACAATTAGCTGCGTGAACGCACACCGTGCGACTGATGGAATTTTCCTGATAACACACACAACGTTTACGCTCGGACCTCGCGGCTGCAAAATGAATCGTTACTCGTGTTGACGAGCCAAAAAAAAAGAAAAGAAAGAAAGAAAGAAGGGGGGCGCAAGGGAAAGAGACAGCGTTCTGCACAAGTTACGACTATACCTGACTATCGACGCGGACTTCACCTCCGTTCTCACACTAGTAGGCTACTTTGAGCAAGGAGGCGTACAGACAGAGGTGCACAGATGTAAGTATGGCACTTCAAAGGCGGGTTTTTTTTTTTTTTTTTTTTGAAGTAGCGTCGTTTCAGGCTTTACGCAGCAACAAGTCGCCCTAAAACTTTAGTCTGACTTGATGCAAGATTTGATGTGTTGCATGATGGATGTTTTTTGTTGTTGTTGCTCTTACCTGACTCAGGTCTATCTCATCCAGAGCGCGTCGTGAAGTGCGCGTCAAGTTGACATTATGACGCGCGCTATATAGGGCGTGCAATGAAGCGGCGGGTCACATCAAACGGACCACTTGCACGCGGAAACTTTACTTTTTCGGTCAGCGTTTTAATTGCTCTATCAACTGCACACACACTGAGAGAGAGAGAGTGAGAGAGAGAGAGAGAGACAGAGGGAGAGAGAGAGAGAGAGAGAGAGAGATTGTCTTAGCCGGTCAGTTTCGCTTGCGCGCCAAAACTTCAACGTCTGTGCTTGATTTCCATCACGTTAGCGCGCTCAATCTGAGCGAGTTCACCACGCAGACCTAGTCTATATTATAAATCAGCTTCTTTTTTTTTTTTTTTTTAAAGGGAGAAGTTATTCAATCCCGTCTCGTTCTTTTATTTATTTATTGTTTATTTATTTTTAATTTATTTACTTGTTGACAGAAAGCCGTTGAGGTGTCAGGGAGTTTAAAGCACACGGATATTGCAAAAGGGGGTTATTAGATTCATAAGTCACCCAAGTGGTGGGCGATTTACTGAGCACGGAAGAAGTTCTCGTATGATGACTTCAAACAAGACACATTACCTACCAGCATCTGTTGGAGCGTGTGGATATTAAAACACTGCTATCTCCAGCACGGCATTGGGGAGAAAATGGTAAGTAGACAGGAATCAGCTCCGCTTGCGGGAGGAAAACCTGCCCCGAAATTGACATGGCTCATGGAACAGGGCTGGTAGGAAAATCGAGTATTAGTTGAATGGGTGGTCTCATGCTTATGGACGCTAATTGCAGGGTATAGGCTACTATTGCCAAGAATGTAACTTTGAAAGAGCTTACAAGATGCTGCGAGATACATAGGGATTGAGGAGATAGACGCTTGAATGCCTTTTTTCCCCCCTCTTTTGCGCGCGGTGTGCCAAACTGTCTGCTTTGTTTACTGTCAGTCTTTGGAGTTTCTGTCTTTCCATTTTCTATACTAAATGTGTTTTTTTTTTTCTCTTTTCAATGTCAGTGTAAAAGCAACATGTGTAGACATGTCGATGTGCCCTGCAGGACATGAGCGGTGCTGCGCATCAAAGCGCATTACTGAACGGGACCTGTTACGGTGGGATTTGGGGACTCCTGTTAGAGGAAAGACAAGCGGCCTTTTGCAATAAGTGCTTCTTTTGTATAAGAAAAAAACATCCGGCCAGCATGTGATCAAATATTTACAGGACGGGCTTGGCAAGGATATATATTCACGTGACCAGGCGTGGGGAAGCAATAGAGTAAAGCAATATCAAGTGACACTTAACGAAAGTATAGATTTTTTTTTTTTTTTTTTGCCTCCGTGTAACCTTATAGCGTTGCTATGATTTCAGCACTTTGGACAGAGGCACCGGAGTCGCTAAACGGACTTTAACACAGGAGTGGACGTCGCCTGTTGTGCTTTGCAGATTCATTTGCCAAAAGCTAGGGAGCTGTTTTACTTCGATCCTTTTTTGTGTGTAAGCGTTTTACGAGGAAGTCCCTGTGAGCGAGAGAAACAAACAAGAGAGAGAGAGAGAGAGAGAGAGAGAGAGAGAGAGAGTGCTGTTTGCTTTGCTTTGCTTTCTTTGCTTTGCTTTGCTTGGAGTTTGGTGGACGCTTTTCTCGCGGTGTTAAAGTTGAAGTCCTTGCGCTGCTGCTGCTGCTGCTGCTGCTTCCTCCAGCTCCACTTGGTGCGCAGCGTTAACTTTGGGAGATGCGAGTGTTGCTCGTGGAGATCTAACCACTGATAGTGGTTGTCGGCTCTTAAACAGGTAAGAAGCGTTTCGATCCACTGTAGCTACAAGCATGTTTTCAGGTGCTTGTCTTCACTTCACCACGGAAACATGATACGGATTTTTTCCCCCTTATTTGAAGTTGTCTTCGTGGTTATGAACGGTGCCGTCACGCTGTTGGGAATAAGCTTAGGGCAGAGATGATGGTTGATGCTTGATGTGGGGGAGTCCGTACAGAAAGGACAGCGACTTGGGAAGCAAATGGTATTATAATAATAGTCTAATCTTAAAACATGTTTTACATTTATATATATTATGTATATACTCTAGCTGTTTGACTTGACTAATAGACTGTGTTGTTGTTTCTTTTTATCATACAGCAACTGTGGGATGTACATTGTGGTGATTAAAAAGTTGCTCCAGTTTCGCAGGAGGCTCTTATGAGTCATTCATGAAGATGTGATCCAGGCGTTTGATTATATCACGCGCGTTATTTATAAGTCATGCAATAATGCATGCTTTTTGTTTGCAAATGTGTGCATTATTCGCCTTGTGCAAGAAATAGTATGTTTTGTTTTTTTGTTTGTTTTTGTGCGTATGCAAATTTTCTCTACATAATATTATATGCGGGAATCCAATGAATGAATCGTGACGCTTGCTTTTTGTTGGTGGTGGATGACTAATAATCCGTGTCTCATACACAATTCTATCTATCTATCTATCTATCTATCTATCTATCTATCTATCTATCTATCTCTGTCGTTTTTTTTAGGTTTTTTTTCTTTCTTTGCTTGCTGTGATCATCGATCAGTCTAAATATGGTTTCATTAGCGTAGCTAGATCATTAACCCTTTGCGTCGTCTTTCCTAAGTGCTGGTGCAGTCATGGATATCTGTGTAATCTATGTAGGTAATTGTGTCCTCTCGCTCCGTCCTCTTGGTTATGTTTCTACAGTGAGTGTATTTTTTTTTACTACGTGCGCGCTCCTCCGTTTCATTCATGCCGGGATTTCCAGCCCTCATTCCAGCATCACCTGCTCCGTCCTGGCTTCCGCGCGTAACCACAGGGGCAAAAAAAACAAAAAACAAACATAAAATCCGTTTAATTTCTCGAGATGCAATCCAAAAAAAAAAAAAAAAACGTTTTTTATGGATAAGGGAATTTTTTTAAGTCGTTATTTATTTCCATATAAACGGAATAGGAATTGGGAAAGGCGTGGTCTGACTCTGCTCGGTAGATGGAGGCGAAGATAAGATTTGCCCGATAAGGGGAAATGGCTGAAAGCTGAGACAGGGGCTTCACGCATGCGAGTGGCGGAAAGGAAACGGAAAGCGAAAGAGAGAGAGAGATGAGGAGGAGGAGATGAAAAGGAAAACCTCGCTGTCCGGTTTGGTGACTTTTGATGCCGAATAAGTTTAAATAATTTGTCTCGATTACAGAGAGAGAGGGAGAGAGGGAGAGACGATGGATACGAGCGGCGCTCCTTATTCTTTTCTTTCCTCCGTTTTTCTTTGTATTCGCTTCTGCTCCATGCAAGACTCACGGCTTCACCCAAAAACTGCACCGAACCTTCCTAACTAGCATGTCAGAACAGTAGGTACCTATTATTTTGACATGTTGTTCAGGACGGTGGTGGGCGGTCATGGATGTAACCTGTGCGTTAAGGGCATAGCGGCTGTATGGCAGACAATCAGGCAGAAAAGCCCGAGATATCTACAGCGTCTCCAGCTTTAATCAAGAGGCAATCATGTCGCATTTTATCTCTTTAATCTGCCTTTTAGTTCTTTATGATCGTTTTCAGCCCCCTCACCTTTTGTCCTTTCGCGTTTCATCTCGGGTCAATTCGGGTAATTTCTCTCCATTAAAATATTTATGTGCTTCATCGTGTGTTGGTATAATTACAATGCACCATATTATAGCGTTTAAAAGCAAGCATTTAATTTGTGCACTCATGGACAATTACGCAGTGTTTTGTGAATAGGTCAGCCCAATGAACAGAATTTCTACTAGTAAGATTTAATTATGTTTAATTATGTTTAATGTTTATTCTGTTGTCGGTCGGATCATTACTATTGTGCATCGCATTATTACTCCATAAAATGACCAGAAATGTGATATCAATGCAAATACGCGGATGGATTGTTTGCTCTGAGCTTGCTAGAACGAAACGATGCGGGTAAAATGTTTATTTTGTGTTTTTAAAAAAAAAGGAGAAGAAGAAGAAGCATGGGCTGGATTTGGATTTGAATTGGCTTTTGTGCGTGCGTATGTACGCGTGTGTGTGCGTGCGTGCGTGCGTGTGTGTGTGTGTGTGTGTATGTTTTTGTGTGTGGTTTGTGTTCTTAAAATATATCTAATTTCTGTTCAGAGTCGTTTATATTTTTCTCTTTTTAGGGGGGGTTGTATGTTACTTTTTTGCTTTTTATGGGAGAAAGGTTGAAGAAGAGCTGTGGGTTTGTGGTGTGGGTAAGGGTGTGGGCTGAGGGGAGGGAGGCAGGGATGGAGGGATGGAGGGAGGGGGCACGACACACTTTGTATGTACGAAAGGTTTTTTTTTTTTTTTAAAGAACTTTCTGCAATGTACGTCATCGGACCAGTCCATAAATGGGGTTATGTCTTCTGAACGAGAATCTCCTCTCTCTCTCTCTCTCTCTCTCTCTCTCCGCACTCTGAGCTGCAGAGTTAGGGCGGGCGCGGGTCCATAACAAATACCAACAATGGTATGTTTTATTCCCTAAAAGACAGGTTTCAATATATTGAGCTGCTCTATTATATATAGGGGTAGGTTCGATACGGTGAGGCTCGATTTTAAAGTGTAGTGTATAATCAGTAATTAATGACGTTTTAAATAAATACGTGACTAAATGCGGGTTCGCACGGAATAATTTGCGCATGATAAATAGGTTGAAATCCTCAGGGAATTATGGACTCAGCACAAAAAAAAAAAAAAAAAGGAATACTACAAATAAACAAATAAATATATGTAATAATAATAATAATAATAATAATAATAATTATTATTATTATTATTTTGAAAGCTGTATCTTTTTTTTTCTTTTTGATGAAAAAAAAAATCAAAGCAACACCTGACTGAGGAGGTAGAAATGTATTTTAGGATTTGACGCAGCCCAGCTGACAGCTTAATATAGCAGAGTGATTTAGACATGTCTCCAGCTAAATGTGTTGGGAAAAGGTGAAAGGTGGTTCGATGACGGGATTTTTCTTCTCTCTTACCCCCCCCCCCCCCCAACCACCCACCC
>JAQQZT010000023.1:7311870-7336072 GCA_030068275.1 Clarias platycephalus
TTAATGAGTTACTTTTTACTTTTACTTGAGTAGATTTTTATAAGGGTAACTTTACTTGTACTTCAGTAAAAGTTCACAGAAGTAACAGTACTTTTACTTTAATTTTATTACTCTTTCCCCCTCTGCATTTAAGTATTTAATCGCCATTCCAGATTTTTTTTACCACATTTTTTCAATGAAGTTAAAGGTTCAACATAGTCCTTCCAGGTTTTAATACCTCATTTCGAACATTTCATAACCCAAATTTGTTTTCAAACCCTTAATTGTTTTTCGGTATTTGATACAGTCCAATAATTTTACGCTTCTGAAGTGGTGACTTATTTTTGGCTTGGCAGTGTACGTATTTACCACTTTGTCCTGTAAATAATCTAGAGAACATTTAGACACCCCATCATGTGTGTGTGTCTTCTGATTGACAAGTGATCAGCAAGCGTGTCAAAGTACAGAGGACAAATCCCCTAACCCTAACCCTATCCTAAATTAACAACTGGAAAAATGAAATCTTTTCCAGTGCAGCTTGGGATGGCTGGAATTGATATTCAATACATCTACTTTTTTTTTTTTTTGGCCCAGAAATTAGTACCACCTCCAGTTGGAATCGAACTTCTCATTCAGCCCTGCCCGTTCTTATGAAAAAGCAATGCAGGTTTACACAATTTAAACCTACAGTAGGCGCAATCTTTAGTTAAGGAAAAAGGCTTAACTGTGATTTCATTGCAATTAAAGTTTGCCTTACAGATATCAAAAGCAAACTTTAAGGTATTGGCATGATTTCCAAAATAGGGCAAGATCTATACAAACCTGCACTCTTTTTCTCTTCCTTTTTCATCTTCTTCAATCTCTTAAGCATGCCCCTTAGATCTGTAATGCCGTACTGGAAGGCGATCTTCTCAAACTCAGTGGGCGGGGCCTTACTCAGGATATCCCAGACATCCACATCGGGCTCATGGCTCACGTGGACCATGCTGCGGTCATTCAGCAACAGTTAGTTAGTGAAGGCTTATTCAGATAGCTGAGATTTAACATGTTTGCATTTATAAATTTGAAATTCTATGGGTTCTGTTTAATTTAAAACTGATGAAATGTTTTAGCTCAAAGCTGCAGACATAGCCACTGCTTTCAGCATTACTGTTAGAACCACCACCATTAGCACATATTCAAAAGCGGATAGCAAAAAGCAGGAGGAAAACGAAACACATCAAGGTTTCATTCGATTTCATTCTTACCATTGGACATTTTTTAAGAGACTGCTGCTCTTAGTCAGAAGCAGAACCCAAGACATGACAAGACAAACCAGAGCAGGTTAGTGCGCACAATTCAACAGCCCACCAATAATGCGTAGCACAACTACTGCACAGCTAATCTAATTACACAGATAATATGAACTAAGGTGTATTGTTAAAATAGAGTTTGTGAAAACATTTCTGGTATATCAGTAAAACCACTGCTCATATGTTCCTATAGTAAATTCTACATTAATACAGGATAAGGCATTAGATAGTGCTAGAAAATAATGTAGACATGAAAATGTTAACATGGGTGTTGACGGTGCTGTTTAAATATTCTATCAGAGTGATCCATATATTTCTGTGTGCACGTTAAGCCTGTCGGTTGTATGTGTCAGATTAAACAATTCTACCTATGTCAGGAATGACACGTAATCTAAAATCGAACAATTTATAGATAAAAAATTTATTTAAAAGTGATTCTTGTTAAATTCAGATGTACATAATATACAGTGTCTTATTTATATGCCCTAATCACTGAACTGGACTGAACTGGGAATTGAGAATAGTTAGGCTAGTAGCAAGGAAAAGCATTTATCATGCGGATGGCAAAACGGATGTGTATCCGTTCAGTCACTTACTCTCTACATTTGAAGATCACACACACAAGAGGAGAGAAAAACAAGAGAGTACAAACAACAAAAGAAATGACCTCTGTTTATCAATTGCAGTCCAAATATGTGTACAGAAATATCATTTACTGCAACACATATCATCAATTCACATGCATTCATGTATTATTATTTAAAACAGAAATATTTTACCGTGACTAATCAGGCAACACCATGGTGACAGAAAAGAAAGTTATATGATGAGCAGATTCATGCATACAAAAAAAGAAACTATCAGAGTCACTCATGAAAATGTAACATACTTTAGTGCATTTGTAAAGTAGGATGAGTAAGGGATAAAACACGATAAAGGCGTGCTGTTACATTAGGAAACAAAACACTACAGGACAGGTGTGCTGTCACGTTAAAGTAATTGGAGACCAGATGGTGTGCAGCAGAATTCCTGTTAACACCTGTTTAATATTCAGAAATGTCCATGAAACACAGGAATATCTGCCTTTATGTAAATAACAAGAAAGCACTATGCCTTGTGTTGTAAAGACATTTCCAGCACTGACACTGGAGAGCCCTTCCAAAACATGCTAAATAAATGCCTTGCAGAAAAACAATCAAATGAACAATTGTGCATGGGTTTAAAGTCTGTGTATGTGAAATGACCAACATATGTTGTCACTATAGAAATGATAACCTATAAGAAGGAGCACATTATTATTATTATAATTATAGAGCACTTTGGACATTTAACTATATGTATCATTCTGCATCACAGGTGCTCTAACACAACTTTATGCCATCTTAAACAACACTTTGTCTCTTTAGTAATTGCTTCCTTAATGAAGACATACTCCAGGCTGGGAACTATGGCCCAAGGACCTAAAACTACTTTGACTACAATCACACTAACTGACGGTCACCAGCTTCGCCGTTAGTCAGGTCCACCAATCATCTACGGATATTTGTTGGTGGAGCAAAATAGATGTCTATATAAACAAATCATAATCGATTGAATCAATGGCATTTGTAGAACTGTTGCATGAGAGAGAGTGCTGTTCTGCTTAAATATCAGCACTCCCTGTCATGTGATATTGCTTAATCATACTGTATAAAAAAAGGAAACCTAACATGTATAACTGTCTGTAGACTTTAATATCGTTTAAGGGATGCTTTGAGCCACTTTTGACATCATACGGCTAAAAAAAAAAAAAAAAAAACAGAAACATGAATGAGATTAGCAATAATGTACTCATTCACTTACTCATCTGCTATACCGCTTAATCCTGTATTCAGGGTCGCGGTGGAGCCTGGAGCCTATCCCAGGAGACTTAGGGCACGAGGCAGGGTACACCCTGGACAGGGTGCCAATCCATCGCAGGACACAAACACATACTGAACACTCACTCACACACTACAGGCAATTTGGGAACACCAATTAGCCTAACCTGCAGGTCTTTGGACTGTGGGAGGAAACCGGAATACCCGGAGGAAACCCACCAAGCACGGGGAGAACATGCAAACTCCATGCACACAGAGACGGGAATCGAGCCTGGCTGGGAATCGAACCCGGACGCAATAATGTACTGTATTCCGTTCTTTTTTGACCAGTTCGTTTCATTGGTCAAGTCAAACCTTTATTTTTACACATGAGGGTTCAAAGTAAAATGTATCCTCAACAGATTGTATTGTACATTACATTAAAACCTGTTTGCATAACTATAAATATATACTGTATATTGAGATGAGAGCTGAGGGTTCGATTCCCGTGTCGGGTCTGTGTGTGAGTTCATTTCACATGTTCTATCCTGTGCTTGATGGGTTTCGTCCAAAGACCTATTGATTAGGTGAATTTGAGTTCAGAATTTGCCTGTAGTGTGTGTGTGTGTGTGTGTGTGTGTGTGTGTGTGTATGTGTGTGTGTGTGTGAGTGTGTGTGAGTGCCCCGTCCTGTGTTTACAATGCCTAGTACCCTAAGTCCTCTGGGATAGGTCGCAGACATAAGCAGTAAAGAAGAATAAATTAATGAATTTAGTTTGTTCAGAAATAATTTGTATTATTAGTAGTACATTTTTTAAAAAGTGTCTACTACTGTACTTCTCTGTAAGTGAAATCTTTCCAGTATACCGGAATGTTTTTTGCATTTTGCCATGACCCAATAGAATATTTAGCCACTATATAGAACTTGGAGACTCACCTCTTCTTCAGTAAACCGCTGAAGTCCAGCTCTCCTGCATCACCTGCATCTGTGCTACTATACCAGGAAACCACCAGCCACAAAAAACACAGTGAGCACAAACACACTACAGCTGACGTTTTCATTACTACAACAGTTTTATCTCTTAGTAACTGTAGAATTCTGTGTACAATACAATGATCAGTAAATTTTAGGGGTGTTTGTCAATGTGAAACATGCTTAATCATAATATACTGTAGATACGTACATATATTATACTAAAATGAGTGAAATTAGTTTGTCATTGTGAGCCAAATAAAGTGATCGTTTATGTTGGCTTCATTATAAAACCCTGCACTCTGGCACAGATCAAATCCATTTCTCGCTTTTTGAAAAAGCTCTTAAATTACAGACATCAAAGTCGAAAGCTCAGACCTTGATGTAGAAGCGAAGTTACTTCAAACCCAGAAGCCGATCAGACACCTCTCGACTTTATCAAAAGCCACTAGCGAGCGCTAATGTTGTCCATGTTGAGTATAACCTATGATAAAGCGTCTGTACGAGGAGTAAGAGGGCTGATGACCACTTCACTACACACTGCATGACATACACACTAAGTATGTACTGTATGTTCCGTAATGAAGGATGGTGGGTGGGGAGTGAGACATGCTTAAGAGAAGTCATTTGTGCAACTGACTCCACTGATTTTCACAACCTGTCAGTCACAGTGACGAGATCCTTGAAGAGGGAAAGTCAATGACCTTTGACAATTCAGAACTTATCAGCATTTACAAGCATTTGGCCCGATCTTGATCTGTCCCGCGGGACGTGCACTAATTTACACGAATCGATCTCTCGGTCACTGGAACGGCACTTGTAAAGAATCAGTGGACAGGGGGATCATATTCATTTAGCCATCCAAAGCTAATGCCAAAAGGGAGAGCTGGGTGTCTGTCCTCATGAGGAGTAAAGATGAAAAGTGAAACAGGCATAGAATGAGAATAAGAGAGAGAGAATAGAAGGCATTCTGAGAGAGTGACTCACAAAGAAACATTCATCAGTTCTATGAGTCAACGCTCTTTAAATGCTCTCAGAGGCAGAGATAAAAGTGAAGACAAGAAAGAGATGGAGGGAGGAAAGTCAAAGGAAACCAAAACGCCCTCCTTTTGGTCATAAATCAAGCTCATTTTCCCATGAGCTTTAAGTGCATGATTATGCCCTCTGCCATTGCAACAAACCCCATTAGCTACCTGCCCGTTGCTGACATCCTCTTCTTACCGCCTGGAGTTATGCTCCTGAGTGATTAGTATGTCCAAGTAATGAGATGATTGAACACATCTTTCCTCTTTGATATCATATTTTACATAAACCCAAATAATTATTTAACATAAATTACCTATCAATTCACTAAGCCTAGAAAGTTCAGGGGGAAAAAAAGGTCTCCACTCACGTGCGTCTGAATGCGGCACGGATATCAAACCCCTCCACTGTTTGAGCCTCTGTAAGCAAATGAAAAAGATATCAATTAGCAAAAAGTTACACATATTCATTTCCGTGCTTTCTTATAATAACAGCATCCTCTCCTAGTTAACGCTCAGATACTGTATCTAAGAGCCGTCAGATCGACTTCCCGTGTTAGATATAATTACTATCAGGTTCTTTTTATTGCACTTCTGTAATACAGAGGAGACGATAATTACATCTTCTGAAGACATTTTGTTCGCTTCATTCATTTCGATTTCATTTCTTTTCATTCGCCAAGTCTTAATTCTGTGAATCATCGATCCTCGTCTTGTTACGTCCAGCAAAGTGAATGTTACAAAATGTTCTTTTCGCAATAAAGTATGTCTACCAGAAAGGCCCCAGAAACTCCAGAAAAATGCGTACATGTCCTACGAACTAATTTCTCTACACGGATCCATACTGTTGTATTGATGCTCACCATGGACAGCCAACTCAAAATTACAGCTGTCAAACTTGTCTCTGGATGACACTTCACATCGATATCCTCCGGCAAAATTAGCTTTGGCTGCAATGATGTGCATCTCAAAGGTATACACCTGTGAAACGACAGTGGGACAGTTTAATTACAAGGGGCGTTCAAGTCAAACTGGGACTTTCGTCTCAAGAGCAGAAGAATGTAAATGTAAAACCTATTGTCCTTTACAGAAGACTTCAAATACAGTGCGGTGATGAGACACTTAGTCACAGTCCTGTGAACATTTAGAAAATCGACAAGTGCTTGCGGAAGAGACTCATCTGTCTGTGGGAACATTACAGGAACTCTGTTGAGAGTTATGTCACATCCACTGTACAGTCCTGACCTCACTACAAGGCATTTCCATATGTTTAGACCATTGAAGGAGCTCCTGGGAGGCCAGTGTTTCAGACACGAAGCAGGCAGTCTGATCATGGCTCCGGCGTACTGAGATAACTTTCTAACTTTATGGTATCCAATTGCTAGTAAAATGCTGGGAAAAGTGCATTAGTATAGGAAGGAATTATATAGAGAAATTAAAACACTGTTTTTACTTTCATAACTGTGTTCTACTATTCAGGATGATCAAAAGTCCCAGTTTGACTTGAACGCCCTTTGTAGATAACACATTTCACATGTGTACAATAATGAAAACATCTTAATTAGCTTAAAAATCAATAAATAACATGTTCATTGTAATCACATATCGATCAATAACATCAGCAGCAGCACTGACATAAATCACAGTACTGATGTTTCTGTAAAATACCCGCATTTGCAGTCAAGTGCAACAGTTTGCACATCCTCAGCACAAAATGAAGAAGACATAAAAGTTGATTTTAATTGGCGTGTAAGATTTAGACACCTGACAGTAGTTCAAATGCTATAAATATGTGTAGGGTTGTGGAGGAACTTAGTGCACAAGGCAGGGTACATCCTGAATGAGGTGCAGACCCATCGCTGATCACAGAAACACACACAACAAATCATACACTAAAAGCTGCATGTCTTTGAACTGTGGGAGGATCATTCCCACAACCCTATAGGAGTGAGGTGATAAGCAGAAAGCCACCACGCCACCAACAGTTTGGATATACACAAAAATATAACATTTCAAAGGTTTGCATCTGCCTTTGTGGTTGCAGAATTTTCATCTTAATCATCTTAATAAGCCGCCAAACTTTTGCAAAATATTACTCTTTAAAATAAATAAATAAATAAATACATTTTTGCAGTGTCCTCTACTGTAGTCGATCAGTCAGCATATTTAGCATATTAGCATAGTGAACATATTAAACATTCAAAGCTAGAAGTCGCATAGCAAAGGTCAGTGCACACCTTGATGTTGCGATCATAGTGCTCTTTCAGCTGGAGGTGTTTTCCTGACTTGCTGGCCAAGTCCATCCATTTTCCTTTGAACCACCTGACTGTGGGTTTCTTCAACAGGGACTCGCCGCACACTTTTGCCACAAAGGTGATGTTCTCACCTGTGGATGAATGGATAGAGATGTTTTTGAATCACTTGAGTCATGACTCTCATGACTTGGGAATCACTAAGTCTTAGTTGCCTCAGTCTCTAGGACTTCATGTCCCTAATAAATTTGAAGGATATACAGTATTTTGTCGATTTTTAACCAGCTAGCTGTCCCCTATTACATAACATCTGCCTGTAAAGAAAAGCATATACTGTACTTCCACTGAGTCTCATGATGTCAGATACTAAATCTTTTCAAAATAGTGCTCATGCTAGTTCAAAAGCGAGCTATGCTGCCCTCTTCTGCATAAACGAGTTCACAGACTTCTACAATTTGTTGATTCCCAGCCATGTACTGTTTGATATTCAATGTCCTAAAGATGGAGAAATCCTTATTCCTAAGGGGGGCTTTTGGGCTTGTGGTACTCTTAGTCAGTGTCTGGAACGATCCCATGTAAGGAGGCATTTAAAACATTAGTAAATGTATATGATCTTGTGGTGTGTGAAACCAAGTAAGGAAATGCACACTATCAAAAACGTGGTTATTTTATGACTAAAAGTCGCTTTCACTCACCGACAGTCACCTCTCCACTCTGAGGCTTTTCTGAAAAGAGTCCGGTGAGGTCCTGCCTTGTATCAGGATGCTGGTTTTCTGAAAAGCACAAAAGTGTGAGATAATAAGTTTTTGAGACGTATTAGTAGTATAGTAGCTGTATAGATATGGATAATGGAGTACTACTTAGTTAGTTAGTTAGAAATTGTACCATCGTGAGCTCCATTGTGATGGTCTGAGGCATGATCGCTGGTGTCTGGCGTTTGGGCCGGAGGTTCAGAGGGAGTGGGGGCAGCTGCTGGAGCATCTGCTGGAGCAACAACAGGGGGCGCTGCTTCAGGTGGGGTCTCTACGGCTGCTGGGGCTTTAACCTCTGCTGCCTTTGGTTTTGCTTTGACTGGAAAAGATTATAAAGGACGTCATAGCATGCTCTCAAGTCATTGATATTAGTGGTAGACTCCACTGCCTAAGACTAACCTCTAAAATTCACACAAGAAAAACTACAAGACTTGAACATGCAGAGATAATTAGACAGTGTGTTACAGAAAGAAGCCATACATTTCACATTTAATAAAAGAGGTAATACTATATTCTACTTATATCATGGACAAGCCATTACACGACTCTACCACTGTTATTAAACATTATATAATAATATTTTACTACAAATTCAGGCCACAGAGACGTTATCAGAAATTCTGACTATCTGCAATCCCCATGCCATGATTTCAAATAGACTGACAGCTCTATCTGATCTGATTGTTAAATAAAGCCAGGCTTTTAAGTATTTATTCTCCTTTATATCTCATCTGTGTTTTGCACTCTTTTACTATCAGCTTTTCCATAGAAGCTCCAGCTTTTTTCTGTCAAGAGCCTCTCAGGGAAGCAATGTCCAGAGCCAAAGGTCATCAGGGTTAGGACTGAGCTGCTGTGAATAAGGACGGTTATTAATAGCTCAGCTAAGGGAAAGGCAGAAGGGCTCTGTCTAAAAAATAAAAAAAAGTAGTTGTGTGTCTGAAACTAGGTCAGAATCATGCAGGATGTGACTGAATATTGTCATAACGAAAAACAATAACATGATATAGTGCTAAGTAAAAAAAAATTTTTTAAAGGTGATATGTCAATTATGTTGGCTCACACTAAGTGACAGTGCACAAAGATGGGACAACAAAGTGCTGAGACAAGACATGGCACAATCAAAAAGTGACATAATGGTGCTAAGAGGACTTTCAGTGTGCAAAAGTGAGCACAGGAACTGACAAAAAAAAAAAACTTCCGACCCACCCTCTGCTTGCTGGATCTTAAGCTCAAATTTGACTTTTGAGCTTCCAGATATAACCGCATATCCTGCTGCATCTTCAGGCGCAGCATTGCTTATGGTGAGTGTGTGCTTGTTGCCTTCTGATGATATGATATATTTATCGCTCCCTGTGATGTCTTTGGTCTCCCGTTGCCATCTTACTTTAGCGTCTTCCTTCTCCGTCTGTGCTTCGAATATCACCATGGCCCCAACCTCAGCAGTGTGATTTTTTGGTTTCTTGGCGAAGGCAGATACTGAGAAGGACAGGGATGATGAAGAGGAACACTGTACCAAGGTTCACTTTTGTTTGCATGGATTATAGCCAACTGAGATTCTTCATAAAAGGACAAATGGCAGACACCATATAATCAAATAGTCTCACTGGGCAAGGGATTAACAGATTTACTGTTATAAAGCTGGAGCACCAGGAGGCCATTCATTACTGAATACAACAAGGATGCCATACAAAGCATATTTCAGAAAGAATGAAAGTGCTGAATGATTATGAAGTAAATGTGATGAAAAAAAAAAACGTTTGACAGTACAACCATGGTAATCTTATTCTCTAGAGTGTTCTGTAGGGATTGACCGAATGTAAGATTTTAAATAGAGGCATTGCATTATACTTTGTATCATATTCTTGCTACCTTCTGGCCAGTAATTGCTTAATTATGTTAATTATCTATATGTAAACTAAACCAGTTCATCTGTAAAAAAAAAAAAAAAAAAAAAAAAAAATCTTTATCAGGGAACAATAAAGGATGAAAAGGTGAAAAGAAATCAGTAAGACATATCAGAGAATGTCTAAAACATTACACATATACAAGAAGTATGAAGAGTGCTGGATATACAGTGTATAATATATCACATGTAGTGTAGTAGCCACACCCACATACGTCCACGTGCGTTTATGGGATGGTCTTAAACATGTAGTCGAGCTTGAGTCATTGCGACTGTCCAATAAGAAGCAAGCTCGTTTGCATATTACGCATGGGTTTCTGGGAAATAGCCGTATAGGATTTTTAACGCCTCCAAGATGAATAGTACAAAGGAATTTTAAGTAACAATTGGAAAATATTCATTTGATCTGTATATGCACTGACTGTTTCAGCTCACAGGCTGTATGTAGGTAAATGAATCGCGACGCTTAATGAGAGGCGCCGTAATTTGCATATTGCAACATGGATTTCTGGGATACCATGAGTTTGGAGTTTACTGCTAATTCATTATAGCACTAAAATTGTGTTACGCCCTTTAGTCTAAAATATGCAATTAATGTACAAAATACTTTTATGATGTTCAGTAGTTGCACAAATGTAAAAAGAAAATATAATAAACAACTGAAATAATTACTTAAAATTCGTAAATAAAATCTACAAGAATACAATAGAACGTCTACATAAACCTCGCAGTACACACAAAAACGTATAATACTGCAACACTAAACAGTTCTATTAACTGTAAATATAATTCCAGTAAGAGAAGCTTCAATATCTGTTTTTTACCAACATGAGAGCCCCACCGTAAGATGGGGCAACAAAAAATTAGTTTATACTCATAGTGTTCCTCCCCACGGAAATCTTTAGTAAAAGGCGAAAGATTTATACGATATGAAGAGAAACATGAGTTCTAACAAAATCACTCTCTGAGCCCACAGCCCCAGTCACAAAAACAAGTTACACAGTAACGGTGAGCGTACTGAGCCATTACATACAAAAAAGATTATACTAGTTTATTTTACTTTATGGACTTAACAATACTATAATTGCCATATTCAATTAAAGAAAACAACATTTTACTATTTTAAACATGCGATTTTTACAACGCATGGCATGCTGGGAAGGACTTGCAAATGAGTGGCTATATCAACCAATCACACGAAACGAAGCGAGAGGCGGGTACGTTATAAACTAAACCCGGAAATCACACTTACAGTCGTAGCTTGTTTGCTAACCGGGCATGACTACACTAATATGTCGTCTTTACAGTTACGTTATATAGAAAACGTTTTATGGACGCCTATTAAAAATTGGAAAATGTAAACCGACAAGGTTTTGTTTTAGAGCCAGTCGTAATGGAACCCTGTTTACGTATGTATACGGGGTTTTACGGTACCCCTCGGGCGCCTTTTTCGTTTCTTTATTATTATTATTATTATTATTATTATTTTTAATAAACCTTCACAAAACGGATATTTCGTGTTATAAAAAAAGATGCATAATAATTAACAAGAATGAATGCAAGTATGCAACTCTTTCTGGAGTTAACATAACGCACCTTTTTGTTTTCTTCAAACGATGGTGGTTACCGTAAAACCCGATATATGCTCGCATTGAGGTTTCTGTCTCATCTATCCTGACCACGTTTAAGTTTTAGACACTGCGAAAGTTAGTTATACTGTAGGCTGTCTAAACTGGTCCTGGAGTGCCCCGTGTTCAGGGCATTTTAGAGTCCCCTGCTCTCTCACACCCATTTCAACTCAGAAATTGCAGTTAATTAGCAGAAAACACTAAAATGTGCAGGCCAGGGGAAGAACCATGTCAGAAACATGATAATATTTAAAACAAGATAATTTTTGTATGCAATCTGCAATTACCCATAGATGAGCTAGAGGAGTATTTGTAATGATGTAGTTCAAATACACTGATCAGCCATAACATTACGTATGGCCACATGCCTAATATTGAGTAGGTCCCCCCTTTTGCCACCGTAACATTGTCTTGCACTGTGTGGCCAAGGTTTACTGATGCACAAAGCTGGTATGTGTAGTCAGTTCCAACAGAAGCGCTAGAGTATGTATCACAACCAGCGTTAACCTTTTCATCAATTTGATCTACACTAGCACTTTTATAGGACTGGACTACACATGCCAGCCCTGTGCATCAGTGTCCACCTGGTCCAGCCATGACCCTAAAGCCAGTTCACCTTTTTTCCTTTCTTGGATCACTTTTGGTATGTCCTGACCACTGCAGCCTGGCAACATCCCACAAGATGTACTTAAAACTAGGCGGGAGGTCATAATGCCTTGGCTGATCAGTGTATATGTTTGTATAATAATCACTATTGCACCTGATTTAGTAAGACTAAAATCTTAAAAGATTACAGATTAATTATAAATATTTTTCAGAATTTTTGTTCCATATGATTGTTTTCTTCTTTTAAGGGTTAATGACCTTTTGAATGGTGGTGTGTGGAGTCTGCAGTTAACCGGTTGTCTGTCCTTTCTACAACTATAACAGGCTGAAATTCCCTGTATTGTGACGCACATGGGGCTGTTTAAATATAGAAAGCATATGTTCTCCAATAATAAATGCAGTCTAAACACAGCACAGCGACCAAACTGCACGGAGAGGGATTAGCTGGTCTCTATTTTAGTCTTCCTGCAAGCATTGGAAGAATGGCACTCTGCTTTTCGGTCTCCTTTCTGCTATTTGATAAATGGTGGCATCCACAATTAAATTTTTAATCTCCTATCATTCACTCTCTGAGACAATTAGGCCAGGTAAAAAAAAAAAATACCGATAACAAAGCTTAACAAAAGTTGAACATGCCGGTATATGTCCACACACTTCTCTAGAGATTGCTGGCCACTTCCTAGGGGGTCAAGAAATAAGGGACAGAGATTTATGATGACAGGAGGTGCACCTGGGATCAAGTGAGGATAGACAGGCAGCTGACCTGACAGTACATTTAACATCTGAGGTTAGTGTTGATGGATGTGTCGCACCTCTGTGCTCTTTAAACAGATCAGTTTCCACATATTCATTGCAGCATGTTAGGATTTCAGTGCAGATGACTGCAATACAATCTAATAAATAGTTGTTTAATTTTAAAGGGCTCCTTTTATTACACCTGACAAGGAAGAATGGATTGTCATGTGAAAGGAAAGACAGAAAGAAAAACACACATTTGTGTTTCCTTTTCAATTTAAAAGCCTTAAACCATTAGAGAAGAGGTTTGGGCGTAAGATATTTGTCAGTATATCACTCAGTAATATGGCTAATAAAAACTGCTTAGTTGAATCCCTAAAAGCATTACAGTAACGTAGTTTGGATACTGTGGGTCTTATCATACAAAGCCACATAATAGCTCATCAGGCAAGCTGGACTTTGCTACGTATTATGGTGTTGAATGCTTGTCAGTAATATGCAATGTGGTTTTCATTGTTGATGTGAATGAAGTTATATTATTACTGTCTTTAGTATCCACACCTCGGTGGATTGTTGGAGTGTTGCACTCGTAAACTTAAGTGGCCAAACTGGCACAAAACAAGATTTATTCTCTCGGGATTATTAATGCTTGTATGTGGCTTGCCAAAATTATGATGTCACTCACTCAACATTTGACATCATAGGGAAAGGATCCCTTCTTAAAGTCATGGTCACTCATTAACTGACCTAAAGTGATAGTATATTTATACTGGCTAAAGGAAAATGCTTATCCATAATGAAAGAATAATGTGTGACATGCACATGCATTGAACAACATTCTGGACATCATTGGCTTCATTGCTAGTCAGATATTTTTAGGGTTTTAAAAAAGTCTACAAATAGTGCTATAGCTGTTTTGTCATTGCTGAAACTTGAATGAACCAAACCTACAAGTATAACACCAAAGAAAACCATGCATTTTTACCTAATCACCTCCTCTGTAGCATGCTTATTTATACACGAATATATCTGGTGTGCTTTGGTGTCAATCTTGGATTTACTTGGAATAAAAATATTGATAGTGGACATGACAATAAGCAATGCAGTACATGTAAATAAGAGCATTTTTAAAATAACAGATAATATGAATTATTTTCATGATTATATAATTGTACTTGAAATGTTCTTTCTAAATATAGTTGTTAATTTAACATGTAAAATAAATGTACTTATTGTCTATAGTTTGAGAAATTTCCATCTCATAGCGTATGTCCTTTTGTTTGTTTTTTTAAGTTTTTGCTCTGCTTTGCTAATTACAGTATGGTGACTCATAATTTTTTTCTCACCATATAACTTAACCAAATAATTGATTGCAATGCAGAGCCACATTCACACAACCAAGGGACAAATAAGAGAAAGCATGAGACTGCCTTACAAACAGCTAAGATGTTCAAAAAATATTTTCATGTAGAATTGGACGTACAAAAAAATGAAAAAAGAAGATCAAGCCTCAACTGCGGGCCAGTTCAAAGACCTGAAGATGCAACGCTACCTTGAAGACTCATTCATTTTATTTTCCAAAGTAAACAAGAAATTACGCAACAAATTAGTGTATAAATACACAGGATGTGTTTAACTAAATACATTAAGATTTATTTGTCACATGTACCTTACAACACAGTGAAATAATTTTTTCCCCACATATCCCAGTTAGGAAGCTGGGGTCAGAGCACAGGCAAATCCAGGATACAGCACCCCTATAGCAGATAGGGTTAAGGGCCTTGCTCAAGGTTTCAATAGTGGTAACTTGGCAGTACTGGGGTTCAAACCCTCGACCTTCCAATCAGTAACCCAGTGACCTCCGGCCTTAACCGTTTGGGACACCACTCACAGGTCTTTCTTTAGAGGCCTATACATTTAGATATACAGAGTCAGCCAAAAAATGTTTACATACTTTAGGAAAAGAAAAATTATATGATGTATGCTATATTAATATGTGTGTGTGCCCTGCGATGGGTTGGCACCCTGTCCAGGGTGTACCCCGCCTTGTGCCCTAAGTTTCCTGGTATAGGCTCCAGGCCCCCGCGACCCTGTATATAAGGATAAAGCGGTACAGGAAATGAAATGAATGATGCTATATTAATATAATATTAATAATATTATTACCATAATATTATCAGATATATTAATATATAATGTATAGCAATAAAATTTAGTATTAAAATAGGTATACACGTTTTTCTTTTCCCGAAGTGTGTATACTCTGCATAATACTGATCCGCATAATACAGAACATTATAACATAAAACATTAAGCCTAACATTGTGTTTGTCCCCCTTGTGCCATTGTGCAAGCTCTGTCCCCTTGGGGTATGACTCCACAAGACCTCTTGCATGCTGTGGTGTCTGGCACTGGGACATAGTGCTGTGTCCTTTGGGTGCTGTAAGTTGCCAGATGGGGGCTCCATGGATCGGACTTGTTTGTCTGGCACATTCCATGAATGCTTGTCGGATTTTGATCTTCGGAATTTGCAGGCCGGATCAACAACCTTGACCTTTATGCTTGCTAAGCCCCATACCCCATACAGGATGGGTGTTCTGATATCGTTCTACAGTACCCTGACCAGCCTTGACTTCGCTGTTACATTGACTTTCCTGTGGAATCAGACTGGACGTTCTGGCCTTTGGTCTTCAAAGGCATAAAAGAGTCTTGGTGCTTATAATCCTGTCACCAGTTTGCTGATGGTGATCAGTATTATTCACTTTACCTGTCAGTGGTCCTAATGTTATGGCTGATCAGTGAATGTACATACAAATTATAGATGTATCATATATCGACATAGACATTTTTTTCTGCCATTACAACTGAAAATAAATGGCACTGGAAGTTCATGTTAAAATGTAACGAGCTAATTAGTATATTTGTGAAAATACAGTAAAGCTGATATAACATGCAATGTGTCTTATTAGGACATAATCCAGACACAAATTGCATGAAATGACCTGGTGTAAATAACATCTTAGCTGATATATTTGGATATAAGTAATGTACAAAAATTGTTAAACAAACATGTTTTAGTTGAGGTTTAAAATTAAACCTCAATAAATTAGAACAAAAGGCATACTGTAGATACATAAAGCTATAGATGCAGTTTATCCACAGATCTGCCTACAGCACATATAAGAATTATGCTGGGAAAATAATGCATGTAAGTTTAAATTAATTAATGCATTAATTATTCACCCATAAGGTGAAGATCCTTTAAGGATGAGGCAGTGACAAACTAAAGACAGACATATTCCATTCTTTTAAAGTTGGGAACACTGATCATTTAATTACACAGGGTGCTATGGGACTTAAAGTGAGTCTGTGTTTACAGCACATCCATGTGACAGGCAAGTTACAGTACAAAATAAATATGATATATCCAGTATATCAAACCCAATAAAAGCTGTGAAACTTAAAAAAAAAAAAAAAAAAAAAAAAAAGTTTGTTGAGCTTCATGAACCCCAAGAGTTAAAAAACTAAACGATTTTACCTGTTTTTTTAGTCGGTTCAGGCATCCTGCTTTCCTGGTTTAGTGTCCCTTACCAGTTCAGACAAACAGACTTTGTGGATGCCCACTAGTCTTTCTCTTTTATTAGATCCCCACCATCACACCCTCCCTCCCCCCTCTTTCACTATGACCTACAATCTAGACCCAGCCCATTCCTCACATCTTTCTCTCCTCAACAATGAGATAATGAGTGCATACCTCTAATCAAAATCCCACCCCCTATCCTTCCACTGCCATGAGGTGGACCATATTTTTGGCTACTCTTCCCACACGTCCTCCAGCTGACAGGAGCAGAGAGGTTGAGGTTATATGAAGGTTAAGGGATGAGTGAAGGCAGCAGAAGGAAAAACTGGGCTTAAATTTAGTTTCTGACACTGCAACAACTTGTACATTTACGGCCCAACACACTTCATCCATGGGAAAGTAAGCACAATTAAGACTTTGGATCGTCCTTCTAAAGTTTCTACTTCGGGTTTAATGAAATGCTAAATTCTCAGAAGAATGGGTACTCTTTCAATTATCTTAATTGTCTGGACAAAAAAAGGTATAAACTCATGTGTGAAAATGATTCCTCATGCTCTCAGAACTCTTATAAAATTTGAGGCCTCATGCCAAGGAAGGGAAAAAAAAATCACTGATGAAATAACTTGGTCATTTTGTACTTTCAGGTCATCAGCTGACTTCATTTTATTTCCACATAACGTCACTGAGCGTAGACCTGACCAACTGACGCAACCCCAAGTGGGCACTATGCATGATTGGTGCCTAACTTCCTGCGCTTCCCTTCTTACCATGACATTCTCTTCACTCTGGAATAGGGTCAATCTGGTCTCATCAGACCACATGAGCTTTTTCTTTCATTGTGCTTTATCTTTTGCACTCTCCGGGTTTTCTTATGTTCACACAACTGTTTAGTCCCAAAGCTGTTCTTGTCCTTTGTACTTTGTGCTTGTAGAAATGATCTTGGTTTCATTATTAACCATAGATGTGATTTCTACTGATATTCTAATTATGATGGGTTCTTAATGCAGTTTCAGTAATTGTAGTGGTGACACACACCTTTAAAATGTAGGATTAATGCTAGCACATCTATCCTGTACATTTCATTGGGGTTTGGGATAAAGTCAGGCGTAAAACCAGTTTGCTCACTGTTACTATAAGAATTCTACCTCTATATCAATAATACACACACTAACAAACTATCTGTATCAGCAGATAGAGTTAAGGGCCTTGCTCAAGGTTTTAACAGGCACATCATTTACACAGTTTATTAATATATTTATTTATATTTATTGATAAACTACTTTTTTAGGATGTTGGTTTGCTTTCATTAAATACTTAAATAATTACATAAATATGTTATGTATATTCTATTCTTTTGCAAATAAGATAAGATGTCCAAGTGTAGAACAAAAATTCATTAACTTTAATATCTATCATGATGTTAATGCTTCTTAGAAAAAACATTTGTTCTATGCCCTTTTCTATACACTCTACACTCCTGCCCAACGACACACATGCCTGGGGCTCATGACAAACAATGTTGTGCATCAATCTTCTTTTCCAAGTACTTCTCCACTGTCGCTCCATACGTTCTCTTGACTCTGTCAGCACCTGGCAGCGTTGTACCACACCAGCAGCACTAGCTACAGCAGCAGCATGCCAAGATCAGATTATAACAAACAATACATGAGATAAGTTTTTCATGCTGCTCTATAAATGTCACATGTCCTGTGTCATACCTAAATATTGCCCCTGACTGGGCTTCTACTTACCTGCTCCCAGTACCCGGAAGATCAGCTAATGTGGAACCATAAAGGCATTAGGCACAAAGGCATGAAGGCCCAGTGTCACCTGAAATTGATGCTAGGATGGTAGCACTGTGGAGAAAATAATATCAGATCTCTGCGATCACTATCATGAGGAAAATGTAAACATAGCGCAAATTCAACAGAAAGAAATTCCACATAGCATACAGGATATACGATACATTTAAATGTGCATGCTATGTGCATCTCGTATAACTGACTAAGATCTAGGGACCTAGACATAACAGTGGGAAATGCATTGTTCCCAACATTGACAGATGCATTGTCCAAGATACAGGCAAAAACAAATTTGTTACTTAGTTCATATATTAACTGTGCAAAAGTGCAGCATGAGAAGTGACTGGGTCTATGAGTATTGGCATAATATGGAAACCTAAGTGTAAGTCAGCAGACCCTGATGTTAAAAGATGGGAGGAGAGGTATGTGGGTAGCGTGATGTATGTAGCAGAAGATCCCTTAGCCTAGACCTCCTAATCCACATTCCCATGCCCCTGTAGAGAGGTGTTATAAAGCTGCATGATTGTGGGATGAAAAGGATTTCCTCAGTCTGTCAATTGGGGAGCTTTGCAACAGAAGTCTTCCACTCAACTCATGATTCTGTTTGTCAAAAGCTTTGTGCAGTGGATGGTTGGTGTTGGCCACTATGTATTATGTGTTATCTCTTCTGTACTGTCTCAAGAGAGTCTAGCTTTTCTTTAGGTTACACAGCTTAATAGCGTGTATGAAATTATGTAGTAAACAAAAGGGTGTTAAACAACCCAGAATATGTTTTATATTTTAGATTGTCCACAGTATCTACATATAGCTTCGAGGTATGCTTGGCAAACTCATGGCATTCTCTCATCAGATTCACGATTTAGTCACGTGGAATGGTTTTACAATTTAGGCGTTCTGCATTATCAAGAGTTAATTTGTGCAATGTCTTGCCTTCTTAATATGTATTAGACCAAGAACTTTGAATGTCACCCCAATGCAGTACCTAAACCCATCAAATGCTATGATGAAACTGAAACAGTCCCCTTATGAGGACTGTCTCAGGAAAGAAAGACCAAGAGCTACCTATCATGCAAAGGATAGGTTTTTTTAAGCAGTAAATAAAAATAAGCAGAAAAGACTTCAAAGACAATGAATTGCCATTAGATCAGTGGGAAACTGTCCTATGGTTTGATGAATTCAAATGTGACATTTTTGGTTCTAAACCCTGAATGTCCCACCCTTAGAGAGGGTGAACAGACGGTTCCTGAATGTGTGGTTCCCACTGTGAAGCATGGCAGAGAAGGTGTGATAGTGTGGGGGTGCTTTGAGGTGACACTGTTGGTGAGTTCACTTAACCAGCATGGCTACTACAGCATTTTGTAGTGAAATGCCATCCCATCTGGTTTGCACTTAGTGGGACCATCAGTTGTTTTCCATCAGGACAATGACTCCAAACACAAGAGCTAGTTGTCCAAGAAGGAGAGTGATGGAGTGCTGCATCAGATGGCCTTGCCTCCACAATCACTCAATCTAAATCCAATTGAGATGGTTTGGTATAAGTTGGACCAAAGAGTAAAGGAAAAGAACTTTGTAGGTTGTATTTGCCTAATACTGAGACCAGTTACAATACAATCAGATAATTTTTATTATGTTTTTACACATAACTAAATTATGTTTTTTGAACTTGACCGTATATACAGTACATACATAGGAGGGCTAATTTCTGAAATCTATATCTTTATAGGTGTGCTGTACTGCACTCCCTATAAAATCACACTCTTGGTTATTGATTGCAACATGAAAATATGAAAACATGAATATTATAGACCAACACAAAGTCTTAATGAGTGAATATTATAGTTATATGTGAGGTCTTCAGTGGTTATAAAAGACAGCAGATAAAATTTACAATGACAAAGTAAAAATGTGATTGTACACAGTTATCACAGTTATCAAATAAAAAGTGCCAATGTGAAATGTAAGCCGATGATAAAGGCCCAGGGTAACAAAACTACATGTTGAACAAAATGCAGTGATGTGAAATGAAACAAAAATTATGACCCTGAGGGATAAATTCAGCAAAGGTATTTTCAGTAAGTAATAAATGACTTGGGAGCAGGAGTCCTGTACAGAAGGTAGATTCTCATGAGGTGTTCGTCATAAATCTCCTTCATAGCAAGTTCTGTAACACCTCAAGGCATGTCGAGCAAGATGACCTTTAACAAACAATATGAGACAAGAAGCACGTCCTGCACGGCCTGAACATTCATAATGAAATTACATATATACAGTATATATACCCTTAACTGCCAAACAGTAACTACATGGTACAGACAGCAGAGGGACGTGGATTCAGTGTAACTGTTCTGTCTGGGTTACAACACATGCTGCTTATTAATTTTCTGAGGCAATTAATCTGGTCCGTTTAATTTTGTATTATAATAAATTAGATACATTAGAGACTTGTGATCCAGAGCTCACAGGCCCACCAGATAAGGATAACACACAGAGCCTTCTGCTCCTCAATAGGGCTTTAAGGGCGTTATCTCACTGAGGACCACCCTGTCTTTCCCACTTTTATGACACCTCCTGCTGTAACAACATTTAAACTTTGAAAGAAATGTGCATGGTGTTGCACTAGGCTACTCTACTACTAAATAGATACTGAATAAGCTTTACAAGGTGAGAATCATTAATGGCTAATGTACTGTATGTGGAAGTCATTGCATGTTATTTGATTTGGGAAATATTACACTAAATGCCAAAAGGCAACCTATCATGAGATAAATATGACATTATGGAAATAATTTCTATAATGTAGCTTGCAGTATGGTTCTACCCTTGCAGATTTCAATGTTATATAAAAAAGTTTAGTTATTGGGTCAGTTTGAAGTTTTCCATGTCCTTCCTGTGTTGGTTTCCTTGGGGTTCTTCGGTTTCTTCCCACCTCCCAAAACATAATTAAACTAAATTTCCCCTAGTTTAGATTGAGAGTGTGAATATACAATATCTGTGCAAGGTGCATTGGTGCCCAATGGACTGGTGTCCAATCTTGCAGTTTTCTAACCTCAAACCCAGTCTGAAATCCACAATGTCATGGGCCAGGATGAAGATGAATGAATGGGTTAATATTTCAAAGTATGTATGACTAATAAAACCTTCAATCCCTTAAAACTAAAAATCTTAATTAATGTATTTTCTTGATCACAGTATGAACTCAATCATATATAACCATGTACCACGGATTAGCAGAACAAATATACCATTAGAATAAAAACTTACTCTCACTCACTCATTCATCATCTATACCGCTTAATCCTGTATTCAGGGTCACGGAGGACCTGGAGCCTATCCCAGAAGACTTAGGGCACAAGGCGGGGTACACCCTGGACAGGGTGCCAATCCATCGCAGGGCACACACACATACATGCACTACAGGTAAATTTGGAACGCCAATTAGCCAAACCTGCATGTCTGTGTACTGTGGGAGGAAACCAGAGTACCCGGAGGAAACCCACCAAGCACACAGAGAACATGCAAACTTAATGCACACAGAGGGGGAATCGAACCTGGCATCCCATGTGGTGGAAATGTTTCAGTTTACTAGATCGTGTTTCTCACACAAGTGAGCCATCTTGTGGCAAAAAGAAAGACTGAAAACACCCAAGCCGTTTCACCATACAGTAAATGCTTCTTCTCAGTTGCTTAATTAGCACTTTTGTTGGTTTAAATGTAATAGCTCAACCTAAGAAAGTAAATGCCCGTTGGAAATCTCCCTTAATGTGGGTTAAAAGCTTTCTTAATAGCAGGGCAGAACCTCCCTTTGCTCTCAATACAACTTCACGTTTACATGCCATGGATTCCACAAGATTTGAAAAAAATCATTTGAGAATCTGGTTCAAGTTGACATGATCACTTTTTTGTGAATCTCACATTCTGCCACATCCCCAAGGTGTTTTACTGAAATCAGATCTGGTGTCTGGGAAAGGCACCGGGTAACATTAAACTCATTGTCATGTTCATGAAGCCAGTTTGAGACAATGTTAGAGTTGTGAAGATGGTAAATTGAGGCCATGAAGGAGAACACATTGATTGATATTAACAAGCCCAAAGTGTAACCTACAGTTTTTAGTCAAAGAACAGTTTCTCTCATGCTGGTTAGCACTCTGTCCTTGCACCTTCAGGGTCAAGCAAAAGGTCTGGCATGTTTTCCTCGGGCTTGATGGGTTTCTCTGGTTTAAAGACATGCAGATTCAGTCAGTTGGTGGTCCCAAATTCCCCCTAGTGTGTGAGTGTGTGCATGCTTGTGCCCTGTGATGGATTATCTAGACTTTACAGGGTACAGGGTATCTAGACTTTTCCTTGTGCCCCTGGTTCCCTGGTTTAGGCTTCAGGCCTCCCACAACCCTGTACAGGATAAGTGAGGTGTAGAGAATGAGTGAGAGAGAGTGAGTGAGTTTGGAACAGGCTTTAGAGACTCCAAAATGAAATTTAAAGATCTAGACTCCAGTTAAGCTCACAGAATAAATGTCTACCAACAAATTCTTAAAACATTTGGAAGAAAGTTTTATTCAAAATGCAAAATTTAGGGATATGTACACAATATACTGTTAACCGTGAGTAGTTATTGTACGCCGTGAGTAAGGCTTTAGCATCCCCTCTTGGAGAGAATGAAAACCTCTACAGACATACAGTACCAAATATTTCACTAATACTTGTTGTAACTAAAATATGTACAAATTCACATTCATAGGGAATTCACTAAAGTTTTCATTAGTGCTATTACTCAAATAATAATGCATCATTTTGTAAACAAGTTTATTTAATACACCTAAAATTTTATACAAATGTGTTCACACAAAAAAAACAATGTACACTAAACACTAAGTAATGTTAATTTAATGAACAATGATGAATGTGAGGTTAACTTATTGTTATCTTAATAAAATCTAAACTATATACATATATACAACAGCAATAATATTGATTTATTGATCGATTGATAGTTTGAGCAACTCTTTTATAATGTAATGGCATTTGGCAGTGCAGATTACATTGATATCATATTTACCGTGTTGCATTCATTTTTGTGGCATCATTTACAGATTAGGTGAACTTTAAAAGCAGGAATTTTTAGCATGGTAGCAAAAATAGCATGGTACAGTATATCACACACATCTTACAGTAAATACATACATTGGTGTTTTTTTTTTTTTTTTTTTAAACAATTTTACTTAATGTGTTCCTTCCGATGATCCAGCACTGTTCGGCTGGTCCCACCATGTCTCAGAGAAGACATACTGTACATCTAGATGGTTTTCTGTCCTGGCACCTACTATAGGTGGTGGAATGAACTACCTCTAGATGTCCGTACAGCTGAGTCTCTGCCAATATTTAAACGGCGACTAAAGACCTATCTGTTTCTTCAATATTTGGGTTCATTTGATTATAAGAATAAATATGTTCATTTATAATTTAATTTCCTTTTTTGTATGTTTCTACAATACAATATTATATAAGAATGTTAATAAGTATTTGTAAAAAATATAAATATTAAAGAACACTTTTTAAGAAATCTTAAAAGGAACTCAGGGACCTCTGTAATTATTGCTGGAGTAGTCTTACTAAGTAGTCTCTTGTGAATAGTCTCACAAGAAGACAGCCAAAGAATGTGTTCTGGCTCTATGGATCTAAAAATCTAAATATATCTTCTTCTTTGTCTTTCGGCTGTTCCCTTTCAGGGGTCGCCACAGCGAATCATCTGCCTCCAACTAACCCTATCCTTTGCATCCTCTTCTCTCACACCAACTAACTTCATGTCCTCTCTCACTGCATCCATAAATCTCCTCTTTGGTCTTCCTC
>JAQQZT010000023.1:7336172-7351633 GCA_030068275.1 Clarias platycephalus
ATTGGCTGTAGTTGTCCAGTCAACTGAAAGCACCTCCTGACCACCCATAGCCTGTCTCAACTCCTCCCTGAAGACTACACAACACTCTTCCTTTCTCAGCTTCCACCACTTTGTCCAACAGTAGCCCAATTTCCACCGGCACCCTGTAGGTCAACAGGACCAGTGGCGGTCGTTGTTAACCCTGGCCACGACCGATCCGTTATGGGAATTATATTTGTGATTCGCATTATTGATTTGGCAAATGTTTTACGTCGGATGCCCTTCCTGACACAACCCTCCGCATTTATCCAGACTTGGGACTGGCACAAGAAGACACTGGATTGCGCCCCCCCCGTGGTTGCATTTAAAAATCTAAATATATAATACATTTATTTTCTCAGGGTCATGCGTTATTCCCAGTGGATCTTCTTTTTTAGAGAGCTTCTTTTTGAATATTTGTGAGGGTTGCAAACAATGGGTAACCCTGCCACCTTACAGCTCTAGAGTTTGCACAAAATGTGGCAGATATAGGCTGGTAAATTACCTTTTGGTGTGAATGATTGTGTGACTGTACTGTATATGAACATGGGCTCTTGTGATAAAGTGATATTCCATTTATGTTGTTTTCCTATTCATATCCAGTGTTCTCGGGGTAGACTTCAGATCCACCTGGGATAGGATCCTGATTCTGACCAGGATAAACCGGTTAATGAATGAATGAATATTTACCATGTGCACCAGAGGGTCCAAATATTTTTAAGTTTACCAACTCTACTGTATTAAACTATGAAGATACTATATATGAAGGTTGTGAATTTATCTGTTCAGGATTAGCAGTTACTGTATCCTAATACAAATGGAGTGCAAGTCATTTTTTATATGCAGACTTGAACTGCTTTCATGACACAACTCTGCTGGAAAAAGAATTTTGTAAACATGTGATACTGATTAATCCAGATGTTTGGATTAAACCTCTTTAATGGATTCTTTATGCTCTGGGTTTCCACCCTGGAGTCAATCTAAGAGCAGTGAAGTTAGTGAGGTAAAAAAAAAATAAAAAAACAGGTGAAAAAGCTTGGAAGCCTAAAAACATGTGAGAACAGATGAGTAAAAAATATATATATATATTGAAGGGAATTAAAACATTATATCCAGTTATAAAAAGCTCATAGGACAATATTTTGCCATGTTCATTGTAAACAGATAAAATGTGGACAGTATTTCTCTCGAACTACTTGGAATAAAAATTGTGGATGCAGCATAACTTCTAAGGAATAAGAGAAGTCTGATGATACTTAGATAAAGAAACAGAAAGTGTCTTTGGAGAGTAATTGCATGTTAAAACACAAGAGAGACTGAATGTTTTCTTGAAGATACAGTACAATGTTTTATCAATTATTTTAAAAGATGGTTATAGTATTGATAACGAGTAACGCGTTAGAGTACTTGGATTAATTTTTGATGTAACGAGTCATCTAATGTGTTACGTCCGCCATTTAAGTACTCAGTTATTAAGTTACTTTTTCAAAAATGTAATCCCTTATTTAGACAATTTATGTAATCCGTGAGCCAGACAGCAGCCATTCCCAATCCCTTAGTGTGTGTGTGAAAATCGTCCTACAAGCCCTGCCCCCGCCACCCTCAGTTATTCCTGCTGTTATACCCCTATCTCACCTATGACCCACCTCAACCGCGTAGGTGAGATAGGGATATTAGTAGTTAACAGATTTTCGGCCAAACTTCACTGAGTGATGATGGTAGAATAATTATAATGGTCTTGAGTAATTAGTTACTTTTAAAAGTAACATACCCCCAACACTGTTGATGACAGAGTGATACATACATGGGCATTGATGGCTCAGTGGTAGGTTCTCATCTGCCACGTGGAAGGCCTGGGTTCAATTCCCACCCACTGTCCAAACCCCATCCACTGGATGCAGTGCTGGTCTCAAGCCTGGATAAAAATGGGAGAGTTGGATTAGGAAGGGTATCTGGCGTAAAACCTAAATTGTGTGCGACTTGAATGGCCCTCTGTGGCGACCCCTTGATGGAAGCAGTCTAAAGACTAACAACAACACGCACAAGGGTGAGTCAACAAATTTTCCACAGTTTGGCTGTACTATTGATTGTTGAACCTTTTTCCTGATAATGTTCCAGTACTGGCCCTTTAGAAGTCCAGAAAAATGTAAGCATTTATGAGTTTTCCAAATGATGAATCTTTTTCTTGGTCGGTGATTGCATGTGTTTCTATTCCAAACTCCGCCATTTACTCTCAGGCTCTTAGTGATCGATCCATGTCTCATCAGTATTTAGTTTCTTTAAAAACCTTCTATCTTCCTTAGAGTATCAGCCCAGTTTTTTATTATTTTTTGCAGATATCCAAACGCTTCTGTTTATACTCTTTAGTGAGTTGTTTCGGCACCAGGTACACCCTCAAAAAATGCAATCACTGTGCGCTGCTCTTTTTTCATACATATCACAAGTGGACCATCCATTTTTGCTCGCACCGCAGTTACAACAAATGAACTGATGTAACACTTTCACACCTGCGCAGCAGTGATTGGGGAGACAATAGCCTTGACTGGAAAGCGCTGATAAGACAGTAGGTACACCTCTGTAGGTAGTTGGATAGATAGATAGATAGATAGATAGATAGATAGATAGATAGATAGATAGATAGATAGATCTGTGAGGGTGTGTGCATATTTCATAATAAAAAACCTAACAAAATTACTACAAAAATTATTAATTAAACTCTACATAAGCAAGTGATTAACGTAATATCAACTGTCACAGCGTAGAAATTAATGGCACCCCGTGATGCTTTGAGTAGCCACAAATTGGACTCTGTATCAACTTAAACACATCTCCTGTTATACTGAACATCCAGCCTCCTAAAACACATTATGACTGCAAAACAATACCTGTTTCCTGATATCACCCAAATGGCGATGGCTTCCCTGTTGATTTTGGTTCCTCTTAAGGTTTCTTCCTATTGCCATCTTTGGGAGTTTCTCCTTGCCATCATCATGACATTTTTCATAATACTTAATGCTTCTCATCTCCCGATCCATGCTTTATTTTTTAAATATACATACACATTTATAATTTTTATCAGATAAAAAGAAACGCATTTGCTACATACAATTTCATGCCCATTTATGTAGTGTCCGTAACTTCTTTCTGATCTTAATTGTCATTCGGATGAAACTTGGAATTTTTTTTATTCCATTTATTAAAAGACATAAACCTGCAATTGTGTATTATTCTAAGATGCTAAATTGTTAAAATATTGCAACATTTGACATGGTTACGGACACTACAGATTTTTTGCTATTTAAGCTTTTAACAAAAAACACTTTACACAACAGGTCATATGCTTTTAGAAGCTTACACCAATTTTATTATTCATAGTCATAAAGAAATATGAACAGTTTTATTTTAAAGTATTATTGTTTGAAGTGAGACAGTATAACGCTGAAAAACCGCTGAATATAAAATCATCTCTCCAAAACAGCTGAAGTTCAGGAGTTTCTTTGGTACACACATTTATTTTCTGCATTATATGTACAACAGAAAATACAATAAAACCAGCACCAATACTGTGTTTTGGCCGAAAACTGTTTGGAATTGAAATAAGTAGCCCAACATGCCCGTCTTTAACTGAAACAGCTTCAGCGAAATGACGTCACGTCATCTCACGGTATTAAACGTCCCTTTTCCCTACACCACCACCATCTTGGACATCCTTCTCCATCATTCCACGCGCCGCCCACCTTGTAGTCTTACAGAGATTTTCCGCTTCGCGGGACGTGACTTCCGGTCGGTGAGACGTGGCTTGGGGTAGGATAATCAACAAGACAGTTAGTGCTGTCTCTCCTGAGTCCTGACTGCTCGCTGCGACTCAACCGCGCTGGATGGCAGGGACAAGCCGGAGCAAACATTTCAGCAGGGTATGAGAAGGAAAAACTTTATTAGAGGAAAAATGTATGTACCCTAAAGCTGTATATTTTGCACACCCTTTCTGAAAAGGCATCTTTTCTCCAGACAACGCTACGGCAAGAGAGTTTAGATTCTTTAAGAGAGTTTGTTTATGCCTGTTTAGACCGACCTTGCTAAAATTGTAAATGCTAGTATAAACAGAAATGTTGCATTTATACCGTAGATGTGGTGATTTTATGTCGTTTGCAGAAACAAAACCGTTTTAAATAATGTCTTAAAGCATTTCAAGCATCCGAAGCGCTGAAAAGAAACCCAGCCATATCATCACGCTGGCACTAAACTACTTTATACAGTTTATCTATTTTATGTTAAATCTAAAATTAGCTCTATATTCCTGAATCATATTCACAGTTTCATCGGCTACACTGCAGCGGACCGCTTTAACTCTGACGCTACGCCTGGTTTCTACATGTGTGTATATACAGTATATATAGAGAGAGTAGAATGTTCTAGAAATACTTTGCCTGGTTTGCACAGCCTGATTATGTTGTGTGTAATATTACTAATTTATTGCATTTTAAAACATTAAGGCCATGGAGGCCGGAGTTCGATCAACCTAAACTTCTATACTTTTGAGAGCGAGTGCGCATGCGCACATTGTTTACAGCCGCCCACTGTTTCGTGTAATGGTGCTTTTCTGCCTGTATTTTATCTAATTTAACGCTTACAATACGGTAACGGTATTTACAATCCTGGAAAAAATTTTCTCCCCTTTTTTGTGTCATTTTTTAAATTTAATATTAATTCTTAGATCATAGTGTAGACACAAACTAGCTTCTCAGCCATCACTGATCCCTTTATAGTAACCAAGATTCTGTAAGCGTTTGTTTCTAATTAATGCAAAACATTACAGATGCAATAGAAACTTTTTTTTTTCTCCCTGTGCTCATGCAAGAAATTGTTTCCTATCATTCAATATAACACATTCATCACATAAATGATGCCAGTGGACTTAATGGTTAGCAATGTTGCTACACCTCCAGGGTCTGGGTTCGATTCCCTCCTCAGGTTTGTGTGCATGGAGTTTTCATGTCCCCCCCCCCACCCCTGTGCTTGGTGGATTTCCTCCGGTTTCCTTCTATAGTCTAAAAGACATGCAGGCTAATTGGCGTTCCGAAATTGCAAATTTTACTGTTTTTGACGGTTTCAAATTGCAAATTTGACAGCAAAATATTTTGTGGTTCTTATGTGGCAAGAACTAACATAAAGACAATATTGCTTTAACATTTGATCTAATATGCACAGCATATTAATATTATAAAGTCAGATCATTTGAAAGATACTTGAAACTGAAATGAAATGCGTTTATCTCTAAAGCATTCTGCCAATCTAACGATTTTCTTTCTCTCATGCACATTTTTGTTTGAAGATTCCTTTCTGCATTGCAGCACCCTGCATGTTGATCAGAAGCACTCTACAGAAGTCTGGCCTCATGAGTGTCGGACCCGGGAGGCCAGTTTGGGCTCTTGCTGCTCTTTTGCTTGGTGCTGGGTTGCTGGCTGTCACCTCTACATCCTCCTCCGGTGGAAAGAAAGTGGCTCAAACAGCGCTGGCTCATGTGACGGCAGCCGCCGCGGGCCCTGGCGCCTGGTGTGCTGAGGAGATGCTAGGCTTCCACAGTCTCAGGAAGCTGTTGTCCAGAGAGGGTGTAGATGTTTGGTTCTGCTCCATTTTGGGCTCTATTGCAGTGGGGCTCAGTGGAATCTTCCCGCTCCTGGTGATCCCTATTGAGGCAGGAGCAGCACTGAAAACTGAGGGTAAGAAAACACCTGCATTATTGTTCTCTGCCCTAGCGATACTTCTGTCACATGTCCAGCTTGGGAATAAAATTATTGTGAAAATTGTGTGTACCAGTCAAAGAATGGGATAAAGTTGCTTGCTTTAAGGAGAGTATGAGCCAACACCCTAATGCATAAAACCATAGAGTCCAGTATTAGACATTTAATATTTACAAGAACAGTTTTTCATCATTATGGTTATGAACTATGTAAATGGTCTGTGACTCTGTTCCACTGTGAAAGCATAGGTCTTTAAAATTCTTTAACTTTTTAAAATAGGAAAATGCACTGCCTGGCAAAAAAGGCACACCCTTTACTATTTGCTTGACTGCCTTTTGCTATGCTGATTGCACACATTTTAGTGGCCTTCTGTAAAAAAAAAAAAATAATAAAATAAATAAAAATAAAACACCTCTTGCCCAAATCACTAATTCCCTGTTCAATTAGGGAGGGAAAAAATTACTGATTGACCATTTATGAAATCCTCGGCTGATACCGATTTAAAATAAAAAAATAAAAAAAAAGTCAGTTCCCAGAAACTATATATATTTATTTATTTTGGGGGGGCTAACATTTGGTAATTTTTGTGCCAGGGGAATCTCAGAAATCTCAGTTCTAAAAACTGAACTCTCCCTTAATCACACTTTCACACAAATTAAAGCAGTCAAAGACTGATTGTTTTGTGAAAAAATATTTTATTTGGCCTTTAACCCTCCATGAATAGTTTCTTACTCAGTAAGCATTTTACTGGCTATTTACTGGCTCTTTCCCAGAATTTCACGTCCGATACTGATGTTCAGGACATCACTAAAAAAAATAATAATAATTGTGACATCCTGGTCATTCAGTACATTCAGGTCATCAGCTGACTTCATTTTATTGCCACATAATGTTGCTGAGACCTGAGCAATTGAAGCAGCCCCAGATCATAACCCTACCTCCAGAGACATGATGGGTTAAACACTTCACCTGATTTCCTTCTTACCCTGATGCATTCATCACTCTTGAATAGGGTCAGTCTGCACTCATCAGACCTTTTATTTCCTACTGCTCCAAAGTCCAGTCTTTATGCTCTTTAGCAAAGTATTTTTTTTCTGATTAGTCTCACTAGTGGCTGTCTTAGTTCCAAACCTGAGATTTCTTGTTGCATTGAGCTTGTGGAAATGCTCTCACTTTCACTATTAAACTAAAGGTCTGATTTCTGCTGTCATTTTTTTGACAATGCAGCTTTCTGTATTCAGGTGCGTAAGTGATCTTTGATCACATTGATTTATGATTTTTTTTTTTCCTTCCTTTTTTCCGATTACGTTTCTTTCCGCGATGGATGACTGTTAAGCACTGTTAAGTTCTTGTAGGTAAAGCATTGGACAGCTCTTCCTGAAATAATTAGTAGTTATTATAGTAGTTATACTACCAGTGTTTGCCGTAATGTGTAGAAAACATTTACTTTCTTAGTGTTCTTTACTGTATGATATTTGACGTGTGCAACCCTGAGCCATTTTTTTAGCTTGTGCAGACAGATGTCTTGTTGTGGATGTGTATGTAATTCTGTGAGTTCGGAATAGTTGAGTGTCAATCCAGAGTTCTCATGTGATGTTGTAAATCCATGGCCAGATGCAGCCATGGATGACAATCCTTAGAAATACGTGAACTCGTTTGGAAAATATTTCGAGGAGAGCCCTTAAGCAATTCTTTCCACACACCTGTCAAAACTTGTTCGAATATCCAGTTGTGATAGGCATTCGTAAAGAAATCCTCAAGAATTCACAACGGAATCACTCCCACAGTGCTCTTATTGCATTGTTGCTTTTTAAAAAAAGATATAGTTGCTTTAGCTTAAAGGTTTATAAATACACTTTCCGAGTCTGGTTCCAGGGAGGAAGTAGTGTGAGTGAAGTGAATGTCTGTGTTTGACTGGTTCATGCAGAACATAGTCTGTAGCAGTTTGGTTAAAGCACCTATTAATTATGGTACATTGGGTGTGCCCTGTGCTGCAGGGGATGAAAAATGGCAAATGCTTTAAGTAACAGATTTAGCTTTCTAAACCTGTTGCACAAAGAAATAGACTTTTTTTTTATTTTTTTTTTTAAAGCTTTCTTCTAAATTAATGGCCAGTGACAGAAAGTTTATCTTTAGATTCACATTTTTCTGATAGGAAGAACCTTATCAGATCCTATCCTAACCTCCTTATTTAAAAAAAAAAAAAGGTTTTTATAAAAAAGAAATTACAGTATAGCTGGACATGGAAAAAGCTTGCATTGCCATGGTTATAGAATTAAAGTTATGCTGAAATGTAGATGTGTACAGAAATACAACTATATTTATTTTATTATTATTTTTATTATGGTGCATGTAAAACGGTATGAAGAATTTCTGCTAAGTCTCATGCCATACCTTTGAGTCTCCAGATTTGAAGAAAGTCTGTGTATGATTAATAGCAATGTTATACCACACTGCCCTGACCAAAAGAAAAGGGTCACGCACACTAATATTTCGTTGGACCACGTTTTGTTTTAATTATGTCATGCATTTGCCATAGCATCGTTTTGATAAGCTTATGCAGTGTTGCAGCATTTATTTCTCCTCAAGGTCTTTTTCTACTGATGATGGAAGAGTTGCTCTGCTGTGTAAAGTGTTATCTAGCACATCCCTAAGATTCTCAATTGGGTTAAGGTCTGGACTCTGTGGTGGCCAATCCAGGGGGGGAAAAATGTTGGATAAAACCTGGTCATTCAGTATATTCAGGTAGTCAACTGACCCTATTTTTGTTTTTAGGTACTTTGTTTTACAGGCTTGTACAGTAGGCAATAGGCATGGTGGGTGCATCACTTCATTTGCCTCTCTTCAAACCCTCCTTATGCTCCCTAGCAAATTGAAACCTTTCTGCGCATTAGGATCACTGATAAGTGGTTTTCTTAAGGCTACACAGCTGTTTAGTCCCAATCCCTTGACATGTGCGTTTTGAAATTCTCATATTAATTTTTTTATGTTTATTTACGATTTGATTTCACCAAACATTTAAAAGGTTTTCGACCACTTTTCTTCATCAAGGATGATGGTTCAGTTCTTTTCAGTTCCTACTTAATTTTGGTAATAATTTAACACCTCTTCTGGCACGGTTAAAGAAATGAGAAGCTACTCACTGCATTATTTAGGATTAAATAACTTGAAACATATTAATCACTGCAGTAATTATCTAGTAGAAGGGTCTTAACTATTGGTTTATTTAAATCCAGGTGGTGACTATTTATTATTATTATTTATTTATTTTTGGCCAGGCAGTGTGCATCAACTTGCCAACATCCATCAACTTATTTTGGTTGTGCACATTTCAGTGCTCACATTAAACTGCACAATAAAATTTAATCATCAGCAGCTGAAGAGAACAAATATCTTAATCTGGGCAACAGTCAGAGTGATCCTACAAGGATCCAATTCTAAGGTGCTCAGTGACATGTTTGTGTTGATCCTCCCTGTCAGCTCAAGCTTTTAATGTTTTAGGTCTGTGTTGCGTGTGTGACCGTTAAGCCAAAGGTTTATGACTCGTATTCTTTTTGCAGCTGGTTGTCAGAACCTGAAGAAGCTGTTGAGTTTTGCAATTGGAGGTCTCCTTGGTGATGTCTTCCTTCATCTTCTGCCTGAAGCCTGGGCTCACACATCCAGAAATAGTAAATAAATGCTGTCTTTGTTTCTATTATGTATGACCCTGGTCACTTCGATTTAAGCTATTGGGTTGTGCTCCTTTGCATGTTTTTTTCCCTCCCTTTACCCACACTTGGTTTTGAAATTCATCTATTCATCCACCTGTTCTTTCATCTTTCATTCACCAGGATATCTATTGTTGTCCCCTACTGTGGAGGTTTATTTATAAAGGTCCATTATTAACACCACATGAGAATGATTCACCGGTTGGACTGGTGTCTGATCTGACATACTTTCCAAACAGTCCAGTAATATATTTAATAGCTATATTAATATATTTATTTTCAGGAAAGTTTGGTGCTTCAGCAGCAAAATATTAGACAATGGTATAAGAAAATTAACAATATTATCTAACAATTAAGTCCAAACAATAAATAAAGACCTGTCCATAATTATTCTTCTAATAAGCTGCAAAAGATCTAAGGTGGAGGATGTGCATTAGAATAACTGAAAAATATGATGCTGCGAACCCACAGCAAAGGTTTTAAAGATTTTTTGTTTTGTTTTGTTTTTTTTGTATGCGGTCTCCTTGACTTATTAATTATCAGTTTTCTTTATTTGTGCCATTTGATAATTGGTATTGAAAGTACATCATTATTTAGCTCCTATCTCTCCATCTCTCTTCACCTGGACGTGTACTAGAACACTTTATTTATTTATTTATTTATTTATTTATTTTTGTTAGACCTGCATGAGAAACACTACCACACCCAAGGCTTGTGGGTGCTTATAGGACTGATGTCCTTCCTGATCCTGGAGAAGATGTTTCCAGACGAGGATGGTTCACACAGCAGTGGCGCGAATCATCCCAACAATGTAAGTTTTATCCATTCAATAATACTAAACAGTTATTCGATCACATCAGATCGTCAGGTGTTGTTATTCATATGTTGTTAGGATAATAAGAAACAGATGAAAACATTTTTACAAAACTTATAATTGTTGCTTATTTTGAGGCTTTCTGTAATGAAAAGTTTAACAGTTATGGGAAAAGTTTTTAGTGTACATTCTTGGTAAGTTTTTCCACCATGGGTGAGTAGTTAGGACAAAGGATTTAGGATTTCCTGGTTTCTTGGTTGGATGACAAACTTCATTTTTTAACTCTTACTAAAAGAAGAGAGAAAAAAGAAAGACTAATGAGAGAATAACTGTTAAAAATAGAGATGGGACCAACCGATACAATATCACAATACCTAGGTGCAGATCCATTAACTTATAAACTGATGAAAAATATAATATGGCTTTCTTTAATACATATGTAACATATCATTCATGGCAAATCACTGTGGTGTAAGGAAAATAATAAACTCTGCTTCGAGTTGAGCTCCATCCAGCCATTTGATCATTTCCTATAACTACATGTTCAGTTTTATTTTTTTAATTACACTGTTTTCAACGGGACTTAAATGACCTGGAGATTGTTGGTATCTATGGCTGCACGATGCTTCGACATGGGATTTGAGATCACGATTCTCTCACATTGTTTTTGTTTTTATTTTTTCTTTTTTTCCCACAACCCAAACATTTATTGCTCTCAAGTATAATAAATAAATAAATAAATAAATGAAGAAATAATAATAATAATAATAATAGTAAATAATCATTGTCTACACAGGACTTTTGACTCTTTCTAATGAAAATGTTGCTTTATTCCTTAAAGTGAAAAACTTAAAAACTAATGAACATAAATAAAATGTTAACAATAATAAATAAAATAACTAATAAATAGCCCCAGTGCTTTTTGTACACTTGGCCAGCTACTGTCATCATTGCATGTGTTCGTTTAGTCAACGCCTCAGGTTTAATTAACTAATACAGTTATTGTATTTATTATATTTTGTAAGTTCTATTATTAATTATAATAAGATGTATCCCAATTAGAACTGTACATGCCTGTCTCTGTTCGGACAGTAGTGAATATTTGTTGTAGTGGTTAGCACTTTCGCCTTGCACCTCCTGGGTCTGGGATTGATTCCCGGCCAGGCTAGATTCCTGTCTTTGTGTGCATGGAGTTTGCTCTGGTTTCCTCCCACAGTCCAAAGACCTGCAGATTAGGCCAATTGGCTTTCCCAAATTGCCCGTAGTGTGTGAGTGTATGTGTGTGTGCCCTGCGATGGATTGGCACCCTGTCCAGGGTGTATCCTGCCTCGTGCCCTAAGTCTCCTGGGATAGACTCCAAGCCCCTCGTGACTCTGAATACAGATGAGTGAGTGAGTGATAGTATCTCAATACTAGCTGCTAAACACAAGAACAGAGGAAAATGTAATTGTTTGACACAAGTGCTTAGAGGGACACAGAGAGCACCAAGAATAGTTTTTTCCAATGTATTAGAAAGAAATGTAAAAAATCAGGAAAGACCATGAAAGTGGAAGGTGTGTCCAAACTTTTGACTGGTACTGTATGTTTATACTTTCACCATCTGAGTTCTGCAACATATTTCTAAACCTCACGGTGGCACCATATGAGTACAGACCAGCGCTCACTATCCACTAAACTGCTTTCCACTGTGTGTATAGGACTGCCTTAGTAGGAGCATATGTTAAATCAGTGTGTGGTATGTTTACTTCAATGGGTTTCTCTCATTGAAGAGGAATTCCATGTATTGAAAGGTTCAAAATAATTCACCCGTTGAAAAAAAAAAAATTGTTTCAAAGTTTGCATCTGCCTGTCTGTATAATATGCAGAGTAATATACTCTATAAAAACTCATTTTCAGTGCTTGTACTTATGTAACTGCCTCCACCCTAAAACACCCGCCATCATACAAATCTGCAGCTTTTAATGCAATAATCCCACAAATATATTTCCCGCAAAAGTAATGCTGCAAACAAAAGTAATGCTGCAAACATATTTTGTTATTTATTATAATATTTAATATTTATTATTTGCAGAGATTTGTTAAATTTGTGGGAAATGTGGGATTTTTACATTAAAAGCTGCAGATTTGTATTGCGTTTGTGGACTGTTAACGTTGGCGAGTGTAACAGAAACACAATCTTGAAATGTTAAGTGCTCTTTGGATTCTTTGCAATGTTAACCTCTATTTTTCTTGCCATGTTTTCTAACTTTACCAGATGTTTTACAATGACTTCTTCACATGCGGTCAGGAATTCTAGCTAGTCAAGCCAAACATAAATTTTAACCTGTCTTGTTAACTATTTTCCTTTTCCTTATATGCACATACATTTACACAATTATACTTTCAACATAGAAGGTGTTGGCATATGCCTGTTTACATGTTACGTGTAATGCTGTTAACTCCATTATAAACCTTTTTAATACAGTCAGGTGTAAATGTTAGGGCCCCTTCTTTTAATTTAATGTGCTTTTGTGTAATACTGTACATAATGAAAATCACCTGCCCGTAGCTGGTCTTAGCTTAGTATTAAGCAAAAAAATTTTTGCCAGTTTGCTGGTCTGGAGCGTTCAGGTGTTTTAATGTCGAGGAAAAAAAAAACATAAACAGTGGTTTTACAGAAGCAAATATTGCCATTCATCAATCTTAAAAGAGTCATAAAAACATTTCCAAGTAATTTGGAGTTCAACATTCTACAGTGAGAAATATTATTCACGGTTGGAAAGCATTCAAGGCAGTTGCCAATTTTTCCAAAAGTGAACGACCCATCACATTCACCGCAAGGTCAGGCCATGCAGTGCTCAGAGAGATTAAAAAAAAGGAAAGGTTACATCTCAGACTCTACAGGTCTCACCGAGCATGTTAAATGTTAAAACCCATGACAGGACCATTAGATGAAGACTGAAGAGGTAAGGGTTGCCAGATGAAAACCTCTTCTGTCTAAAAAGAGCTCGGCAGCACAACTGAGGTTCACCAAACTACTTCTGAAACTGTGTGCTATGGACAGATGAGACCGAAGTGGAGTTGTTTGGTTGCCATTAATACCCATTGTGAAAACCAAACACAGCATTTCAGCAGATACACCTCGTACCCACTGTCAAACGCGGCAGTGGAGGGGCGATTTATTTGGGTTTGGTTTGCAGCCGCAGGACCTGGACACCCTGCAGTCAATGTGTCGACCATGAACTCCTCCGTATACCAACATATTCTAGAGGCAAATGTGAGGCCATCTGTCCGACAGCAAAACCGTGGTCGAAATTGGGTCATGCAACAGGACAATGATCCAACGCATTCCTGTAAATCTACTTCAGAATGGCTGAAAAATAAAGGAATCCGGGTTTTGGAATGGACTAGTCAAAATCCAGACCTCAACCCAAGAATGTCATACAGGAAACGATTACTTTGCGTTATTAATGCTTAAGGTGGATCAGCATGCTATTGATTCATGGGGGGTACTTGGCATTGGCCACTTTTTGGCTTAATTTTTGTAAAAAAAAAAGAAAAAGAAAAAAAAAGAATCACAGTGAAAAATGTTATTCGTCTTCGATGGTATTTACCTAATACTAAGACCTGCTATGATCAGCAATTGCATTTGAATATTGTCCGCGATATCGTTCCATATGTGTGCATGTACTAGTCCCTAATCTAAACATACTTTCATGCTGTTTAGAGGCTACTGAATGTCCCTTTTATGGTAGGTTTACTTTCAGGGTATTGCATCAGTCTTGGGTCAATACCTATGCAGCTTTATAGCTCCTTAAAGAAGAAGATGCTCAAAGATGTGGGGTGTTTCTCCCCCCTCTTTCCCCCCCTTCATTCTTTCTTCCCAGTGCAATCTGATTCATCACAGCGTTAGACTGGGCTGTTTATTTTTTTGCTAAATATCTTCTAAGTCCAAAGTTTCATGCTCCTATACTCACTAATGTTTGTTTGTTTTGCTTTGCACATATATTTTCTCTCACCCGCTCCTTTATGTATTTTACATAGATGTATATTTTAAACCAGTTCGACTTTTCACTTGGTGTCAGGTCAAAATGAGGATTTCGAGTTTTATCACCATGCAGGAAGAAAAGTGCATTTCTTGTTTGAAGGCCGATGGTCCTGTAGCACTCTGTACCCAGGCAAGACCAGTGAGGTGGATTGACAACCAAGGGTGTGAAGCTAGTTATAAATAGAGTTCAACAGGAAGCACTGCAGCCGCTGGTCCTGTAGTCAGCAGAGCAGCTCAGCAACCACAAGCAAGAGAGGGAGCAAAATCTCACCAGAGAGGGGAAACATCTAATTTAACTGTTCCACTGAGTCAAAAAAATCCAGTGGCCTCAGAAATTTTCAGACTGAACACGTCAGTGTTTACATCTCAGTTGCTTGGTTGCAGACTCATAGTATTCAGGGCCAAATAAATTACCCCTGTCTTTTGCAGATAAAAAGAGAACTAGATATGACTTTAACTATCAGAGGGAGCTTCTCCAAATTACTAATGTGAAAAACAGAAGTTTATTTGCACTTTAGGTTTAGCTGACGTTTCTCTTTTGAGACAGAATGTGCCACTGGGCCCATGCTAAGATTCTTAAAATAAGTACCAGTGTGATTTTAATTTTTTTGTTATAATTTTTTTTATTTTATCCATTTCAGTTGTGTATGAGTGTATGATTTCACAAGCAGATTGAAACACTTTTTTTTTTTTTTTTCTTTTTTCCTTTGGCTTAAAGTTTGAAATGTGGTGGAAAAAATCTTTTGGTTCTCATGGTTTTAAATTTCCACAGTTCTGTCATTGTGTTTGCTCACTTTTTCTTTCCAGTTGTTTGAGAGCTTTTGGATGTTCTGGATTTGTGCCATGACTCCTAATGTGATCTTTATCTCTTGGTGTTGTTTAACAGTTACGGTGCTCTGCATTTCAATTCATGGGGAAAAAGATTCACCCATTGTTTGGTTATTTAGCTGTTCAAACACACTGGTGTTAGCCCGACTGGCCAGTTATATTCCAGGTTTAGTAGGTGCGTTGGTGCAACGAGACAGCCAGCGTGCATATTTGAGGACTGCACCTTAGTGTGACACTGGATCAAATAACATTTAACCATTCATACAATGACTTGCAGATTCTCATGTGTGTGTGGGGGGGGGGGGGGGGGGGGGGGGGGGGGGGGG
>JAQQZT010000023.1:7351733-7366616 GCA_030068275.1 Clarias platycephalus
GTGTCGCCCCCCCCCCCCCCCCCCCCCCCCCCCCACACCATCTTTGTAGTCTTGTTTAGCAGAGCACCGGAGTGACTATTTAATATCTTCAGAAATGAACGGTGTCTGCGCCAATAACAATGCCAGCTCCAAGCCTACAACTGACACTGTCTCACAGGCCGGACAAGGGAAGATAAAGGTTAGTTGGAGCTTCTGGTCAGTGGAGAGACACAAAGTAAAGTGCCAAATCTTTACTCCAGGGGGCATTTTGAGGGGATTTCAGGATTTTCACGTGAAATTCCAGGAAGTCAAAAAGCAATATTCTTTTGGTGGATACCAATCTCATCTAAACTACAGATCTGTCCAGAAATGTAAAATGTTTTATTCAGAAATATGTTTTAGTCTAATTGTTTCACTAATTAGGAAATTATTATATTGTATTATTTTTTTAAACTTGTGTTGTCACAGCTTCGCCAATGAATTTGTTTTATTTAATTTATTTTGTCCAGACAAGTGGCTATCTGAACCTTCTGGCCAACTGCATTGACAACTTCACCCACGGCTTGGCAGTAGCAGGGAGCTTCCTAGTCAGCAGGAAGGTAGGAGAGCTGAGAGATTAGTGTCACACTGACACTCATTTGGACTCATTAATACCTACTGTGAGCTTCTTGAACACATTACGTCCACTGTAATTAATAAGCCATGTTTTAGTTTAACTCAAAATTCCACTAATGTTAATTTATGCTAAAGTGTTGAGCCATTTGAATGACAGGAATGATGTGCATGTTCCAGCACTAAATAATTATTCTAATATAATATTGATATGATATTAATATAAGTTTTTTAAAAGTATGCAATTGAGAATTAAATGGCAGTTGAATTAGGTTTAATCTGTCATGTCACACGGTGAACTAGCAGTTCCCTAGTTTCCCAGTTTAACTTGGCCACTTCCACATGCTCTATGTCTGTCCTGGCTCGCTATCACAGTTTGGAAGTACAAAGGTCAGATCCCATCTCTCCCAAAGAACATGAAGTCATACTGTTCAAGCTGTAGTCTCTAAAACGCACGACTACATGGTCAGTGTCTCGGCATAAGCTCTAAGCCTGCCAAGAGTTTCATTCTTCCTCGCACCCATATAGCTGTCTACATTTGTTAATTTTCTACATTGTGTATGTGTACATTAGAGAGTAGGAGAATATGGTAAGTGGGTGCTGTGCTGTTCGTGGTGGTTGTGTAGTATTAATAGGATGGCTACATGTAGGAAAGGTCCAGGTGGAGAACCATAAGGCTCACAGCTTGTTTACTGTGGGAGTTTGAGAATGTGGCATCCAGTTTATTTCCTCTCAGAGCCCCACGCATACTCTTAATTTGTGTACTAGAGAGAGGAGAGTGCTCTAAATGAAAATGTATGTGCAGTACAAATCCAAAATGGGATATATAATATGCCGCCTTCCTGTCTGTATAAACTTAAAAATAAAACAAAAACTCATTGCATGACACCGGCATCATCACGAGAATTACTGGTGCCCTTAACCTGCAATGTCTGGTTTTATTTTTTTCAATTGTTAATGTTTTTCCTATAGACTAACCAGTGGATAGGTAATCTCTTCATTCCTGTATTTTCATGTGTATCAGAATTTTTATGTGTATTTTTTTTCTTCCCCCCCGACAGGTTGGCTTTCTGACAACTTTTGCAATCCTTTTGCACGAGATCCCCCATGAGGTGTGTGTCTGTCTGTCTCTCTCTCTCTCTTTCTCTCTCTCTCTCTCTCTCTCTCTATGTTCAATATGCAATTGAAATGCAGGGCCCAGTACTCAGGGTCATAACAGTACCACGCTGTCCTTTTTTTTTTTTTTTGTGGCAGTGCACTTCATTACAATAAGTCAATATTAATTGAACGATTAGGCATTTGATGGACAGTGTTTGAAAAATTTGTCTCAGGGTTGTCTCATTTGGGCATATGAGGACTAGCTTTTAAGGTAAACATTGTGGTCATGTTTAGGGCCTCTTATAGATAATACTAAGAACCTTAGTAAGATGATAATAATAATAATAAGAAGAAGAACCTTACAGTGTTGTGTTTGAAGGTGGGAGATTTTGCAATTTTACTGCGTGCTGGGTTTGATCGCTGGAGTGCGGCACGAATGCAGTTATCCACAGCACTCGGTGGAGTTCTGGGGGCGTGTTTTGCCCTTTCTGCTCAATCACAGCAAGGTGCAGGTGAGACACCATATAATGCAAACCACACCCAAGCTAACAGTCTACATACAGCATTGACTATTTTGGTGAAATAAGGCAGTTGTGTTGTGATGTGGCCTTCTTATAAGCTTAGAATAGGCCACACAAGCTGCAGTGGGTGACATTAAAAAATAATAATAAGGAATTGTGTACTAGAGAGAGGTTAACATGGTCACTGATGATTAAATCGAAATAGCAAATGCATACTAAGGCTATGCTTTAAAATTATTGCACATGTGATTGCATCACTTTAATATCTAAGTGATTCCTCCCATTTGCAAGAAAGTAAAAAAAATAAAATCCCTACTTGTATATTATAATATATGCTTGTATGCTCTTCTCTCCTGAAGAAAATGCCACAGCCTGGATCCTGCCCTTCAGCTCTGGAGGATTTCTTTACATTGCGTTGGTCAATGTGGTGCCTGATCTTCTGCAGGAGACCAATTTCAGGTATTCGATCCATTTGGGTCACTTCTCAATAAAGATTTGAATTCTGCAAGAAACAATGATTTTAAAAATATCACATTATCTTGATCGCTATTATTCAACGCTCCAATGTTTATCTCTTAATACTGTATTACTTCATGTTACATTCGCGTGGACTTTAATTGCATACGCGTTTTTAAAAATGTTCAACACTATCTGTGGATTTTTGAAATGATGTGTTTTCGTGAAGTGCGCGGAATGAAGGTGTGAGGTCAAGTTTATTAAGTAGATTTCAATTGCACAACTCATAAGCACATTAAAGAAATGTACAGTTAAATTGAAAATGTATTTAAAAACTAGTTCAATTTTGAGATGACTAATTTTTTTTCCAAGTTCTTTTTTATTTATTTATTTATTTTTTATAAGGACGTCTTCAATTTACATTTCAAAGTACCATATCTTCTCTTCCCGTGGGCCGATTTGTGATGAGACAAAGCCTATGTCACCTCAAGCTCGACCAAATGCATCTGTGAAAACCCCATGAAACTAGTTTTTTTTACATGTGTGCACAAACAGACCATCCAAAAATTCCAAAAACCATTTTGATGTGTTCTATTAATCATCTTGCGTCCCCCCCCAAAAAAAATCTTTTTCACAAATATCAACGTACACACACGCCAACTTTACAGTTTTGTTATATGCATAGATAGGAATCTTATATGTTTATTAAATGTATTTTATTTCATGTTCTTGTTTACAATACGATTAAAGATCAGCCATCATGTAAATGATATGAGGCCAGATTTATCCTATATGACTTACATTTTGCTCTGATCTCCTCAGGCATTCTTTACTTCAGATCCTGTTGATCTTTTGTGGTGTTGGGGTTATGGCACTGCTTTCTGTTATAGCGGAATAGCCAGAGGACGTCATTTCTTTCCCTTAGAGACTTTCTGAATGGAAAACTGACAAACTACCAGGTCGGAGGACTGATGGACAATTCTTTCTACTATTTAAGCTTTAAAAAAAGGTTTAAGACGGAATCAATGGGATGTTCAGACTATTAGGTTTGTGAGTGTTGTATGTTTGTGGGTAATTCTTTCATCTTGGACCTATACACAGGCATTCTGAATCACAATTGTAGCTGACAAATACCAGCACGTATGGTGGGAAAGGATGGTACAAAAAGAATAAATCGCAGTGATTGGCTTGTACAGTGAGATTTAAAAAGAATGATATACAGTGAACATGTTGTTAACTTTTGGGACACTGTATACAGTCCTGTAATTTGTTTAGCTGACCATTGCATGGTTTTACTATTAATATGAGTCTTTGTTAGTACAGTACGTCCATGATATAATGCATTTTTATCATGGTTAAGAGTATACTATTTAGCACCAAAAGTGTTAGCCTGGTTGCTGTAGTATTTGGCAGAATTTCTATCCTGATTTGTCTGCTATCCTATCAATTCTCACAAAATCGTGCATGAGTTTAATGAGCAGCCTTTGAGTATTCATGGTAGGATTTATGGTTAAGCAACCCACACACTTGCGTAGACACCACAGGCGTAACATCATGAAGAACTCCCCACAGACAGTCATAACGGGTGCAATACCTTTTCATTGCCAAGTATTAATATACAATTTTAAATTGTTTATTTAAGCATGCTGCTTCACTTTTTTTTGTACAATGTCATGTTTCATTAATTTTATATGTTCCACTCTACCACTTTGTGTTTAACTCTGGATAAATACAGATGCAACAGTGCAGATTACATTTAACAATGGCTTTTTGTTTTAGTCATGTCCATTACTAGTTTATTCTTTCTTTTGTGGCCTTTAGATTTCAAGATGGTTTTAACTGAAGCTGACTGAGCATATATAAATCTTCATTAATTATTAGATTAGCCACATATGTTTCTTAGGACACAGGGCCTTTTTAAGCTTCAAATTTTCCCTAGTATGAAAAACCATGCACTCTGTAAAACAGATTGTTACTGAAAGTAATGTCAGACTTCAAGTCAAATCATGGTTACATAAATGTATATATTTTTCAAAGATATTTATTATACATACAAAGTTGTGAGAAGGAACAAAGTTTTATTTCTGAAGTTTTTAACACTCCCAACACTGTTACTAAAATAAACGTTGAAATGTCTGTAGTTTTCTTTGTTAATATACTTTTTCCACAAAATGTCTGCAGTTTGTGTATACTTATTTTTCACATTTGCCTTTCTGAATGATTAATAAACTATTTTGTTGTAGGTGGGGTTTTTTTTTTTGACATTGGTATATTCCAGTTAAATTTGCATTTAGGTGGTAGAGAATCTATCCATTTGACCATCACTGTGTGAAATTCTTGAGCTATCCCTTATATATAGATATAGATAGATATAGATAGATATAGATAGATATAGATAGATATAGATAGATATAGATAGATATAGATAGATATAGATATAATATTCCTCATATTTTGCTTCCAACGAACCAGAATTTTTTTTTTTTTTACATAGCCTTGAGGAGTAGTTCTCCAGGCTTCCTGATGTCCTTTTTTTTCTTCTTTTTTTTTTTTTCTGGCACATAATTTTCAGTCATGTCCCTCTCCCTCAATGTTTTTTGTCTGATGATAAAAATCATTGAATCATCTATGAATAATTCAAGCATGATGACATGATCAAGCAGGTGATTGGTATACTTGTGATGCTGGAAGCTGAGTGGTTGGAAAAGATGAGAGGGGAAATGAGGTTGCTGCTGAGGATAGAATTTAAAATAAATTCTAAATTACTTCTTAAGCGCTGTATAGCCTGTTGTGTAAAACATTTGTCCCCATTTCTTTAATTTAATCTACATAGTTTAATTTACTGTGAAGGGATAAAAGGTGAAAAAAATATCCTGACACCAGAGGAAAGTGGAAGCTGTGAGGCAGTAGAACTAGATCACCTCGCTGCCGGTTTAAAACGGTGCTGTTTAATGTTTTGTAATGCTCATATTTCATGTGTTTTTATTAGCCTCTGTATTTAACTCCTGATAAAACTAGTAAATTGGAATTATAAGGTTATATCTCCCTTTTTGAGGAAATTTGTATTACATGATAATTAAATAGGCTTAAGTTTTGTATTGCTCAAATGTATAAATTAACAGTAAGTTATAAGTTATAAGCCTTTATCATTTGGGATCTTAGTAAAGGTCAAAACCTTGTGACGTAGAAATATTTATAAATTGTAAAGTGTTAAATGTGAACCTAGACTTACAATGTTTGATAATATTTAAAACATTTTAAAAGTCTTGTGTAATGCACTATGTAGTAAAAAGTATGCGAACACATGACTTTCACATTCATGTAGTTTCTTTTGCTGTAATAATGACCTCCACTGTTCCTGGAAGCCTTTTCACTAGGTTTTGGAGCGTTGCTGTGGAAATTTGTGGTCATTCTACCACAAGAGCAGTAGCGAGGATGATGTTGGTTGAGGAGGCCTATTGTGTTGTCGCCATTGCAGGTGGTGTCAGGCTTTGTACAGGCCCATCAAAGTTTTTCCCACAACAACCTTTAGCAAACCATGTCTTGCTAAAGGTTGTGCACATGCACATTATCATGCTGGAACAGGTTTGGACCCCTTTTTTTCCCTGTAAAAGTCTTTTGAATAATTGTGTACATCTAACTTTGACAAAAGATTTGAGGAAGACTCACAAATGGGTGTGAGGTGTAAAAAAGATTTGCAGACAACAAAGACCTCTGGTATGTAAGGTGTCACTTGCAACCTCGCTGATCCTGAAGCTTTAATCCATGTTGCAATTATAGCATTTGGTCACGGTGGTGTAGTGGTTAGCACTGTCGCCTTGCAGCTCCAAGGTCTGGGTTTAATTCCTGCCTCTGTGTGCATAGAGTTTGCATGTTCTCCCCGTGCTTGGTGGGTTTCCTCCCACAGTTCAAAGACATGCACATGCACGGTCCCAAAATTGCCTGTAGCATGTGAATGAGGGCGTGAGTGTGTGTATATGTGTGCCCTGTGATGGATTAGCACCCTGTCCAATGTGTATCCCGCCTCTAGCCCAGTCTCCTGGTATACGTTTTAGGCCCCTCGCAACCTTGAATACAGGATAAAGCGGTATAGACGATAAGTGAGTGAGCATTTGGTGATCTTTGTTTATAACTAATTAAAACATGTCTCTTAGTCTATATCAGGTAATTTCCTCATGCAAATAAATCAGACTGTATGAACCTTGTTAAGCCACTGCTCTGTTAGAGGATTAATGATTATGTACAAAATCGCTATCAGGCCTGTGTGTTTGTGTACCTCACTTCACACATAGTCGCACTAGCAACTTGCAGTAATATAGTAGTGTTGTTGTAGTGCTGTGGCATTTCTCTCCCTGCACAGCCTGGCTCTGAGCTGTCATATGGGAAGTGAGAGGGTGGTATTGATCGTGAGCTCACACTTGTCCAATTTCGACACAGTCTGTTTGGCAAAGAGGTGGTTGCCATAACGACTCCCCGGCTGGTTGCCTTCCTTTGTCAGCTGCCCAGAAGTGGCTTGCTGCGTTTGGGGGAAACTGCCTGTAACTTTCAAAGATGGGCTGCAGTCTAACAAAGCAGTCTAATTGCAGTCATTCAGAGTCAGCAGCAGAGTTAACTTCATTCACTGCTGTCTAAAATGAGCAGTTTCTTTCTACGTTATCATCTCCCACATCGATCGATCATTCTGTGCTCCCTCTGGAAGTCCAACTATTTTATATCTGCTAGTGGATTTCTTTTGTTTAGGACCTTTATTTGGAGCTTTTCTGTTCATCTCTTTTTCTCGATTTATTTGTTATTTGCTTTGTGGGTAATATTCAGTTTGGATCATAGTGTTGGGGGGAAAAGTTGTAGCTTAAATTAAGCAAGTCCTACATCGACTTAACCTGATAGGCTGCTCAGCAAAGGAAGAAGCCACTACTCCAAAACTGCCATAAAAAGCCAGACTGCAGTTTGCAGATACACATGGGGACAAAGATCTTAACTGCAGAGTAATGCCCTCTGGTCTAATGAAGAAAAAAAAAGTTAACTATCATGTCTGGATGGAAAAGGGGCGGTTTGCGAGATGTAGAACATCATTCCAACAATGAAGCATAATGGTGGCAGCATCATGTGGGGTGTTTTGATCCAGGAGGAACTTGTGCACTTTACAAAATAGATGCCATCCTGAGGAATGAAGATCATGTAGATACGTATATTGAAGCAACACCTCAAGACATGTCAGGAACTTAAAGCTTCGTCACAAATTGATCTTCCATATAAACAATGACCCCAAACATACCTGGCAAAATGGCTTAAGAAGAACAAAGTCGAGATATTGGAGAGGCGCTGGCCTCAGTCCAATAGACAATTTGTGGGCAGAACTGAAAAAGCCTTTGTGAGCAAGAAAGCCTATAAACCTGACAGTTACACCAGGTCTTTTAGGAGGAATGGACTAAAATCCCAGTAAGCCTGTGGAAGTTCACCTGAAATATTTGACCTGAGTAAAACAATTTAAAGTCTATGCTACCAAATACTAACACTGTGTATGTACACATCTGACCCACTGGGTATGTTATGAAAGGAATACAAGCTGAAATAACACTTTCTCTCTAATATTATTCTGACATTTCGCATTCCTAAATTAAGGTAGTGATCCTAACTGACCTAAGAGATCCTAAGACAGGAAATGTTTACTAGGATTAAATGTTAGAAATTGTAAAAAAAAAAAAAAAAAAAAAAAAAAAAAGTATTTGACTAAGGTGTATGTAAACTTCAGACTTCATCTAGAAATGCAAGGAATAAAATATTTATCACAGTTATCTCACTGTTATTTCATGAACAGTTATGATTGAGATGTGTCTGCTACTTATGCTCTGTAAAGCCTTCATTATGACTCTAATCTGATGATGTGTTTGATATTTTGCGATTTTTTTTTTAGGCTGATAACTTTAAATGACAGGTGGTGTAGTGGTTAGCACTGTCACCTTGCACCTCCAGGGTCCGGGTTCGATTCCCGGCCAGGCTCGATTCCCGTCTCTGTGTGCATGGAGTTTGCATGTTCTCCCCGTGTTTGGTGGGTTTCCTCCGGGTACTCCGGTTTCTTCCCACAATCCAAAGACATGCAGATTAGGCTAATTGGCGTTCCCAAATTGCCCATAGTGTGTGAATGAGTGTGTATGTATGTGTGTATGTGCCCTGCGATGGATTGGCACCCTGTCCAGGGTGTACCCTGCCTTGTGCCCTAAGTCTCCTGGGATAGTCTCCTGGGATAGGCTCCAGGTCTCCAGCCCTGACCTGCTGAGGAATGGACTCAACTAGACCTCTCTCAGAAGGTATGCTGCTGTAGTATCTGGCACCAATCTGGTCTGTCCACATGATGTGAAAGAAAAAGTGATTCATTAGACCAGGCCACCTTTTTCAATTGCTTTGTTGACCAGTTGTGACGCTCACGTGCCCAGTGTAGCAGCTTTTGTCAGCAGACACGGGTCAGCACGAGCACCCTGACCAGTCACAGCACCATATGCAATAAACAGCAATGCGCTATGTGATCTGACACAGTAATTTGAGTAACAATAGCACATCTATTGTATCAGACTACACAAGCCAGTCTTCACTCCCCATGTGCATCAGTGAGTCTTAGCTGTCCATCACCCTGTTGCCGGGTCACTGATTTTGCTTCCTTGGAGTTCTTTTGATAAATCAACTGCTTGTGGTATGACAACTGCAGACTGGCAACATCCCATAAGAGCTGCCTTTTTTGGACTTGCTCTGACCCAGTCATCTAGCATCACAATCCAATTTGCCAAATTGTCCGATTTTTTTTCTTCTTCTGGTTTTAACATATCAATTGCAGGGACAAAATGTTAACTTTCTGCCTAATATATCTCACCACTTCCAGGTGCTACTGTAACAAGACAATCAATGATATTCACTTCACCTGTCAGTGGTCATAATGTTATGGCCTGTCGAAGGAAACCAATTGTTCATTTAGGGTTGGGGAGGAGAACACTATACAACAAAATTTTAAAGTCTCTTGTTGTTCATAATGCAAAAAAAATATTTTAATTATTTTTATTTATTTAATTAACAATAAAAAAGGACCAATATAGAGTAGTAGAATCTTGTTGTAAAGTTTAATTTAACCACCTAAAACTAGAGTGCAGTTTTTGCACTGATGATTGTTTCATAACATTATTTCCATGTTTGCATTTGTTTAAATATAAACAACAAAAAATATAGTAATATAATAACTGAACTAGTTAAATTATTTAAGCATCTCATCACATTTTTTTTTCTTATTGTGACAAAGACGCCACATGGCAATTTTAGGGTTAAAAGCCCTATGAGGCACAAATATCACAGCAACATTTAAGGAAATGCAGTCAGAACAGGTTAGATACAAAATATAAGATGGTATTAAAGCATTAGGAATTGTTAAATGGGTCAAAACATAATTTTAACAACAAAAAACAAGTTGATGCCACGGGTACACTGATTTACATGATGTCACATGGTGTTATTTGTTCTGTTAGTAAGAACTAAGGGCACTATTGAACCCTTTACTTGATTCCTAAAAAAAAATGCATTTCCGTGACATTTATGAATACTCCCACACAAGGCTGTGGTTAGGTGCTGTGTTTTACTCCTTCCTGGTGGTTGTTTCGGATTTGGCAACTTTAAAAACTGTTAATCAATGTTGTATGCAATCACCTCAAGATAAACATAAAATGACTAGGATTGTTGAAATATTTGTTGTGAAGAGCTGTGAGCTTGTCAGGATGGTAGATGACTCATGAACTAGATTGATGGATGAGGCTTAAAATAAGACAGAAAGGAAGGAGTATAATTAAAGTTATTGAATTTGCAAATGGAGAACCTGAGCTGCTTAAATAAGGCATTCATCAGGGCATAAGTAGACTAGAATTGAAAGAGAAGTAGAGCAAAAGATGTGCAAAGTTACAAATGCAATTTTTAGTCCATATATGAGCTATGTACTATTTCAGTGCAAAGGGATTTTTCATCAATAATTTCTGGACCTATAGAAATAGGTCTGAATGAATGAGATCTGTTTCATGCTTCTTTTTTGCAGGAACACCGCCAGCATATCCTGCTGCTAGTTGAATGAATTGTTCCTGAACAGTTGCATTATTTCTCTTATGCCAATTCAAGTGCCCCGTGAAAGACAAACAAAATGATAGCTCCTCTCAAAAGCAGAGAGTGACAGAAATGAGAGTTGAGCAGAGTTAAGTGTGTGGGTTCATGTTGGTGTGTGTCTCTTGGTAAGAATATAAAGTAGAAAGTGCTTCCAGAAAAAAAGAAAGAAAAGAAATTGAAAATCCCCTTTGAGTTGTCCCAACTCCGCCTCCAGTTTCCTCATTCTGAGTTAAACACAAGAGAGTGTCACAATGGCTTTGGGAAATTTTCTTACTTCAATGCTGAAGGTAAAGTTTCTTCTGTTTGTCCCTCTGGGAAAACCTTTAAAGATTATAACCTTAAAAGGATTGTGTCTATACGGCACTGTTTTCCTTTCAGAGAGAGAGAGATTCAGGTAGAACCTGTTTAAGAAGCCAGCAACTTCTCAAAAAACCCATATTTTTTGCTCCTTTATGAAGTCATGTGATCATACGACCTTGTCAACATAGTGATACTGATGTGACGAGTCTGAATGTAGACAGTAAGTTCCCTGGACCAGAGGTGTAACAAGGTGAAATCTTAATGCTATAATTCTGTCAGAAATAGAATCCAGCAATTTATAGTATGCCATATGTGAAGCAGGTGATGCTATATTGTGTTATATTTAAACTGTTATTGTTAAAAATGTTGAGCAGTACATTTTATATATTATGGTAAAGATAAAAATTTATCATTTGTTAAATTGATTAAGTAAAATTTAATTACAATATTGATGAATAAACATTTCACATTATATCACTTAAAAGTATTTGTCCAAATCATGAAGAGCAGACAACAATGAAAGCTTTGGCACAGAGATGTGCTTGGCCATGTCTTTTCTCAGAAAATGGGTTCTTCAGTGATTAATTTGAAATTATTGTACAGTATAGTTTTCCTGGTACAGTCTACTTAGATCCTGTTCTGATCTAAAAACACTGTTACATAGAACTGCTAAGAAGATTAAAAATCCTTAGGGTTATATTAAATGGTTTAGGCTCTGGTTACTCAGGTTGCTCAAAAGATCAGGTTCAAGTTCCAGCACCAGCAAGCTGCCTAACTCTAACCCACATCACAGCTGTGCTGATATTCATCACATTAGCACTTCCTCTTGGGTGATATTGTTTAACAATACCATGCCTTCTTGAAGAAAACTTAAACAACCATTTTTCAAAACAAAAGTTTTTGGTCAAATTATGGAAACACAACTAAGGTTCTACATCGAGTTTCTTTTTTGTCTAGTTTCAACAACTGTCAGATCCTTAAGAGGTCTATATAGAAACCCCTCAACTCTGCATTTATATCAGAAGGGATTAAAAAAAAAAGATCTTTGAAGGGTTTGATGGTTTCTTGTTCTAGAGGAACCGGCTCCCTCATTCACTCATCATCTGTACCACTTTATCCTGTATACAGGCTGAAGCCTATCTCAAGAGACTTAGGGTACAAGGTGGGGTACACCTTGGACGGAGTGCCAATCCATTACTGGGCACAGAAACACTCACATGCTCATTCACACACTACAGGTAATTTGGGAATGCCGGTTGGCCTAATCTTCATGTTTTTGGACTGTGGGGGGAAACCGTACTACCCGGAGGAAACCCACTGAACACTTGCAAACTCCATGAGCACAGGTGGGACTCGAACCCGAACCCTGGAGGTGCAAGTCAACCACAAAGCCACTGTGGCGCCAGGAACCGGCTAATGGCTCTTAATTTTGCGTGGGTGTCTGATGCTTCTATTTCAACTGAAAACAAAATCCAGAAAACAAATCCTTTAATAATTTATTGATGATATAGTGTAGTTATTATTATGTAGCCTTTATGAAAAAGTGATCTAATCACTCTAACCACGTGCAATAAGTGTGTTCTACCCTCCAGCTTTGGTTTTCTTCGGGTGATTATTCCATTGTCTCCTTAAGCCCCTGAGGAGAGAGCGAGAAATGGTGTGTGTGTGTGTGTGTGTGAGAGGGGGAGAGAGAGAGAGAGAGAGAGATCTCACTACGCCCTCCAACCGCTCCTCGGCACTGCTTCCAGCATCCTCTCCTCTCTGCTCTCTCTCTCTCTCTCTAAAACCACACACTGATATTTGTGATCAACTCCCATTTGGAGGTTCTCTCCTCATCACCGGCATCAGCAGCCCAGCGCGGCCCCGGGGGTCCGGCATGTCTGTGCTGAAGAGCTTCTTTTGATCACCCGCTTGTTTGCTTTGTGCCGCGCGCCCGTCTCGCCTTTAGTCCAACCGAGAAAGATGGCGGCCGCCGTCAAGCTGCTGACCAGCGCGGGCCTGCTGCTGGCGTTCGGCTCGCTCTGCCTCCTCGCCATGGCCATCTGCACCGACTATTGGTACGAGACGGACGCGCGGCGGCACCGCGAGCGCTGCAAGAGCTACGCGAGCAACCGCAACGACCCGGGCTACATCTCCATCTCGAACCGCAACCTGCCTCTCCGGATGCCGCCGGAAGCTGCTGCTGAAGGGCTGACCAGAGAGAAGCGGCACCTCGCCGCTCCGCTGGCGGCTATAGAGTTCCACTGCAGCCGAAGGTTCAATTCCACCGTGTCGGGTTTGTGGAGGAAGTGTTACCGCGACGGCTTCGACCTGGAGACTGACGAGCTTATCTACAGAGGTGAGATTGAGTGTCAGCCATACTGTACGTGTCCTATATGCAGAAATAATGGGGGGTGGGAAAACATTTGCTTTGAGATTTGAGCTTTGCATTGTTTGGCATAGTGTATGGATTTTAATTAATATTATCATGTGTGCATGTATTCATTTGTTTATTCCTACCATTATCCAGGCCCTGTGTTTTGTAAATGTCTGCACTTTTCCTAAACATCCAGCTCAAACTATCATATAGCTCAGATTCATTTAAAAATCTATATTAACAATCAGACATTGCATTACATTTGATCAATGTCTTGTACAATTCCAGTAAAGCCATTGGTGATTCAATCCTCTGTCCATGGTGCTGAAATGTAACTGACCTCTTTACTACTAAATTGTAGTAAAAAATACAAACAGATGGGGGAAAAAAAGACCTTCAGGACTTCCTTTCTGCAGCTTGCATTTGCATCAATGAGAAATCCGCCATGATATAATGAATTATAATGGGTTTAATGTGTGGAGTGGGTGTAAGAGAAGCAAAGAGTGAATTATTTATAAGCTCACAGGCAATAGGGATTTGAAGAGTTGGGGGATAAAGGGAAAACAGGGGCTACACAGATTTCACCCTGGTGTTTTACCTGCCTGGAAGGTATTTTAGTAAGGCCAGAATTGTAATTTAGGATCAGAAAACTACCCTGAATATGACAAACTTTGCCTTGGCATAAGAAATGTTAGGTTCTACCTTGTCCAGAGCAAATGGCAATCAGTCCTAACAGATTATAAACTTGCCCACATAGTATATTTTTATTATTTGACACAATTCTATAGCCTTAGCTCAATATTTTTGCCTCTTGCACAAGTTCTGTTACATCTTGGCTTCCAGACAGCTTGACTTCATATTCATCAATAATTCGTTTATTGGATTTCCCTGGTGCATTTAAGTGGCTGCATAGATGCCGTGAATGATAAAGTAGTGATAAAGCACTTTGCCTTTCCAGTGCATCTGAAAGAGAGCCAGCAGTCAGGATTAAATTTCTGTCTGCTTTATAGCTTAGAATACATCTGCCTTTCTCACTCACATCATGCCCATGACCCATTTGGCTTTGACTTTAAAACATGTGAATCAAGGAATCTGGCCAGTTATGCAATAATATTTGCTTTTTTTCGTGTCTCAAATGATATTCAATTACATGTGCAGATGGTAAGAAAATTGAGTCTGATGAGACATCGGATTATATCATTAGTGTCAGCGTTAATATGTACAGTTCATAACTGTACTTTGGTAATCAGTAAGCCTTGACCTCTTGATGAACAATTATGTGGGGCTTGTTTAAAATAACACGAGAGTAATGAAGGTGGTTATGGTTTCAGTTTTCTGAAATGGGAATCACTTCAGACAGGTATTTGACTCTGAATTGTACAGACAATTCAAGAAAATAGACAGAAACAGTATTGTATAATAACTTTTATA
>JAQQZT010000023.1:7377204-7392269 GCA_030068275.1 Clarias platycephalus
GAGCCTGGCCGGGAATCGAACCCGGACCCTGGAGGTGCAAGGCGACAGTGCTAACCACTACACCACCATGCCGCCTGCTGTTGACCAATAAAAAAAAAATTATAAATAAATATATATACGTAAGTCATAGACTATGATTAATCACAATTTTAAAAAACAGGAAAACCTCGGAAGGCGGAAGGTGGTGTAGTGGTTAGCACTGTCGCCTTGCACCTCCAGGGTCTGGGTTCGATTCCCGGCCAGGCTGAATGTAAGTGTGTGTATGTGTGTGTGCCCTGCGATGGATTGACACCCTGTCCAGGGTGTACCCCGCCTTGTGCCCCAAGTCTCCTGGGATAGGCTTCAGGTCCCCACGACCCTGAATACAGGATAAAGTGGTATAGAAGATGAATGAGAGATGAGTACGTGAGGAAAACCTCGGTATAAAAAAAAAGATTTTTGTGCGCAAGAATTTAAATTTTGCAAGAAATTAGCATCAGCCTACAAAGCATTTTCAGTATATGGATGAACGAACCCGAACTCAACCAAACGGCGGGTATGATGGAAATGCCAAAGCGAATTTATGATTTTTTTTTGTTGTTGTTGGGTTTTTTCCATTTTGTGCAAGATTTAGTGAAGTTTAGCACCAAGATAGCTAGCAAGGACGGTAGCAAGTAGAAAAGGTTTGTGCAATATATGATTATAATGTTGGAAATTGGTAATATCGGTAATATTTTTGGGTGGCTGGAACGTATGAACTTCATTAAATTATTTCCTATGGGAAAATGCATCTCACAATACGAACAACTCGCCTTCAGAACGGGTTAAATTCACATGCCAAGGTTTCACTGTGCTCAGATTTACTTGTATTATAGACAATGTTGGAATAAAGAAAAGCATGACAAACTGGTTAAAGGAAACAGATTATGCAGTTTTATAATATCTCAAGCTTTAACATTTAACAAATGCTAAATTAAAATCTCTCAAACGGTAAACTCCTTGCAGGAGCAATTGTATTGTGAGCGCTGTCTGTTCCTTTAGTGCTGACCGTGTCTGTCATCTCTTTTTCAACTTGGCTAGAGCAAGTGTTGAGCACATGCTTCAACAAGATATCTTTCTTGTTTTTGTAACACGTCCAGAGTGAACGAGTGTAGTTGTCATTTGTCAACGATTAGATGTGCTGTCACACCGAGGTGGAGTTATGGTTACTTACTGATGTCCAGTGGTCTCCAGTAAGTGCAATAAAAGTAGTTTCTGCCAACTGCTTCACTTTCACAGCCTTTTCCAGTGTCTTAATGTATTCTTGGTAAAATAGTTCCCCTCGGGCACACAACTTTGATTTTATTCAAACTTCCATCTATAAGCTTTTTATAATGAGACTTTCAGTTCAGCACGTCTGGCAACGTTTCCTCAGTCATCTTATATAGTCACATTAAACGTGCCATTATCACCAATCACATGGGAAGCCATTAGGGTCAAAATTGGTTATATGATTCATTTGCGTTAAAAATTCTAAATTAACCACGTGTTAACACGTTAATATTGAAAGCCCTAGTTACAATATGATTGGCTATACATGACTTATGCACACAATATGTTGCAAAAAATTTTTATTGTATTACAGTCTACACAGTGTATGTCTTAATTGAAGATCACATGACATCACCTACAGTTAGACATTTTAATTATTAATATTTTAATTATTATTGAATTTCAGTGGCTGAAGCGTCTGTGTTTCAATCTTATTCCATGTTTTCATATTCTCTTTGTGCACATATGGTTTTCCTTATGGTTTCTATTTCTCTAAACTATTTGGCAGGTGGATTGAGTGTGCTAAATTGTCTGATGTGCGAATGAGAATGTGTGTGTGTGTGTGTGTGTGTGTGTGTGTGTGTGTGTGTGTGTGTACATGATACCAGTCCAGAGTTCTGGATTCAGGCCCAGTGAACACTGAGGCTCCACCATCACCATGATAAAGCAGTAAATGAAGATGAATAAGTAAATGAAATGCAGAGTTTCTTATCTGTAAGGTCACTTAAAGTTTAGGGGTGAGAGTAATTAAAGGCTCACAATGATGAATCATGATGATGGAGGAGAATCTTATTCTTGGATCCAGAAACATACTGCCGTGTCAATAAATCCTATTTATACCTGTCAGAAGTAATTTGTTTTTAAATCCAGTATTTGGGTTATTCTGCATCTGTCTGTTTTGACCCCACTTTCATTTTCCCTCCTGCCAGGAACCTGCTGTATCATCTCGCTGTGCACCTGTGTGGCAGGAATCAACTTCGAGCTGTCACGGTATCCTCAATACTTGTACGGCCTTCCCGAGGACATCAGTCACGGCTACGGATGGTCCATGTTCTGTGCCTGGGGTGGTCTGGGGCTAACGTTACTGGCTGGCTTCCTGTGCACGCTCGCACCTTCCCTGAGCAGCACCTCAACCCAAACAACCGTCCACAAACCAAGGCACGAGAATGGAACTGTGTGAGAAACCTTTCCACAAATTGTACACCACAGCAGCACAGGATGCTGGTCTGGTCATAATCACAAACACACACACACACACACACACACACACACACACACACACACACACACACTGCTGAAATCACTCTATCATTCAGTTTAACACCTCTCATCAGCGTCAGGACATGAGTGCTGGAGGTGACTGGATATTAATACTCATCTCCTGCATGGCAGCTAGTGACGTGTAACCGTACACAACAAACTAGACTGAGCGCTCACTGTCACTCCTTAAGCACACTGAATAAGACACGGTCAGGATAGTTTCGGCATAGACAATGTAGATAACCAGACACGAACACAAAGACGACATACACGTATAGACTATTCCAAATAAACATTCCACCTTCCTAAACCTGAACTGAAAACGATTGCATTATGAACATACATCTTAAAATGGTGCTCTCTGTTCTAAATACCACATGCACAAACATTTACATGCGTCAGGACTAACAGGGACAAAGACCATCTGGAAGCCATGTTTTTTTTTTTTAATCTTCAAGTACTGCATTTTTTTTTCTTCTTCTAGATTTAAACCCCAATCAGGACTTGCATAAACACCACCGTGGTTCGAGCTCTTTGTGCTCCATCAAAAGACTAACCTTGTAGCATTGGTACTTTGCAGCAGTATTAAAAAAATAAAAACAAATCCTGCGACAGCAGTTCCTGATTAGAGCTTTGAAAAGAGCAAAATCAGCGAAATAAATAAATAAACAAACGCTACAATGGTTTCCACCGAGGCGAAGGATCTGGACTTATCTCTGTAAAGACTGTGACAGAAGCCCGAGGACTTAACTGAAGAGGAGAACAGCTGCAGGAGGGAGAAAAGGATGTGTGGAATTATGAGATAAAAAGAAATATTAAAGGTTGGATTGAAGCATTGATGCATTAGTGGAGTAAACTTTCTAGGGCCTCTGTGAGTCAGTCTGTGCAAATTCATTTTCTTCTGTACGTTTTATTTCGCTTTTTATTTGAAACAAGGTCTGGCGAAGAATGGGGCTCTATTTTTTCCCTTGGTCATCAGGCTGACACTGGACGACTTCACTTTTCTTGAGGGATTGGAAATGTTTCCGTCCTTGGGAGTACGCAGTATAGTTGAATAGCTGAGCTGAATTTTGTAACAGTGCTCCTCTGAGCATCACGTCTTGTTGAGCAGAATGGCTGCTGTGAATCCAAATCCAGATAAATTTACCTTTACAGTTGTTTTTCTTCCACAGTGCTCTCAGATCTTCCCTATGAAAGCACAAAGATGCATGAAACCTGTTACAATTTGAAGTCTCGCAAATAACATGCTTAAAATGTGTGTTGCATAGAAAAGTGTCCTAATGCTACAGTATAGCATAAGGTACACTGTATATGGGTATGTAACATACTGTAATGTTTTTCGTTACCCAGACTGCACCTTGGCAGGGGTGGGCTATACAGCAAAAATGTTACCGTAATACATAATCTTTACTAATAAAGTGCCTCCAAAACTCCAGAGCCACATTTAAAAGAATTAGTGTTATAAATATCAGTGATATACTTGTAGTAGTGCTGGTAAGTGAACTGCACACCACAGCACTGTTGAGTTCTCGATTCTGACGAGACGGATGGTGTTCATTAATTTTCATTAGGAGGAGCTTTGACAGTTTTAAAGTTGTAGTGAAATTTTCTGTAAGGACATACTTTAGCATATGGAAGGAGGTAAAACTGCAGCTTGCTGTTTTCTGACACAGCCTTCGGGACTGTGCAGTTTCACCAACATGACAAGCTGTGTTTATTTCATTCCAGTGAAAGAAAAAACGAGGGGCTGGTCAGGGACCGACTGTTTATAGCTGCTATAACGTACTGTGCCAAGAGAAAAGTGTTCTGCTCGTTTCATGTTTCCCACATTTTATTATGTTTCACACATCACATCTTAAAATGGATTCAATCCTTTTTCCCCCCCACATCATTCTGCACACAATACTCCACGGTGACAAAGTAAAAGCAAGTGTTTGGAATTGTTTTGGTAATTTATTTTTATTTCAAAATAAAAAAATGAAATATCTAATTCACATAAGTATTCAGATCCCTCTCAGTATTTGATTGACGCACCTTTGGCAGCAATGTGAGTGATGCTGCAAGCTTGGCAATGCTTTCTTTTGGAAGGGTCTTCCATTCTTCTTGGCAGAATCTTTCAAGGCCAACCAAGTTGAATGAGCAAAGCCATTTTCAGGTCTCTGTAGAGATGCTGTATTGGGTTCAGATCCAGACTCTAGCTGGGCCTCTTCAGGACTTTCACACAAAAGCCATCTTCAGAAGCCAATCCTGTGTTTTCTTGGGGGTACACTTGGGTTTTTTTGTCTTATTGAAATGTAAACCGTCTACCCCAGCCTGAGATCCAGAGCATGTTGGAGAATGTATTTTATACTGACTAGTCTCCCAGATTGCAGAAAAATATCCACACAGCATTATGCTGACACCACCGTGTTTGACTCTAGGGATGGATTTAATAAAGTGATAAGCAGTGCTTGATTTACTGATTCCAAATGGTTTAATCTTGGTGTCATCAGATGAGCGGATTTTGTTTCTCATGGGAGTTTGCCAAAAATGCTCCTGAAGAACTCTCAGGCCAACAGACTGGCATGTCATCTCCAGAAGAGAATTCAGGATCTCATTTATAGTGACCTCTGGGTTCTTGGTTACCTGATTGCTCAGTTTGACTGGGTGTCCAATTCTGGGAAGATTGTTGGTTGCTCCAAATCTTGATGGAGCCCACTGTGTATCCTTTCCCAGATCTTCCTCACCCCAACACTCACTCACTCATCGTCTATACTGCTTAATCCTGTATTCAGAGTCACGGGACGCCTGGAGCCTATCCCAGGAGACTTAGGGCATGAGGCGGGGTACACCCTGGACAGGTGCCAATCCATCGCAGGGCACACACACATACACACACTCACACAATCATTCACACATTATGGGCAATTTGAGAACACCAATTAACCTAATCTACATGTCTTTGGACTGTGGGAGGAAACCGGAGTACCCAGAGGAAACCCACCAAGCACAGGGAGAACATGCAAACTCCATGCACACAGAGACAGGAATCGAGCCTGGCCGGGAACCGAACCCGGACCCTGGAGGTGCAGGTGCTACTGTACATTTTCAGTTAAACACATTATGTTTTTATATGTTTATATATTTAAGATATGTTTATTTTGTATAATTGTCTTTGGTCAGAGGTGAGATTCGAACAGTGCTAACCATTAAGCCACCATGCTGACATTTTTTTTGTGGTATGCATGTTTTTTTTGTACTGTTTTTAAGCATGTCTACCCATTTTACACATATTTTATTCTGTATGGATATTTATTTTGTACACTTGTGTTTTTGGCAAGCATACTGTACATATTTTACACCTTTGTTTTGAAGTATGTATGCATAGTTTTTTTTATTACCTACTTACTTTTCACTCTTTTTTTTAATTTTTTTATTTATGCTTATTTTAGTAGTTTTTTGGTATGTATACTTTCCTTACACCCTAATTAAGTATACCTGCAGTACAATGCATGTGTGAATGTTGACCGGAGGTCCTACCACGGCCGTACAAATGGGAATAACTACAATGGTGACCTACATCTGTGGACCACAGATGTTCCTAGATGGATGAATGGATGGGTTTAACATGCATACTTTGTACACTTTTGTGACACAAGCCTCAGAATCTTTTAGATTGCAATATGTGTATGCCAGTATATACTTTTGTGACCATTTGTGGAGTATTGTGTGTAGAATGATAAGGGGGGATAAAGGATTTGAATCCATTTTAAGATGAGTGCGAAACATAAGAAATGTAACAGACTTGAAAGGGTCTGAAAACTTTCTGTTGGCGCAGTAAGAGAAATCAGGAACTAATATTTTTCTCAGACCCTCCACAACATTAAGCGTACCTATAAACTGGCAAATGACTGTGGTATGAAAGAAATTAAACAGTTCAGGAAATGCTGTCATGGGGATAAAAGCTGCATTGCTTCACCCTATCAATATTTTCTTTCCTTAAGAGCACACTATTGTGTTTTATTTCTTATATAATTTATTTAAATTAAGGCATCAGATTGTATATAGTCCCTGCCCTAATTCTATTCCTCTGTAAAAAAAAAAAAAACATATTGAGGCTCATAGAGAGCTGCTAAATTCACAGGAAACAGGCTTTAGGTTGTACTGTAAGATATCAACAAAATTGGGATTTCAATCAGACCTAGACCTGCTTCTGTACACGGGGTGCAATTTGCAAATTTTTTTAATATACATAAGAAATACACTAAAGGTGTGAATATTAATACAAAACTATTACTACAGAACTATAACTTTTAAAGCCTGAATACAGTGCATTTATATTACTTTTCAGGACTAAATATGAGTACAAGCCACAGCTTCAGATTTTGCTCTGATGTGTTTCTGGAGAAATGTAAAAAAAAAAAAAGATCATTAGAAAAATGATGTAATAAGGAATTGATACATACACAACTACATTCTAGGCACAAAAAAATGTTGCAAGAGAGTGAAAAAGCACAATGTACTGTATGTGCTTTGAATTACCAAGCAGCTATAAATCTGAAATTTCTATGTTCTCCGGCATTTCTTTTGGCACCGGAAGTAGCACCGTTTTCATTTTGTATGAACTGTTTCTAAGGGATTTATTTCATGAAGCACAGGAATCATTTTCTCGCATGACACTAATATGGTGAATTTATTTCAATGTTTGGAGATAATTGTGTCCATTTTTAATATGATTTTTATTTTACAGGAAATAAAATGTAAATACTGTGTAAAATTTGTTTGTGTAAATTTGTATTGTAACAAAAGGCGACATGTTTACTCATATATACTCATATGTACATATGGCATTTGAAAAGAAAAAAATATTGAGGGCATTATGTTTTTAAACAAAAATATGTAATAAGCCACTTAAAATTATAATTTTACAAATTCATCCAGACTATAGACATAACAAAGGATTAAAGTAAAAGATTTGTATTAAGAATTATAATAATTAAAATAATTGATGATAAAATTGATAGATTTGATCATTAAGTCAAATCAAACAATAGGTATGAGAATTAAATGTATGAGTTAATTCACATTTCTCAAGAATCAAATTGCCCATAATTAGACAGAGCTGAAAAGTATGAAACAGAGGGAGAAAGAGAGAGATCCTGCCCTTCTGATTTTACAATAAAATGCAAATGTGTTCTTTTAATAAGGCACTTACATATATTAACTTATATCTTTAAAAAAAAATTTTTTATATTTAATGCACTAATGCTGAATCCATATTCAAGCACCTACATCCTTTCCACATTCATGTTCCAGCCTTACCTGTTGACTTCACCCTAAACCCAACATTACAAAAGAGAAAGTAATAAACAGCATTACTGCAGGTTGACTGTGCTTGTTACACAATTTTTTTGTTACTTTTACTGCATATATCAAGGCTGGGACATTTGTTTTTTGAGGCGTGAGGATGTGCCTACAACCAGGTAACTGTCCCGTGAACGCTCCTTGGAGGTTTGTGACCTGTTAAGCTTGGAAGGTTTCGGCAAAGCTCCCCCCCTGCATGGGTCATGTTTATGCAGGTACGTCCCAAATGTTTCCCAGCCTCCACCAACACGCACCATAACATGCTTATCATTCAGCATCTGCAAAAAAAAAAAAAAAAAACAGTTCTTTATATAGGATTATTATATCTTTGTATTTTTATATAGCCTATACCCCAATACATAACTTGGTATCTGTAAAAGCTGGCCTTCTATTAGAGTTACCTGATTTTATAAAAAATAATAAATAAATAAAAATCACATCATTTTGACACATATTGCTATTTGCCTATTGCAATTTACCCTCAAATATGTAATGATTAAATGTACCATTTTATCACCTCAAGTGTAGCACTAACTTCAAAATAAATCTCCTTGTTAAACTGAGTGGAGTAGAGAGGCCTCCACGATGCTTTCACTCAGGTGTAGTAGTAATAGTAGTAGTATAGTAGTAATACTATTCCAAGATCTCTACTTATTCCTTTGACCCTTCCTGGATTATTCCTGGGTAAAGCTAGAAATAATCTGATCAGCTTTAATGTAATCAGTGATATTAATATTTCAGGTTGAAGCCCACGTACATCGTACGCCTGTCTTTCTATACGACAAAACTCTCTGCCTAACGTATTAATACAAAGAAATACATTTTGGTAGGGTTGAGTAGCTTACACCTTGTTTACTCTAAATGGTACATCTTTCGTTGTCAGCCTGTTCGGGTAATCAGAAAGTGAATCAAAGATAAAAAGTGTTGTCATAAAATCACTACAGCTTGTTAAAATACTTCAGTGCTGTTATTTCAGCAGTAAAAAATATGAACTAATCCCAGTCAAAAATAATCAGTTTAGCTTTTCTAAATAATATCTATTGGTGCAGGTGTTTGTTTACATTGAGCGCGTAGCTTATTAGTAGTTTATTTTACATTTGTAAAATAGATTATTAAATCAAGCTAAAAACTGTTCATAACATCGCTTTTATTTAACATTTTGATTTCACTTGTGGTGTAGGTTAAACTTCAGGCAGATATTTAAGTATTGCCAAACTGTCATTAAATTCTGTCCGGGGTTCAGTTTAAGACGCACCCACAGTTTGACGCATGCGCAACACGCTGCTTATAGTGCAGCTGTCGATTTAAGACGCGGCCACAAATTTTCCGGTTTAATATTCTAGCAGTCGATTTAACACGCGGCCACGCCCATGTGTGACGCATGCGCAGTAAACCATCAAAACTTGCACCTTATAATCTGGTACAAAACTGCTCATAACGTCACTTCTACTCAACATTTTGATTTCATTTATGGTGCAGGTTTAACTTCTGGCAAATACCTAAGTACTGGAGAGGTTGGTTAAAATTTGTGACAAAATCTGGCTGGACATACAGACTGACATACCGACAAACAAATTCTGAGACTGTTTTCAGGTCCTCCAATGTATAAAATGTAAAGATACCATTAAAAGAGCGAGTTCTGACCAATGTACAGACAAAACCTATCTTTTATTTATATAGATATTTGCAGAACGATCAAGAAATGTGTTTGCTTTGTCTTTGGAGCCCTGAGCTGGACAAAATCATCCATTTTGGGGTTTAGTGAAGAATGAGCCCCTTCACACGAGCCCCTTTCTTTTGGAACAGATTAAATATTGAAAGCCTCCATCTCATTATACTTCAGTAAAAGGCAAATGAGAGAGAGAGAGAGAGAGAGAGAGTGCACTGTCAAAATCTCATTACGTTTAATGAAACACTGCCTCATGGCACCAGCTGAGCACCAGCTTAAGAGTAATCCAACTCACACACAAAGAAAGAGAGAGAGAAATGATTTAAAATATGAGCTTTCTTAGACACACATACACAGTATTTACACCCACCCACTGATGGACACACACTGATTAAGGCAGTTTTTTTGTTGTTGATGTTTTTGTTTGTTTGTTTGTTTGTTTGTTTGTTTGTTTGTTTGTTTTGTTGCAAATTTACACTTGTGATACACAAACACCCTCTAGCACAGTGCAAAAACTGCCATGGCAACAGCAGTTGAACAATAAAAAGCAGAGATGAGTATCATTTCTCATACAGAGATGAGAAATGAAAGGTAGGGAAAAAGAGGGAAAGAGAGAAGATGCCCTTCTGTCCCTGGAGACATTCAGCCCTCCCCTCCCCTTACACACACACACACACACACACACCCCGCCCCAAACCCCTCTTCTCTCCTCTCCTGCTATCAGACATAACCCCTTCATTAGAGTGCTGTTCCACTGCTGGTATTACAAGCAGATTTATTTCAGGGTTCCCCTCCCACTTCAACTCCCAGCGGTCTCCTATGCATCCTAATCGAAAGATTCACACATGCACACATGCCAGGTCTTTTTAAAAACGTGTGCTGTGTGTATCAGCTGCTCTGAAACTGATTAACATGTCAGGGTTGTCAGTATGTGCAAGTAAATGAATGTGTTTTGACACCTTTAATTTCAGATAAACCGCCAGTTGTTAAAATAAATGTTGTTTTTTTTGTATTGCATTTCAAAACATAGACATCTCTTTTTTGCTTTCTGTGTTTTGCTTCTCTCTTATACAGACCTTTCTTTGAAAATGTACAGCTTTATTAAATAACTGAATAGCATCAATATATTTTCCTTTCTTCTACTGTTCTGCTCATGAGTACTGGAGGACACGTTGTGCTGGCAACAGTGGCTTTGAAAGCATTCAGATCAGCGTTTTGAGTCGTTATGTACTGAGATATTGAACAATGAATGCACTGGTTCATGGCCAACACACTCCCCATCCTCCACTCCCTTTCAACATCCACTCTCCAGTGTGGAAACTAAATCCAGTTTATTTGCCTCCTTCTTCCTGTCAGCTGCACTTCAAGTCACAGCCACTAGATGCCACACTGCAGTCACTCGCGTGAAATACGCCAGTATTTGTCAAGTTGAGAAGAATATCTCCCCAAGGATCGCATGCAGCCTCTAGTAGAGATGTTCTAATTCAGGAGACAGCCTGCTCCATCTCTGTATTCTATTTTTGTCTAATCACTTGCAGAGCGAGGGGTGTGAATGCAGACACCATCCAGAACTGAAGACTAATCTGAGCAGGTTATCATAGCTAATGGAAAAGACAGTCATTCAAGCATAATGACTGTTTAAGCAAAAGAAGAATAATGAGACTACATTCCAGCAAAGGACAAAAACATGGCTAAATTCTTTTTCATGCTCCATCTGATGTTCATGTTATCTTCCAGGGTTTTAAATCCTTTTTTAAAGCAGCTTAATGGATGCAGATGTGAAGAACAGGAATGCATAACAACTAGGAGATACTGTAAAGACAATATCTTAGATATGTCTAAATCTCTGATCCATGTTTGATAGATTTTTGATAGTCAAAACAGTATGTAATGTATCTGTTAGGTATCTATTAACACTGATTATCTGAGTAAGATGAATGAGGTAGATATCACTTCTATAATACTGTTGTCATGGCTCCGATATTGTCACATTTCCTTAATGCTGATTAAACGCTTCACGAATTGCTTTCTGTGCTTCTCCATGAAATATACCCATTGAAATGAGCTAATGAATTTGTGTCTTTTCCATTCATGAAATCATAAAAGCAAAGCAAATCCATCTCCCACACATATCTTTTCATAGAGAGATAAGATAAGAGATGGCATTAAAAGCTTTCTGATGGAGCCTCATGGATGAGAGCAAATGCAGACCTCTTTCTCTGTCTCCCTCATCTCTTCACTGGATCTCCTGCTAATTGGCTCTGTGACATAAAGAGACTGCTTTTCCCCCTTAGGAGAGCGAACTGGAGCCCTGGAGGACTGGTCTGATTGAGAAATCACAGTAGATGAAGGAAGGAAGAGGCGGGACCAGCTAGAAGCCAACACCATTTAACGAGCTTCCCTGTGTAATCATACTGCTAATGAGTTCAGCGCTAAAATCAATAAATTGGCTCCTTTTTACAGCATGGCACTAAACTATAAGCTAGAAACACACCCTCAGTTTATGTGTGGAAAATATTATTTCCTTGAAGACCAGGATAGTGGAGCTTTAACATTTTATGCAAAGATGATCTATAAACTACGTCACAAAAAAATGCACACAAAACAGAACCAAGACAACAGATTAAAAATATAAAAATGTTTCATTTAAGCAAGAAATGATATTGAAAAATCTATATTTTTATTGTATATGTTTTACATTTTTGTAAAAAAATATATATATTTCTTCACTATTCAAATTTGTATGTACAATTTAATTAAATTATAGAATAGTAATAGTAAATAGTAAATTATAGTAGAGTTCAGAGCATGTTAGCCATTATTTGTTTTGCTGTTTTTTTTAAATAAACATACAATATATAGGGTAAATCTACCCTTTATTTCTTTGCCTATGTGATTCATTTTATTATGTGATTACATTTTTTGCTCAGTCACTTTTGAGTAGTTGGTTGAATGAACTAAAATTATAAAAGTAATGCTAACTTTTGTTCTAGACATTTTTGTAATCCCAAATACACAGTTTGAAATCTGAAGCCTCCCTATTAACACACACCAGCACGGCTAATAAATTATAATATTTCCATACACATGTTGCAACATTTGTGGCAGCACCAAACATTTTTAAAAGTCATCCTTGAGATATACTGTGTAAAATTCATTTAGATGTAATTTGATTAGACATAAATTGCTTTCCAATGATCATATTATAAATGACCTGTACAAGTAACCTTATAGATCTAAAAAATGGAAAAAATCATTTAAAGTCACAACAAGCTTGATTAGAATGCAAAAAAATAAATTGCTAACGTTTTTGAAAAATTAGCAGTAACTAGGTGCATGAACGTATTTAAATACGTTCAGGTTTGCTAATTTTCATGGAGGGTGCCAATAATTTTGGAGTTGGCTGTATGATCGTCGATAGGGTTGAAGAGAAAATGCTAACATCAAAATAGAGAGAGCATATAGAATGTGGCCAAAGAATGAGATCCATCAAAAGAGGACAAAATTAATGTTTGCTTTTTGTAGCTTTAAATGATCAAAGAATGCCAGTCATCTCTGGTTGCTGAGCAGCAGCTCATAGTGATGTAGGCATGCCACAGACATCTATTTGTTCTTTCCTTAGGATAAAAGCACTGGTGCTCTTAATCATTATATTTTTAACATGTCTGATGCTTCCAAATCTTGCATGTATGTATCAGTTTTAGCAGGTGTTAGGGCTTGTTTTGTGTACATTAAGATGGTGGATGGTTATGAAATATAATAGCTAATCATGAAGCAATGTGTGTGGTCGGTATACAGTAGAAAGAGGCCTGGAAGTTGAACTGTCTCTGAAAACAGGCTGTTTAATATATTGATCACTGGGACAGCAAAGAGAGATAGTGTGAGTTAAATAAGAGGTGTCTGATAAGTGTAATTGAGCATGTAATGGTTTGAGCAGGTCCCCTATTAGTCGAAGTGACAATGCTGTGAAGTGCTCTTTAATGTCTATTGCATGAGTGGCTACAGTGAGTGAGAAAATATTTATTCCTTTTTCCCCCTCTTATTTTTCCTCAAATATTTTTCATTGCTGTATCTTTAGGCAAATTCGTGCTATATTTACCTACTACGAGAAAGCTTGTTAAAGGGTTCATCATCTGATTTTATCTACCAGTCAGTCAGTATCTTTTTTTCTCTACTATTCAAAATGTGTGAACCTTTTCTTCATGTTGCCAAGCAACCCAAGCTCCCACGAGTGTTTGCTTTTGAATGAATTCCACACATTTCCCCCCTAACCCGGGTCCTAACTAACAAAATAGAAAGAGAATAGGTAACAAGAAAAGCACTATTTGAGATGTTGCTAATGCATTACATTAAAATTATTTATAGCATTAGTTATCATTAACAAGCAAGAGTTCAAAATAAATAAACCATAATTGTACCAGAGTAAAAAAATCCTTGAAAGTTGTTTTTAGTAACTAATCAATTAAGCCTTATAATAAACACTTAAATGAACTGATTATTAACAATCCATGAAAAAAAAAAAAAAAAAAAAAAAAAAAAAAATAAATATATATAAATAAATATATATATATATGGTTTAAGGGTGAATAATTGCTTCCTAAACCTAACTGCATTTAGTAACATTTGAAGTAATTTATGTGTAATTCTTTTTAGTTGTTGTAAAAAAAAAAAAAAAGAGTGAGTGTAATTACTTCATTACTACATCTATAGCTGCAGTTTTTGTGGGACAGAATGACTGTACAACATTCATCTTTAATGCAATCCTCATTCTTGGCAGAATTGGTAGTGGTTCAATAAATTTATTAGTTTCCTGGCACTGACCCAACTTTTATGTATGCTCCACAAATTTTAAATAGGGTTGAGGCTGCCAAAGCTTAAAGGAACACTCCATTTTGTCCTAGCTGATGATCTTTGAGACGTTGGAACACTCCGTTTTGTCCTAGCTGATGATTTGAAGTTGTGCTAAAGAATTTTATGGTAGTCGACCTGCTTCATTACTCCATCCACTTTGAGCAACGCACCTGTACAACTGGTAGCTAAACATCCCCAAAGCATGATGTTTGGTTGGAACAATCTTAGGGTCAAACGCCTCGCCCCTACCCCTCCATACATACCTCAAAACCTTTAGTCCATTGGTGGATCTTGGGTTGTTCCTGACCATCCAAACCAATTTCAGTTGAGAGTAAAAGATTGGCTTTTCTTCCAAATCTGGGGAAAATGGCTACACCTGCCAGTAACTTTTACATAAAATTATTTTAACTTGATGTTTTGACTCTGCTGTTGTTTAACAAGTGACTTGTGTAAATCTCCAGTCAATCATCATCACTAATGGGAAATTGGAGAGGCTTTGAACTTGGCGAATAAAAAGACATTTCAGGATATTCAGCACCATCAAATTATTGTTATAAGTGGGTGTGTATATATATATATATATATATATATATATATATATCTATATATATATACTCAGCCAAAAAAGACACGCCCCTGTGTCAGGCCTGTG
>JAQQZT010000023.1:7392369-7412369 GCA_030068275.1 Clarias platycephalus
GTTGACTCTTTTAGTGTTCATACAAATATTTACACATTAAGTTTACTGAAAGGAAAAACAGTTGAAAGTCAGAGGACGTTTTTGCTGACGTTTTTATATATATATTTTTTTACTTCTTGGGTATAATCTTTACCATTTATAATCTTTGCGTTGATATCTGTAAACTCAAAATAAATGATATATTGTGCTCCAAATATTTCCTTTGTTTCCATTTATTATAGAAGTATTAAAAAAAAAAAGTTCAAAGAAGTAATTAAAAACCCAATATTGTCAAGCTATTCATATGACTAGCATGAACTTTTAAGCGCAACTGTACTTTAATGTACTTTATGTTGTTAACATTGCTTATTGTTTATTAATGCTAAAGATTAAGGTTTAAGATGTTTAACTTTATTTGCTCCACTATTCCAATCTCTATTAAGGCTTAAGTATTATTCTGATCATTTTTTCAAAATTAGATCATATTATTTGATCTAATATGATAATCTATGCATATCTAATATATGCGATCTGCATTAAAGACATTTTCTAACCTGAATGATTTAATCTAAAGGTGCTTATACAAGGAGGAGAAAAGCTCAGAGCCATACTGTACTTACCCTCACATACAGCACTTTATCCCCTATTCGGTAGTGGCCTTTGGGTTGTTTCTCAATGCGGAAGCTAACTTCACATCTGCATGGTGGATCTTCTGAAATCTGTTTCACCTAGAACAAAACAGAGCCTTTTTATAATATGCATTCACTGTAAATAAACAATAATGTGTTTGTTAATCATTAACTCACTATAACATCCAGTAGGCCATCTTTGCCCTTTGGGTTTCGGGAGGAGGGGGTGGTTGTTGGTGTTTGAACAGTTGACTGGGGATTTGGTTTAGGATCAGGTTTAGGCTCAAGTTCAGTTTCAGGTTCATGTACCAACTCAGTTTCTGGCTTAGGTTCAGGCTCAGATTCTGTTTCATGTTCCAGCTCATCTGCCATCTCAGTCTCAGGTTCAGGTTCTGGTTCCAGCTCAGGCTCTGGTTTAGGTTCAGGTTCCAGCTCAGGTACAGGATCCAGCTCTGTTTCTGGCTTAGGCTCAGGTTCAGGTTCCAGCTCTGGCTTAGGTTCAGGTTCTGGTTCCAGCACAGGTTCTGGCTCAGGTTCAGGTTCAGCTTCCAGCTCAGGTTCTGGCTCAGGCTCAGGTTCTGGCTCAGGTTCCAGCTCACACTCTGGCTTAGACTCAGGTTGAGGTTCAGGTTCCAGCTCAGGTTCAGGTTCTGGCTCAGGTTCCAGCTCACACTCTGGCTTAGACTCAGGTTGAGGTTGAGGTTCCAGCTCAGGTTCATGTTCCAGCTCATGTTTCAGCTCAGGTTCATGTTCCAGCTCAGATTCATGTTCCAGCTCAGGTTCAGATTCCAGCTTAGGTTTAGGTTCTGGTTCCTGTTCCAGCTCAAACTCAGCTACTGGTTGTAGCTCAGTTTGAGGTTCTGGTTCAAGCACAGATTCTCGCTCAGGCTCAGGTTCCAGCTCAGACTCAGGTTCTGCTTCTATCTCAGATTTAGGCTCAGATTGTGAGACTGGGGCAGAGGCAAATTCTGAAGAACAGGTTGGAGGTGGAGAGGCAGGTGGTGTGATCGGAGACACAGGAGTAGGCAAAAGACAAGGAGCTGGAAAAGAAGGTGGAAAGAAAAGAGAACTGGATGGAGAGGGTAATGATGAACCAAAGACCATGGTTGAGGATAAGGAATCAAATTCTTCTTTCTCAATCTCTTTCTCCAATTTGACCAGACCAGGTGGATCAACACCATACCTGTGAAATGATACATGATTCAGAGAGTAAATAGAATTTAGGTTGCACCACTTAAATGTTAAAAATGGGTATGAAATAAAACTGTAATCTCTGATTAAAACCTTAGCCTATTAGATTTAATCCTGGTTAAAGCTTAACCTTTCTTAGTGCAACCCTGTCTGACAAAAAAAATAAAACTGATCGCACATAAACAACTATAACACACTATTTTATCCGTTTCAAGATTCTATGTAGAACACCTCAAGGGATTTTTTTTTCTGTATAAATATTTATACTGTAAAAATATTTACAGTATATTTAGCTATATATAAGCTCAGAAATTTTAAGAGGTACTGCGGGAAATCCTAAGGGACCCTAATTCTATCAACATAGGCCAGCCTAAGCTCTATTTGACCATTTAAATGGAATGCAAAAACTAAAGTCTTAAATAATTTAAAATACTGAAAAAGTGTACAGCAGTTATTTCCTGAAAAATCATTATTTTCCAATCATTTTCTTCTCAGCAAAACAAACAAGAAAATAAACAAGTCTAAGGAAAAGACAATTAGCTCTCACTTTGAGACAATTCTCCCAAGCTGCATGAGGCACACGCACACATCCCGTGGATGCCTTCGGAGAACTAAAGAAAAACAAACACTGCATATTAACGACTTAACAATTTGACTCATGTTGAGAAACAACAGGATCCGGGCATACAACAGCCACTGATACTGAAAGAGAATATGTTCCCATTCTGTGGTTTAAAATTCATTATCAAAAGTCAGTAAACTGAAGGAATGTATCAGACATAAAACATAATACAAATCCAATAGCTGACAGGGTGATATTATACAAATTGAAATTAATTAGATTTGTCTTCTTATACAGCACTATCAAAAAATTATTTATCAAAAAACATGTTTATAAATAATAAGTTTAACTTGTCATTTTGCAAAGAAAACAAAGTGTTCTATGTACTGACATACACTCTGTCCTGAAAACTTTTCTGTGCATTAAAACTTTGATTTACAGCTTTACTTCTGCCTGTTACAAAGCATTGATACTGAAGACTCCTTCCCTAGTTGCTAACTATACATACCCTCGTAAAATCCCCATATTTATCGAAAAATTGCACCATCTTATTTGTTTATGTGGATGCCGTCCAAGCTTGTGCAAGCTGTTACTATAAAATCAATGTTAAAAATTAATATAACCCTATGAAATGCAACTAGTACTATTGTCAGAGCTAGTAAATTAATGAAACTCTTCTGACAAAAAATGATTCACGAATTCAGCAGCACTTTTTAATAAGCATAACAAAACCTTTTCAAAAGGAATGTTTGCATCAGTAATGATCCCAGAGTGTCTTTGTGGTACAATATCAGGATTAAGAAAAAACAATAGAATGACACAGGAAGATAAAGGATATCATACACTGACAACAAACAAGATCAAAAGATGAAACAAAATACTTCAAAAGAAGAAAAGCTGTGGCTCTCTTTTCAGCCTTTCCAATTCTCAAAATATATGAGCATATCTCATATCTTTACACTGCCTGGCAAAATAAAAAAAAAAGGTTACACACTCTAAGATTTCACTCAATCACCTTTAGCTTTTATTACAGCACACAACGTGATGGCCAGTTCATGTGTAAAAATGATTTCTCATGCTCCCAGTCTCCATTGATGTGACACCCTGGTCAGTACTTTCAGATAGTCAGCTGACTTCATTTTATTCCCACATAATGATGCTGAGTCTAGACCTGACCAACTAAAGCAGCCTCATACCATAACACTGCTGTTATGTTTGCAGCGCTTCACCCTTCTCACCCTGATGCACCCATCGCCCGGAAAACGGTCAGTCTGAACTCCTCAGGCCACATGACCTTTTTCCATTGCTCCAAAGTCTAATCTTTTATTATTATTCTCACTAACCAGTGGTTTTCTTATGGCCACACAGCTGTTTAGTCCCAGTCCGGTGAGTTTTCATCACATTGTGTGTATGGAAATACTGTACCCTTATTTTCAACATTAAACATAGCTATGTTTTTTACTGCTGATTTCTTACAATGCGACTTCACAAAATGTTAAAGTAATCTCCGTTCAATCTCCACAATTTTTTTCGACCAAATTTCTTCTACAAAGTTGACAGTTCAGCTCTATCCTTCCAGGTGTTTATAATGTGTTAAAAGATTCTTAACCCAGATCCAGTCATTTTAAATCTCCTCGTGGCCAGGCAGTGTACGTGCAAGACCAGAAGTGTAGCTGTAAAGTGCAGTTTCTGATTGTGTGCTTATAAAAAGGAGGCACTGCTTTTAAGGTATCGAAACCACATACAAAACAAACATGGTATTATCTGTTTAAGTAACATGGAACGTTCTGTTTGAGAGGAGGATGACTCATGTAGAAGGGATTACCTTTTTAGTATAACAGACATGCATTATTTGCAATTAAAGGCAAAAAATAATCATTGTTAACATTTGTTTTCCTGTAAAATGATTATTTGATGGTTTTGTCTGTTTTGTTCATAAAGGCATAACAAGTTCCAAGATTTTTCTGTGTAGCTTTTCCGAACCATGTCCCGTACTATTCATCTTTTCTAAACAAATAAAGTACATGTATTGAAGGACTGGAACACTCTCTTTCTTATTCTCTTCACACATATAATCCTTTCCTTCCCCAGATTCTATGCTTTTCATTCCCTTTTCATCTCGTTCCAACAATATTGTCCACATTTTTCCTTTTTTTTTTTTTTTTTTTTTTACAATATTTTTCAGCAAGCACGTCCAATGACAGCACAGCACAAAAGGGTCATGAGAAACCCTGCTGATACTGAACTGCCATTCAGCTCTATTCCCAGTGGAGCTTATATGAGGAAAGTGAGACAGAGAGATGGATGGAGAGAGAGAGAGAGAGAGAGGCGGGGGTTCTGTCTCTATGCCAGTGCCTCGGGCTTAACATCATCAAAGCAAACCATTAAGCAAAATATACTATTTATGTGATTTTTAATTAAGAAAACAGGAAGAAAGACGTTCTGTGAGTTGTGTTTTTGTAGAAATGTCTCCCAAAATTAAATAGGTAATAAACAATCCATCTACTGGCATGTGAGTGGGATGTGGGACAACGCTGGAGACTTCATTCTTTTAATACCAATATTTTCTCTAAAGTTTGTTGTTGTTTTTTTTATTTGTGTGTAAAAATTAAGTTATTTGCTAAAAACACCGCCAAACAGCACTTATTTTTTCACTTTAATAAAACAATCTTAGCCATAAAATAATCATAGTATCATCAACTTATAATTATAGAAATTATTTAAAAATTTTGAAATTACATACCCAGATCATCCGACTCAAAAAGATGAGTTGGGCCTATGCCAATTTTACGGCACCAGAACAGAAAGTTGGCTGTGTTGTCTCGGGCAAAAAATGAACCAGGAGCTGCATCAGCTCTCCAGTGAATCATACGCCGGATGAAGGGCTGCAAAACAGTGTAATTATCGGCCATAAATGACTAACACATTTAAAATCATCGAAATAGGTATGATAAAATATACACTGAAAACAGAGTATCGCTGAAAAATTTGAAAGCTATATATTTTATAATAAGCACATTTAAGCAGATGTTCTTTTAAAAGTTACAGCTTCATTATCTGTTGTTTTTTTCTCAGAGCACTGAGCAGATGATGAAAAGAGATGCAGGGAGAAGCCGCAGTAGGAAAGAAGGAAGACAGCAAACAGCACACAGATGGCTCATAAGATGAGGGATAAACCAGTCAAAGACTTTTTATTCTCTCTATTCTTTAGTGTGCTGTGTTCCATCTGTAATCTGCATCCATTAAACAACTAAATAATGCAAAGAATAACATGCTGAAGTTGTGGCTCTTTAAAAAAAAATTAAATCCCAGCATTTGAGAAGAGTCTTAGATATACAGTAGATCAATATTACAGTTTTGTTGTTATAATAACATAAATGAAACCCAGCTCAGTAGAAAGCAAAAACCCCAGAAGTTTAATAAACATACACAACATTTATCTGAAACCTGGTAGACACTACTGAGTAGTTATGCTGTAGTTATCTGAGCAACAATTAAGGGTTTAGATAAATGTTCTGGTGTGAGGACCTTGCCATTGCTAGCCAGAACCATCCTCTCCTGTAACGCTTCAGCCAGCTGGCAGAGCACAACTCCAGTCTCGAGCATGTCCATGAAGTTCTCAGCTGTTATATTGTTAGTTCCTAAATAACAGATTAACAGATACACAATGCAAACAAGTAATACACAATGCTTCAGAATCAGTACTGTATTATAAGTTTGGAACAATTAACATTAGGTTTATAATGAAAACTATAAACAGCAGTGTGTAACAATTAATGACATATGTGGCAAAATTATTAATAATCTTAATCTTAAAAATAAATTATTCTCAATGAGGTATAAAGTTTTCAATTTTCAAGATCCCTTTAGTTTTCGATCTTCATCATAGAGATTTAAACACAAAATAAAATAAAATAAATTTTGTCATGAACAACTCAAGATATATGCTATATAATGAACATATACTGTACATGCACAGGTAGTGCAAAAACACCTTTAAGTCCAATCAGAATGACTATTTTGATTTTCTTTAATTTTGAAAGTCTCCAAGAGAAGGAGATTTAACAGAAATTAGGCACAAAATGATAGTTCCTCCATTCTCAGTGACTATATACAGTATGAGGCAAAGAAAAGTGCAAAGATCAAAGTTTCTGAACTGCAAATCACAGTACAGAGTGTAAAATATGGTGGAACACTGGACCTTTGGGGCTGTTTTGCAACTAGTGGTTATGACATCTGATAAATAACAGGCCATTTTAGCCTAAGAAATGGCTCCCTTTGCAAGAAGGATAAGCCAGTCATAGATTGATATTTCTGCAAGTTTATGACTTACATCAATATCAAACCACAGATGGAAGGATGAAAAAAAAAAAAAGTTTTTTTTTTTGGCTATATTCTTGTTTGATATAGAAGATATGCAGAAACTTAAGAACATAAAGGAAATATTGAATCATTCCCATGTATCATCAACAAGTCTCTCAAAACTGTTGAGTGGGACCAACATAATTAATAGTAATTTTAATTCCAAATACGTTTATAGACTATATGAAACTATCATTTTAAAACTAAATCAATGTACGTTTCACATGCTCAAGAATGACTCACTGCATGTGTTGCTCTGTTTTCATTAATTCTTTTTTACTCGTTTTCATCTGTACTGTATGTGTCTCCAGATGTGTCTACAGCGGAAAGGTGTCTGCACAGTATGTGTGATCCTATAAAAACCTTTCTCCTCCATAAAGCCGTTTCTTCCTTTTTAGCTGGTGTTGCATTCTTCCTGTGCCTCGGGCACACTCACAGGTGCTCAGAAACATCCTCTAAGTACTAAGTGAACTGCAAGCACCACTCCTGCCCCCTAACTTCTCACAGGCATGTAGAAGAATTCCAGGGCCAGTTCCAGTAAAGGAACTGGGAGTCAGGCACTGGAGCAAAGGATGAAGTGGAGGCATCAAAGGAGGCAAACCATAACAAAACTAGATGCATAAACAGATACTGATGTACAGAATGATGTGGATGGTCATTAACTCCATCCCTTTAGCCAGAGAGCGAGAGATGCTAGTAATTAAACAAATTGCCCCCACTGTAGTCTGCACCGCCCATTTGGCCAGACTAGCACTGAAGGGTTTGCCGGATATGGGTAGGGATGGTTGTTTGTTTGCATCAACAAAAAGGCCAGTGGAGTTTGAATAAGCTAAAATGTAAATAAGACTCAGAATCTTTATGCAAAATGACCAGCAGGCTTTTGTGAAAATCTCTGGGTGGCTTGTGTTTATACTCATATGCTAGTCTCTGACTTCCTCAACCTCACAACTCTTTCCCCATATCAAAGCAATAAGACAAGCAGTGGCAAGTCCTGCTTTATTTGTAAAAACAAATCTGGGTGTTCGAATACCTGCAGATATTTTTTTTTACTTTGCATTGGTTCTACCTGTAGGGAAATATTATGCAATTTAGGTAATGTAATTTGTCTGAAAATGTAATACTGGCCACAATTCCAGATCATCCATATACAGTATGACAGGTTGTTTTTTTTTGTGGGGATTTTAAATCGCTTGAATAAAGGGGAAACATTCAATACTTTTGTATATTATGTTATTGGATTATTTGCATAGAGGAAACATTCAATATTTACTTTTCTGTCAATTACATTTCCTGTCAGTTCATATCCAATCCCGCCTTTGTATTCAGTCCTTCTAGCCTAAATGTTGCTCGAGGCATGGCTTTACCGGAAACACTGAAGGGAGGAGTTTATTTGTTTGAGCTTTAAATTTCAAAGCAACCTCAACTAACATGCATCATGAATTTCACTGGCTTACCAAGAATGGTGTTGATCCACAGAGCAAGGTCTTCCTTCATGGGAAGTAAGCTTGCTTCATGCCTGCTGGCTAGCCACTCATTGTACTGATGCTGGCAGGAGAGGACAGGAGCACGATCCCGACGGACACCGAATGGCCAAAACATCCTATAACACAACCCACGTAGGACAAGACCTGCATTAATACACATTCACCATCTTACAGAAGGAATTGAAAGTTTGCGTTTATTACCATGCGAGAAATGATGACAGTGCGATTACTGTCTAAAGTTATATATAACTTTATATATAATAAGTAATATATTTACATTAAAATATCCTTTGAGCCTTTTTATTAGGAATATTTGCATGCACATAAGAATAGTATATATTTTTAAATAATTGGAACTAATTTCTCCATAAATGTCATTTGCTGTTAAAATGGGCAGTATGGTGGTTTTAGCACTTTTGCCCAGGTCCTGGGTTTAATTCCCACGTCGGGTCTTTGTGCGTGGAGTTCGCATGTTCTCCCTGTGCTTGGTGGGTTTCCTCCGGGTACTCCAGTTTCCTCCCACAGTCCAAAGACATGAAGATTATGCTTATTGGCGTTCCCAAATCGCCTGTAGTGTGTGACTGTCTGTATGTGTGTGTGCCCTGCGATGGATTGGCACCCTGTCCAGATTGTACCCTACCTTCTGCCCTAAGTCTCCAAGGCCCCCCACGACCTTAAGTACAGGATAAAGTGGTGCAGATGTTGAGTGAGTGGGGTGAGTGAGTGTTCTTAAAATGATTAGTAAAGCATTGTGTTATTCTATTTAGTAAAACAAGTAGTATTTATTAATATAACTGTTTTTCTTTTTTTAGGACAAAAGTAGAATCACAATGGATTTGTGTATCATATACAGTATTTTCTTTTCCATAACAGATTAACAGTATTATACATAATTAATAATTATATATTATAAACATTATATAATTTTTAATGAACACATGGTTTTATATTTGGAAATTGGAAATTAAACCCCTTTTAAGTAACTTTAAAAATGCTCTGGGGGGAAAAGCCTGCCTCAGTACATACAATGATTGCACTGAATGCCATCCTTTCACTATTTACTACTGTATAACTTTGCTCCTGGGTCCATCGTAAAACTGCAGTGTATTTATTTAAAGAGCTTCCAGGCTATTTGTAGTGCGCCATATGTAGCTAACAGATCCAACAGATTCAGTCCAATTTCACTCAAGTAAAACTGATGGAATTTGACATGCAACAATGAAGGAATTGAATGGAAGTCATGTTTGGCTTGGGTATGGACGCATGCTGGTCACATGTCTGTGCCTTTCTCAGTGGGCTACTGTCTGATCAGACCATGCACAGGTTTATACCACGTCTAATGAGCCAGAGCTGCTGTAGAAACTGGAACATACTGCACTACAGGCTGGTTTAGAAAGCAGGATATAAGAATTTGGAAATAATGAGAGGGTCCAGCTGTGTCATGCTGAACAATCATTATCTTTCAGGGTGAGCAATGTGTAAATCAGTGACTGGAGTTTTGTGATGAATATTGTAAATCTGATAGCTCTTAAGCAGTAACAGAATATGTACAGCACAGTCTTGTGAATTAACATGTGCCTTGTCTCATACTAAAACAATATGCACAAGCTTCACCACACCAAAACACCCAAATATGCTTCTATTCATTAAGAAAAAGATTTACTGGCAAGGACACATGCCAACTCCTAACAACTGACGCCTACTGTTTCTACATTCTAGACAACACATTCATCATGGGGGTCTTAATGTGTGTAGCAAATCATTTTCCCACATCCTGTAATCGCACTGCTTTTCTTGAGGCCAAGAAGAGAAAGCAGACACCTGCGGGGCAGATGTGTGAAATCCAAACAGGAGCAGACCGGAATGATGGCAAAAACCAAGCCCCTGTTTATTTTCTTAAAGCCTATAGATGACAAGCTGCAGTGGGGAAGGGACACAGATGTAGAGATGTATGAAGATAAAGAAACAGGTAATGAACAAACACCCTCATGTTGCGTACAGCATCATGGACCTTTCGCCCTGTAATGACACTCTAATGACCTGGGCATTTGCACATGGTAAACAAAGTCGACTCCAGTTCTTATCTGCATATTCTGAGCAGGAGCATAGGGGTAATGCTGAAACAACATTGCTGTGTAAATATAGGTGAACTAAGAGAAAAAAAGTTATGCAGATTCAAAACATTGGGACTTCAACGAATATATTGTTAAGCGTTATGGGTAGAAGGTGAAAAACTGAACTTTAAATCTCAGAAGAGGAACGATTAAAAAAAATTTATTCCATCAATACAGATTTGCAGCTTGAGGCTATTAAACTGATTCTCAGAGAAAATTTTTATATAAAAAAATAGATAAGGTTTGATTTTATCTTGACTTTTTACACAAGGTAAATGTAAACTTTAATATAATAAATTAGGAAGAAATCACAGTCAAGTGGTATGAAGACAACTATTTTCCCCCATAACAGAATGTCCCCATTATAGCAATTTAGCATTATAGACGACGTTCTATGTTGGAGAACAACTGTGACACACTGGACAGTAAGTGGATTCCTGTTATCAATCTATTGTTTTTTTTCTCTTCCTGAAACTGAAATTGAAATGGAATTGAACACTCATGCCATTATGCCGCCTAGTATAAGTTTAGTTCATGTTATTGAGAATAGGGAAAAGTTCATGGCATAAATTATTTGGTGAAGAGGAAATTCCACATTGGTGCCTTTTTACAAGCACAACAGAAAACTCATCATGGCTGACAATTTCCCTCTGGGATTAATAAAGTTCTTTAAATCTTGAATCTTGAATCTGTCAGAAGCACAAGCGGACAAAACTACTGTAGATCTACAGTAAGTAGGTTGAAGAACAAAGTGAGATGAATTTGACATGTGTCCAAGCTGAACCCTGGCCAGTCGACAGGGCATGGGAAGCGCATACAGTAGTGATACAGCATACAGGTGCTATATTCACACCTAGACTGATGCCTACCTTAGGATGGACAAGCGTACATGCAGAAGCCTTTAACCCAACCAACATAAATAAAGAACCTCTGTGTCCACACAAACTCATAAAAATGTATTAAGTACATATATAGTAGCAAGCACATACGGCTCTAAACATTATAAGTCATTATAAATTAAACACAATAATATAGCAGCACACAAAACATACCAACAGGAAATAAATAACTGCACCTAAGCTGGTTTTACTGCAACAATCTGTGGCCAAAAATGGATTTTATTACAGATTTTCACTATTTTAAATAGTATAATGCAAGTTTATATTTCTCTGTTAAATACACAGGTCACACTACTGTAATAGTCATTCAAAGCTCTGAGGTTGTCATGGTCATGTATGAAATCAATATTTGTATAGTGACTAGTAAAGCATCTAAAAGCCAATCAAGTTAATCCTGTATCTAGTGTTTGGAAAATTTAATCTCAAGATCAACTCATTTTCCGGTAACAGCATGTCCTAAAGTGTTTTATTCCTCTCATATTTAAGCAACCTGCCATTACTCACTCATCGTCTATACCGCTTTATCCTGTATTCAGGGTTGTGGAGGGTGGAGCCTATCCCAGGAGATTTAGGGCACGAGGCGGAGTACACCCTGGACAGGGTGCCAATCTATTGCACGGCACACACACATACACACACTTGCACTACAGGCAATTTGGGAACGCCAATTAGCCTAATCTGCAGGTCTTTGGACTGTGGGAGAAAACCGGAGTACCCGGAGGAAACCCACCAAGCACGGGGAGAACTCATGCACACAGAGACGGGAATCGAGCCTTGCCAGGAACCGAACCCGGACCCTGGGGGTGCAAGGCGACAGTGCTAACCTCTACACCACCATGCCGCCAAGCTCTTTTTTTTTTCTCCATCTCCATACATGAAACATATTGGAAATAAGCTAGTCTCTTTTATACAATATGATATAGCATCTACAGTATAAATGGACATCCCTTCATCCCTTATATACATATCGCAATAAACTCACCTGCCTAATCTCCCCAGCTCAGACTGCACAAGACCTCTGTAGGTGTGCTGTGGTTTTACATTTAGATTTACATTTATGGCAATTGCGGGCACCCTTAGCCAGAGTGACTTACATTTCCGTCATTGTACATCTGAGCAGGTGAGGATTGAGGACTTAGGAATTTAGGAAGTACCTTTGCCATGAATGCATTTACTTGATCTCCAACAAGGGTTAGGTGGGTTATACGTACTGTACATGTCAAAGAAACATCTTCATGAATCCCAGGTTTCCAGTAGAACACTGACCAGACTATCACAGTGCTTCCATCAGCTTATCTTCTTCCCATGGTGCAGCCTGGTGCTATTTCTTCTCCAGACAATTGAAGTACACACATCCGACTGTCCACAAATATGACTCATCAAATGAGGCCATGTTTGTCCACTGCTCCGTGGTTCAGTCTCGATGCTCATGTTTATATTGTAGGTTACATTCACTGGTGTATACGGATCAGCGTGGGCACTCTGACCAGTCTGTGGCTCCAACCAGACCTGCTTCTAACATGTAAATTTCGAGAACTGACACTTGCCGTTTGATATATCCCACCCAGTGACAGGTCCCAGTAATAAGACCACCAACATTATTCATTGTCAGTTGTTTTAATGTCATATCTGATCACTGTATGATCACTGCGAAATTTTCTTTTACAATAGAAATGATAATGTATTAAAACCACCACATTGTTATAGAAAAATCTGTCATAAATGATTGAAGAATTTGAAACTCAATAAACAGAATAAACTTAAATTCTAATAATATATCCTGCTATGTATGCTACAAAATGTTTGCAACCTTTTACCTTGCACAACTTTAGTTTTAAACATCATCAAACACAAATGATTTATTAGCTAATTATAAAACTGGATATGCCAGGAATCAAAAAACTGTTTAATGCAGACCAATGGATCTCTGGCACTGAGGCAAAGAAACCAGCTTTCCTCAGCCCAACTTTATTCATTCTTCAAACATGTCGGATTGCTCCCTCCTTGCTGGTCTAATTTTTTTGTAGCTGTCTGTGAGCTCTGTAATCTATTTGAAGTTAGTTTCTCTAACTTTGAACTGTATGTTGTACCAATTTGTTGTTTTGAAGGAGGTGATCGTGACTACGGTTTAAAGCATTTCTAAGTACTGCTGATGGAAGCAGCTTTCATAGTCAGTTGATGGAAACTTTAGTCAGATCCTGTCTAATCCATGTGACTAAGGTGTGGTCTTATTTAAGTGGATTCAATGAATTGAAAGAACAGAGACTTGTGTTATAGAGCAGTCTATTTAGTATCAATGAAAAATAAATTTTTATAAATTGAAATGATAAATTGCAGTTATGATGTTTACGTATGATTTTAGTGTTGATAAACGATCATGATCAGTCATTATTGTGCAGCGCTAGACAGGAAGACCGTCTGTCATATGAGTTCATGTAAAAAGTAAAAGACATTACACATGACTGTCGATGTTGTCATATACTTCACCTGTCCAAACAATCACAGTCATAAGTACATAAGAGGAATAAATGTTCCTAAATCAGTGCTCTTATTCTAATCCATTTAAAAGAAGAGGTAAACAATGATTTCTTTTATATTTTTTGATGGTCTGTTTGAACATGAAGGTCTACGGCAAAACCCAACAATTGATCCAGGGCGAATCCTATGAAAGAGTCGTGAGCTTTCTAGCACATTGTGTTCTATGTAAACTTGAAGGAGAAAGGTTGTATCCAGGTAGCATAACATAAACTGTTCCAATATCAAATCCACCAGATTGAGCTCTGGTGTATTTTCACTTAATATTTCCTGCAGTGTGTCTGCGAAACCTGAGCTGGTATCATCTACTATTAATAGTACTATTAATAACAGTACTACATTTGACAACAAAAACAGTGTATGTGTAACACAGTAAGCTTTAGCTCCAGAGCAGGAAAGCTGAGACAAGATACAGAAACAGGACCCATTAATGGCTTATATAATGTTCATTCTCTGACATTTAATCCAGAATTGCTGCTATATATATATAGTGTATCCCTAAAAGTTTCTATGCGCTGCAAGCTTTGCATAAGATGTCTAGTGTAATATAAGATATGGTTGTTATCATAAAACAAAGTTCTTGTTTAAACCTTAAATTTGCATAATCAGCCTCTAAACATTTTTAATGAGACTTCTAAATGACAGATTTTTTATGGCTGTAAATGGAAAACATACTGTAAACACCATGAGTGAATTAAAAATGTCAAAATTTGTCCTCACATATGTACTCACTATAAGTATATGAGCAACATATACTTGTATCTAATCAGCCAATCAAGATGCAGCAGCAATGCAATCCAAAACATTACACAGATACAGGTCAGGAGCTTCAGGTATGCACACATTGAGAATCAGAATGAAGAAAGGTGAGATCTCTGTGGCTTTGCTTATGCCATGGATGTTGCTTCCAAATGGGCTGGTTTGATTATTGTTTGATAACTGCTGATGTGACAAGGGTGGCATGGGCCTTAGTATGAGATAACTAACTGCTGCATACGGCTTAGAGAACAGCCTGACACAAGACCACAAGACCTGACATTTTGGAGATGCTATGGCAAGGTTTTGACATTAGGTAGACATTTGGTGGCTCTTTAGGCTTGCATATTTTTGCATGTTTCTAAGACATCAACTTAACACAGCCTAATCTATACCACTCCTTCACAGTTGCCATCGTAATGACATAATCGGTGTTATCTCACTGTCAGATGATGGCTGATCTGTATGTGTGGTGGTGGAGGGAATAATCTCACCACTGGGGTACAACATCATGTTATATCCAACAGATTACAAGAAACCAAGTGCACACTGATTCTTTTCTTGAGCAACTTTGTATTATCAAGATTCAGAGATATATAAAGACATATTTCCTGTAGCAAACAAATTCAACAGAAATGATGAACATAATGATGATATATCTGTTAAAGAGGTTGGAGGCTAAGGTTGTACATACATATTATAGTTTTAAAGTTTAATTTTAATTATTAATGTCTTAATATCTTATTAATTTTCCTACATTATTAGACAGAGATATGGAAACAATGTTTAAACATCTTTGTTGCGTATTATAGTAAATATCTTATTGTCTATGTCCTATAATTTATGTGTTCCGCATTTTGTTCTAATGCAATCTGTTGATTGAACACTGCTGTACTGTATATCTGAACCGTATTTACAATTTATATAATTTTTGCATTACATAGCCTATGTATATCTGCTGTTTGTATATTTGCAGATCACTTCCCTCTATAGTCTTGTATTGTATCTATTATCCTCCAATTAATTAATAAAGCATGCCAATAAATTATATTAATTATTATATCTCAAAGAATGTTATTTAATTACAGACATTGTACATCTTGTACCATGCACAGGGTCATTAATAACTTAAAAAGAACATGAAAAACAGCAGTACAAGACTTACCTTAGTCAAGTTCTTCACACCTACAGTATGTGGAACTCCAGCCAGTCTGCTGTCCAACACACCGTCAGTATTCAAGTTCCTCCTCTCTCTCTCTCACACACACACACACACACACACACACAAAAACCAAATCTCATTGCCTACGTCCCAAACCGCGTGCATAATACGGGAAATAGGCAGGCTACCTGTGGTAACTATGGTAACGCAGCGTTGTCTTCTCTGATTTGACAGAATACTATGTAGCAGAGTAGAGTGCGGTTTGGGACGCAGCCACAGTCATACACTGAGGAAGTGCTCGAAGACAAAGTGCACTTGCTTGAAAGTTGTGCGACATCGCTTATTTGCTTTTTGACAAGAAACCAAGTAATATCAAAACTTGATGTCGGACCTCATTACTCAAACATCAGAAGTCTTACTCGAAAGAATTATTATTTACATTAAAGATGTTGTTGGATTATATTGCACTACAAATAATCACAATAAATGTATAAGAGTTTTTATGATTTGAAGTTTAAATCAAAATGATCAAAAGATTTATTTTGTTCACACAATTTGTATAACATGACAAATCCCACCAAAATAAATGTGTTAAAATAACAAAATTAAAAAATGGGTGTTTTTTTTATATGCATATTTTTTTTAAAGGTATTGAGCCACATGACTAGGGCATATTATAATATTTGAGGAAGAATTGTGGCTGACCCAGAGTTGAAAAGAAGAGAACACACACACACACACACACAGATTATGCAAAGAAGAGTCTAAGTGGCGGCACACTTCTTAGATCAAAGTAGAGTTTTCATGCAGGGCAGATTGAAAGACACCGATCACATGATTTTAACACACCTCGCATAAATTTGTGTAAAGTTATAAGCTTCTGCAACACTTTCAGTTTTGTGCCAATCCTGGCACAAATCCTGGCACAAATCCTGGAAACAAATTTTGAAACAAATATTTATTTTTCATATTTATTTTGTAACTCCAAACAGTCTCCAAAAACAATTTATTTGTCTTATTTTCTATATACATACAAAATTATCATTTGAATAATAACAATCTGATAAACTGAATGAATCTTTGAGGCAATAGCCTACAACTTACTGTCATTTATCATTTAGACGTTCTGCTTGCTCTGTAAAAGTGTTTGACTGTAAGGAAATGTCAGGATCAAATGTATCGATACAGTATAAAGTATCAATTTCCCTTTCCCAAAATCAGATTTCTTTAACAGATTGCTAATCTCCTCCATTAACAGAAATGGACAACAGCTGAACAACTATACAGTAATTTGTTGATGGGCCATTTTTAATACAATCCTTTCCCATCTGTTTTTGTTGTCTACAATGTTAATTTCTGACCACAGCACAGCTGTTGGTTGTATAGTCTTGGCTGGTGAGCTGTTTTTATTCCAGTATGAAATTTAAGGGTTTTATACTGTAATTCACCTCAAACCAGCACTAAGATGGCACATTATTATCATTTCAGTGCTGAGGATGATCAAGAACCCAAATAATACTTTTTGCTTAGTGAAATCATGGTGAACCCTTTCTACTTCTGAAGCAAGCAGTAACTGTAATATCCAACACAATGGTTCTTCAATCCTTTGGGCCCTGTCTTCAGTATTTAAAGAGTTGACTTTTATTTGAGACATCCTGTTCCAACACTTTGTATATCATCATGCAAGTTTTACAACCTTATTATTTATCTCAATAACAAACGTACACTTTGTTCTTCAGTGTTGCAAGCTTATAAATCACTAAATTTGGCTCTGTTATGCCTGTTTATCCGATGTTTAAATAATTAGTTCTTCTAATAAAATGTAGAGAAAAATGATGTACATTTCATATTTCAATCTAATACAGTTGACTACTGTCATATTTGTAGTTTTGATTTACATGATGTTCTGTGTTAATCTTTTTAAATTATTATTATTATTTGAATATTACATGCAATAATCTACAGTGTGTTTTGTGTCTTTTATAAATATGTCAGACATTTTCCAGTTCTTTCTCTATAGAGTGTCTGTATATGGGTTTTCACTGGATTCTCTGGAGAAGGTCTGAGGTGCTATTAGCATTCCAGTTCATCCAATACAAAGGTGTTCAGTGGGGTTGAGGTCAGGGCTTTGTACAGGCCATTCAAGCTCTTCTACACCAACCTTGGCCCAAAATAACGTTTTTACAGTTCTCACCGATTTGTGCAAAGATGCATTGTCATTCTGGAAAGGTTTGGGTTTGTTATTTCCAGTTAAAGGAAAATGTTAATACAGAATACAAATACATTCTAGACAATTATGTGTGTCCAACTTTGTCGCACCAGTGTAGGAAAAAATCATGGTATGGGTATGATGGTCAGGGATACACAAACTTTCGGTCATAAATGATATGTGTGTCTATCAGTCTGTATATCTGTGTTTGACATAAACTGCCAGGGAACCGTATGGACGGTGCACAGAAGCCATATTACCTCTGGCCAGCAGGGGGCAGTGTTCATTACAGTTTATTTCTTTCAATCAGGCTCACAAATATGTTGAATGTATAACAGTTTTCTTCTCAGTTAAACATAATTTGTTTGTAGACAAATGAGAGTGTTGACAGTGTTTTTTTTTTTTTTTTTTTCTTTTCAAAAATAACTGCATCTTGACTGGACCCTTTCACAGACTTTCTGTTTTTATGTGCAAAGGATTTTATCCAGCTCCTTCTGGTAATGCGTGACACGCGTCGCATGTTTTATCGCTGGTCCTCTTCATCTTCATTTGCACGGTAAACGTTATTGTCGTCGCTACACGACAGGCCGATGGTGATCAGCGGCACGCGCGGCTGAGACAGATGGCGGCGTCGCGCGTTTCCCAGACAACCACATTAATGTTGTAAAAAAGAGAGAGAGAGAGAGAGAGAGAGAGAGAGAAAAGCGAGGATCTCCCGGCGCGTGCTGTCGGCGCGGATCCCAGATTGGTCCCGGGGGTCAAGAGGAGCCGTGCTCGATCAGATAGATGAGTCAACCCCTGACTGCAATCCAAACCTGCAGCATTTACAGCCTGAAAATCATTTCTGTTTTATATTCCATCGTCTACAAACCATCCTGCTTTTATATTTTGGAATGCAAAATTATCTTATAGGCATTTATACAGTAGCCTAAGCCCCTATATACACTATATGGACAAAGGTATTTGGCCAAACCTTTTAATTATTGAATGTTTCAATCAGGCCCCTTATCCCCTTCAGCATACCAAGACATCTTGGACCATGCTACAGTATGCTTCCAACTTTGTTGGCAACAGTTTGGGGAAGGTCCTTTTCTTTTCCAACATGACAGGACTATAAAGACATAATTTGATGTGAAGAAGAAGAACATGACTGGCCCGTACAGAGCCCTGATCGAGCTCAACCCCACCAAGCACCTTTAGAATGAACTGGAACTGGAAATTGTGAGCCAGGCCTTCTCGTCCAACATCAACGCCTGACCTCATGAATGCTCTACAGAATGAATGGGCACAAATTCCAACAGAAACACTCCAAAATATTGTGGACAGTCTTCCAAGAAGTGTGGAAGCGGTTATAGCTACAGAAGGAGGACTCCATATTGAAGAATATGTATTTGCATACAGTGTCATTGCAAGTTTGGTCAAATGCTTTTCCATGTGGTGTATATTAATACGGCATTTGCGTTGAAATGTCATGAAATGTTGCTTATTAAATATATTGCAAACTCAGTGAATGAAAAACAAGCTGTTAATCAGACTTTTGTTCTTCAGTAAAGCAGTTAATTTAGGTTTAACATACACCCTCTCATTTTTGTTAATTTACCTGAGACGGTGCCAAATTGAATTATATCCTGTTTTTTTTTATTTAACCAGAGGCGACAGCAGAGAGAGGACAGCTGAGGAGGTGTTGGGGGTGATGTGGGGAAAACTGTTCATAACTGTCAGCTCTGCACCCAGGTCATTTGCCTTCCAGCTCTGAACAGAAAATAATTACAGAGTGTCAGACTTTCAGCAGAGCTGAATGTTCAGGAGTGTTCAGGCTTAGTGGTTAAATGGTTAGCTCTGTTACCTCGCACCTCCAAGACTGGAGATTCAAATGCACAGTCTGTGGATGTGGCGTTTGCATGTTCTCCACATGCTTGCTACGTAGGTCTTACTGGGTTTCCTTCAAAGAAGCTACTCCAGTTCCCCCCCACAATCTAAATGATGACAGGAATTATTCCAAATTGCCCATATTGGATTACTGTGTGTGTGGATGTGCATGTGCCCTGTGATCGGTTGGCACTCTGTCCAGGGTGCCCATCTTGTGCCTAGCATGTTCATGGATGTCACTTTCTAGGA
>JAQQZT010000023.1:7420832-7436414 GCA_030068275.1 Clarias platycephalus
ACACACACACACACACACACACACACACACACACACACACACACACACACACACACACACAAACACACACACACAAACACACGCACATACACATACACACTCTTCTGGCTCCCATCTGGTGGAGAGTCCAGGATGAATAAAGCCTGTACTGGCAAGCAGAACATAAAAGGTTCTACTGCTTTCTCTTCTCTCTCAACCATTTTTAGTTATTTATTTATTTTTGCTGGAGGCATATTCACCTTCTGTGATTAAAAAAAAAAATCAATGATAACTAAATACTCAAACCACTGTAAAAGAGGAAGAAATGAAAGAAAAACTCTTATTATACAGTACTAAATAATTTGAATGCCATTCTTGACACAGAAACCTGATAATATTATACGATGACAAATTGTATTTGTGTCTATTTTTCTTTGTGTAAGTACATACTGAATCATCAGAACAGGATGTGGTGTGGGTCTCCTGACAGCGCTATGGATTGGCAGACAGAATTTTGTAAATCAGCTCCTCTAAAAGGTCAGGCCACCTCCCAGGAGTCCCTCAGTCTTCCTCTCTGACTATGTGCCTTCAGCTACTCGCTGTCTAATTATCTGGGGTCCAGGACTGGACCAAAAGCTGTGATTTTCCATGCAGGAATACAAATGGTCAGTAAAAGTCAGTAATTCTTAGTCTTTAGATTATGACTCCAATTATATTGAAATAAAAAGTAAGGCAAGTGTAGCATTTCACAGAGGAAGCTGGATGTTTTTGTTTTGTGTAGCTCATCTAAAATCATTTTTACTAGAAGATATGAATTCAGCACATTTAAAACTGAATTTAGAAAACTTAATTTTCTGACACTAAATATAAATATCAGTATTACAGTATTTACACTAATATGTTGTGAAAGCATGCTGATATATGTGGATTGCACAGATCTGCCATAACATTACAATGCAAAACATTATGCCCAGTATTTTGTACGTTGTCCTTTTCCTCACAAAGACCTCTAGAGGTGTGCTGTGGTGTCTGGCACCGGGATATTGGCAGCAGATTGTTTGGGTGCTATGGGATACGAGGTGGGACCTTTGTGGATTGAACTTGTTTGTCTGTTGCATCCCATCGATGCTTGATTGGCTTGATATCTGGGGAGTTTGGAGGCTGGGTGGCAGCCTTGGGCTCTTTGACTGCCTGGCCCCGTGCGTGGCATGCTGTGGTGCACTGGGTGTTCTGGTGCCTTTCTGTTTATGTTTTTGGTAAGTTATAAAGGCTTTTCTTTGGGTTTGGACAGGATGTGCTTGGTGAGCCTTGGGTGCCCATGATTATGTTACTAGTTTACTGGTATATAATTGATAATCAGTGTTAATGGTGTTAATTTTATGGCTGATCAATGTAAATACGCCTGTAAATTTGTTATACAATTAAGTTTACTTCAAACTACTTATACATGTACTTTTATATACTTTTGTTGACTTCTCATTTGTCATTACTTGATTAGAAGGTAAACCAGGTTCCTTCAGTGCAAACAAGCACACGTACACAAGCGTCCCAAGCTGTGTGAGCTTCCCTCCCTTACTTCCTCATATGAGCTCTACAAAATAAAAAAAAAGCAAACAACCATGCACAAAACACGTCAATTCTTGTTGTGAAGCAAGGTTGAAATTGTTTTTTAAAAAATCTGGACAGCACATAACCAAACATGGATTCAAAGAATGCCACAGAATATCCATGCATAAAAAAAAATCCCTAAATCAGATTACACTTTCTGGCTGATAACAATGCCGAACCTAATGAGAGTTTGTAATAATTGATGAGGGTGTAGAAGAAAGTGATGGAGGGGAAGCAGTGGGGGGAAGGGTGCAGGGCATTATTGGGTTTTAATACCCACGGTAAATTCATTTTGGTGCATTTCCATCTAACAGAAGAGAGCTGGAGGAGATGGATTACATGGCTTCCTTTCAGACCCCTGCCCCTGGTCCCAGTGGAGCTTGGATACTAGGTAGCCACACCTCCCCTTCTCTGCCATCCTTTTTCTCGTCTACTCAGATCAAGGGGATATTTATGAGTCGACCAGGCTTTTCCCTAGTCCCTGAGCTGCCTCTGTCATCAAAGAGTGATTTTCAGTCACTACAACTCACATGCCTGTCCCTCAGGGATGACTGAAACACCTGCCCCCCACCAGCAATGACATAGTCATGCGTGAGATGCTGAGCATATGCGTGAGCACGTGCACACAAACATGATCATTAAATTCTCATTACAGCCAAACCTATACACCCCCCAATTAACCAAACATTCTGTTTAGGCCTAATAAAAATATTCATACCACACTGGATTCTGCACTCATTATATTGCATTTTGCACTGTTTATTGGACAAAGTTCAGGCGCAGTAGCAAGCGACCCGTGACGTTCCGGCCGGCTGAGTGTAAGCTAACATGCTTTGCAGGGGGAGTGACACTCATTGTGCCTGTCAAATTAACACAAAGTAATAGAGCTGAGCTGCTATGGCACGAGCTGTGATCTCACCACAGCTGCCACTCTTCCTGTTCAGATGGAACATTATAGCAGATAGAGTCTGTGAGATGCTACAAATAAAATGGGATGCTCTCTCAGAAATTAAACTATCAATCAAGATTTCAGCTCTGTAATAGCAAGGACTGCAATTTTATTGATTTGTTAATCAAACGATAATTTTCAGGAATATAATGACAATCGTTTTTCAATGTATCTTCCTCTGAAGAAGCAAACTCCATATGCATGTTGTCAGCTAAATCTCCAGCTTCATTATGTCATCACATACAATTGATAAGTTAAGCTTGATCAAGCACGAATGTCTTTCTCCAGCTCGTGTAAATCAATCAACTTCGGGAAGGTTATCCAATTAGCGACTCACTCACACTATGTAATAAAGTGAACGGATATAATTGGATGCCAGCTGCAGCGCGTCACCTTTGGCGTCAGAGTGGTCTGACATTGTGGGCTCTGTGAAGGTCCCTGGATGTGATGAGACACTCACTTCCTATCATATATCCTGCCTGAGTAAAATTAAACAAACATGTCTTATTTAGCCCCCTACTCACCTGTCTTTCACACAGAGAAATAAAATCAAAAGGAAAAAAAATATCTTTCTTAGCAAGACTAAAAGGTCAATCTGTTCTGCTTGATCAGCAAGCAGAACAGGGTTCTAATAAAAGCGAGGTTGGAACACATCCTCCAAATAGCTTTATGAGTGCAATTCCTACTTGCTGTGGCCAATAATAGGTTAGAGAGGCCAGTAGGGCTTTAGAGCTCCAGGGACTAGACTATTGATTTCACCACAGATAAGTCCAGAGGTTTACTATTTATACACAATGGCTTATCAATAACATGCATGTTTTAACTATTGATGTTTTATTTGAGAGCTGTTGGGTCTAAATGGCACGCTCCATGAATTTCCTCTGGATTTTTTAGTGTTCTACTACCTCCCAAAACATGCCAGTACATGGATACACTACTCTAAACACCCCCTAGGTGTTAATGTGTGTCAGTTTGGTAACCTGCAATAGACTGGAGTCCTATTCAGGAAATATCCACACAATGTCCAGTTTTCCTAGAATAGGCTCCACATCCATCATGCCCATGATTAGGACAAAGCAGTCACTAAAGAATAGATGAATGAGTGAATAAATGTGTTATTATGTCTAGTGTGTGTTTGCCTGTAGAATGAGGAAGCAGACACTGGTATAAAATTTTGTTATAGTTTTATATAAAAAAGGATATATAGAGCATTTCATTTGACATCAACAAACCTCTTAATTTACAAGTAACACAGCAAACGAAGCCACACTTTACTCTGAGGCACAAAACAGGAATATGGTACCATAATGTCTTTGCTAATAACTGTAATATTTGTGCATTTCTGAATACCTTTACAAACAACCCCTTTCGTTGTTGAATATTGCAGCAGTAGTGGGTTTTTACGAGAGGAAGTAGGTAGATAAGAGGAGAAGGTCTCAAGCCACTGACAAAACACAGACCAAAAACAAGAGGAAAGTCAAATAAAGACAGGGAGGGATTGGGAAGGGAGGAAGGAGAACATCTGACAACAACATACTTGCAAAAATGCAACCACTGGCAACCACACAGGACAACTACAGAGGTGTGTCCACCTACGGGACTGAGAACCGTGGCGAGAGTTTCACTCAGGAACTAGCTGTAGGTGGCACATAGGAATCATTCTCTTCTGGTGAGTGGGTCCAGCACAAACACTCCTTATAAAAGAGTCAAAGAGTTTTGCACTGGACTCCTGCTAAATCTATTTATATCTTTTATACATGTTTTAACAATAACTTTATATTTGATCTTTTTTTAAATTGTCATCACAAAAACACAACTCGAATCAAAAGTCACTACAGTTAAATGTGCTAATGAGTTACATACATATTTTTTCTTTTTTTTTGTTCATACTGGATAAACATTAACTGTTACCATGGATTTATTGCTTTGTACATTGAATATGCTTAAAACCTACTCTGGCTGTTTATAAAGCAGGTAGCTGTTTTTGAGTCTTTACGGGATTTCCCTCCACCCATTAAACCCGACACGGCTAAAACCCAACTCTACACATTACCTTTGGTTAACTGTGCAAAGAAATTAACCCATCAGTAACTTAAAGCAGAAAAGGAGTTGTTTTAAAAGATGTACAGCTAGAAACAGTGTTCTCATCCATGCATAACTACAATTCACGGACATCAAGATGGCATGGTGTTAACTCTGGGATTCCAAAAATCAGAAGGGATTCAAGGATTGGGTCTTTTGGACACTCTGTGCTTTTCTTTTATCCACTCTGTGCTTTATTTTTTTCTTATTTTTTTTTTCTTGGCTGGTCAATATTTATCACTAATCCCCCATCTGAGAATCACCATAAAATGGAAGCAGACATTTGAGAGCAAAGACGCGAGACTGTAGGATGTGCAACACCATAGCCCAGCTATATGTGCTTGGAGGAGACCACTCACTTCAATTAACTGGCAGAGCCATGTACAGTGTGATGGTCACTCGACCATATACCAAGGATAATTGTGCTAAGATGCTTTAAGGAAACTCAAGGTTTGGCATTTCTTTATATGCAACCGGTAAATGGCTAATATTGCTTAAAATTTTGCTAAACGAATTCTTATGCAATAAAATCATAACTAATTGTGCTCTTATGCTCTCCTGGCAGTGAATGGCTGTGCTATCACTTAATATAAAACTAGCCAATAGACAATGCCATTATAGCTAACTACATCATAAATTCTTCTTTTCTGATTAGCAATGTTGCTTCTGCTTGACAAACCTTGGCAATACACAAAATATTCTGCTAAGCCATAAATGCTTTAAATCATTTTCTCAGCCTTAAAACGTCTGATCCCAATCCAGGCTAAGACAACACATTTATTTTTACACCTCTGTGTTTTATTTCTTCTTTCTTTTTTCTTTATAGCTATGCTCTTAAATACAGTGTCAAAGACCCAAATCCTCTAAAGTCTCACAAAAAAACTCCATCTACAATGAAAGAATAACACATCGTGGAAAAAACAGGCTCATGGTTTTGTGCAGTGGCACAGTATGATTTTTCGAAGTGCAATCAGCAAAGGAAACAGAAAAACCAGTATATTTGTTCAGGGTACAGGGTTTTCTGTCGCTGGTTTGGCTCTGTGTGCATTTCTTATTTGAGCCATTATGAGGTGTGGTGGTTCTCAACACCTGCAACTAAACTAATTCTATAGAATGTTGAGGTGCAAATATTATTTTCACAACATTACACAAGATTGCACTTCAAATATATTCACTTATTTTTCATTTTTTTTTTACATAGACAATTTACAATTACAATCTGCCAATTTGATATGTATTACATTTTTCTATAATTTTAGTTTTATATATATTTATTTATATATATATATACTGTATGTATATATTTTATCTATTTAACAGCTTGTCTCATTTTATATTTTATTATTTTCCTTTGTGCAAACATACAACAATGTGTATTATTTTACATCTTTCTCATTAATTTAGCATTTTTTTAGAACTCACAATCACTAGAAAATACGTCTACCATGTGAATGTGTGCATTGATTGTATTTATGTGCTTTGTCTGTTTGTCTGTGTGTGTTGTCTAAGAGTACTCCCTGCCCTGCCTGTATCCATATCCTCCTTCTTCTGCTCCCTCTTGTACATATTCTTCTCTTTTCTCCCATCCATCAGGCCATCCTCCATTCATCTGTGAGGTGGCTCCATAGGTCTTAGCCGGGGCGCCCAGAGCACCGTAGTTTTGTGTGATGTCTCCGGTCTCCTCAGCCAGCTCATCCTCATCGATGAAGCCACATTTCTCTTCGCTGGTTTGCTCTGGATCAGCCCATGGCTGTTTCTCACCCGATGCAAAGAGGCCGTAAAAGATCACACCGCCGTAATGTACCAGTGAGGCAATGAGGAACACATATTGCCACTCTTCTCTTGTCTGCAGAGGAAAGAGTATGCTGATTTTACTCCTTTGTTTTAATGAGGCATATAGATATTAATCCATAATAGTATAGAAGGTATCATTTAGCTAGAAGAGACTGGAAGTTTGTACAAAATCTATACATTTTGCCATCATCAGGAAAGAACTAGACATTTTAACAATTATTTTGTAATGAAAATGTGAGCTCACTCATTTTAATCAATAACGTCTTTTATCAACAAACTCATCTTAATTTAACTTCACCGTTTTCAAAATTCCTTTTGACTGGTTAGTGACTGGCTGATAGTGGCAAAAGTGGAACTTAGTGGAGCTTGATCCCTATCTATAACTAAAGAGAGAAATACAACACTACTTTGTATAATAATTTCCCATATTTTAAAATTTAATCCCAAAAATCTCCCGATCTTAGGAAATCCTAGAGAGGATCATCAGGAGGTTCATCAGGAGTTTTGTTCATCATGACAAATACTCACTACCAAAAATAATAATAACAATAAGCATGCTTAACATTTTTTTTTAACTAAGTTGCCACCTAAAAAAAAAATCATCATAGACGTTGAAGTTCGTAGGACTTTGTCATGCCTCCGTTTCCTCTATTTTCCCCCCATGTGCTATTAACCAACAGTAGAGTGCTAGCTGACAGGTCTGCATAGCTGCATTTTGAATTAACAAGTGTTGCGCTGTGTTGGGTGGTAGAAGCCTTTATTTGCTCCAGTATTGTAGCGCAGTTAAGACTACTGAGTGCTCATTTTTTACTTGCCATACTAAGACAGGTGAAACGAAAATTCACATCAGGATTTGATGTTAATGAGACATAATTATATGAAGGTATACATGAGGGGAATAGAGGTCATTGTTAACATGGACATTAATGAAATTTTCATTAAATTAAAAATCTTTTCAGAGATTTTCACTAAAAATCTCTGAAAAGATTATCCTTAAAATGATCCTTAAAATTGTAAGCTGTTATAGGTAAATTGTAAAAGATCAGACAGTTTGGTGTGGTTTAGCAAAGTTGAAATCAGGGAACACAAAACATAGATGATTTGTTAGTACATCGGAATATTTAGGTGATCTAAATATTCAAGGCATATGATGAGAAAGAGTACAGCAGCTGAGAATCATTGAGAATGAAAAGTCCAGACAAACATTTAAAGACTATGCGAATAGGACTTCAATCTGTCCAGCTCGCTCACCTACTCATCTGTGCACTCTGATATACCTGATCAAATTTCAAAACAGTAATATTTATTGTAACATCAACTCAACACCATTGTTCTTGTCATCTCAAAGACACTTAACTAGCTACGCTATCCAATATCTTCAACATTCGTTGTCTCCACTAACTGTAAAAATCACTTAAAATGATAACCGAGAAAATATGCTCTGTCTACTTTCTCTTACCAATGTAAGAAAAACTACACCATTAATAACAATGTCTCCATTCACATCGGCATAACACGCAGCCTTCTCATGGGAACGACAAAAGTATAAGCTCGACTAAAAATATAGCATCAACCAATAACCAAAATTTCTAAACATATGTCAATGTTTCACAATGAGAACTTTTTCATTAATCAATACAGTGAAACAATACAGTATAAATCACACAACATGTACACAAACAAATTGTATTGTACATTTGCAAAAAAAAAAAGTAAATAAATAAAAATACTGGCCACAGAGGCATTATCACATATTTAGTCATCATATATACCTTTAAAATGTTCATACCTTATTTTTGGTCATAGCACCAACAATCAGAGGGCACACCATGCCAGACAGGGTCCCCACTCCATTTGAGATGCCCATTAGAATACTGGCATAACGTGGAGCGATGTCTAAGTGATTAACATTGAAGCCTAAAGAGAAGGTAAATCAAACATTTGAAATTATGAATAATCAGGACTTGATTTATAGGAAGTAATATAATTTTTAAAATCATTAACATAACCATTTTAAAATTGTGTTTTTGTTTTCCTTTTCATTAATAGCATTATATTACTTTTATCATGTTTTTCATTTCATTTGTCTAATATACACATCCACTCGCACTGGATACATCAGAAATGCAGATTTTTTCATCAGCAATGCAGTGGAGTGTTTGGTGCAGAGTGATGAAATTTTAGTCTTGAAAAATAGCAAAAGTATGTGAACACTATGCTACCATGTTAAAACAAAACAGCCGATTGTCACTAATGAAAGATGTCTAGGCTTTAAAACAGCAGCACATTTACATTTATAACATACCGTAAATAAACACTACTCTGATTTGTTCTGTTACAAAAATACAGTATGTACTAAACTAATTGATTTACACACTGTTCGTCCATAGTAGATTATTTGCCATGCAACAGTGTACACTGCCTCCTGTCTACTTAAATTTTCCACCACAGTGAATTATTAATTTCACGAGAACTAATTTATCAGACTAACAGGTTCTTAAAAGTTATTAATGCCATTGATATAATCGGTCAAGCTCGCTGCCCATGCAAACTGCATCAATATACTGTACACGGCAGCAGTACAATGCATTTCTTTCTTTATCCACTATAGGATGTGGATTTTTCAGTATCTCTGACATTCTGCTAAAAAATCTGACTAAAAATAGATCGTGCAGCCATCTTGTGGAGCAGCGGCGCTCCCCCACCTCCCACTCAGTGGGTTGTGTCTGCCTGTGCAGGCAGTAAGGCAGCTCTCGAGGGAAAGAGAGGATGAATTATTTAACGGGCACAGTAGAAATACACTCTCATCTCCAGCTGCATAGAATGGACTGAGAACACCGATAGAACGCTGCACCGAAATAAGGCGTTAAATATGGCAAACATTGCCTTTTTTCCTATTTGTCAAAATGATTCTGTGGACTACCTCAAATAAACAAATTACATCTGGGATGTTGGTATTCAGTGAATGGCAATTCTGGGGGGAAAAGACATTATGGTAAAATCTGTCTATAGAATAACAGATAGAAAGTGTAAACTGACGGATTAAAAGTGTCTTTACACTCACATTTCAGGATTCTTTTTTTTTTTTTTTTTTTGTCAACCAAAGTCTGTTTTATAATCATTTTTTAAATTATATTATGAGTTACATGTATGTATCCTGGATGTTTTATGTCCTATTATGTTGCCCTAAATAATCTCACCTGATATAGCAAATCCACTGAAGCCCACAGCTAGCACTAGGAATGAGATGGCCATGCCTTTACTGTGAGAGTATCCTACTATTAGCAGCAGAGTAGCCTCCATACCAAAGCCTGAAAATAAGAGAAAGATTTTGGTCATTTTTATGCTTTAAGCACAATCATATCAATGAAACATTACACTATTTCTTGTATGCCAATCAAAAATTAATTTTGGTATAATCATTGATGTGGATTTTTTTTTTCATCTGTTGGTGGGTTTGAGATCCACAAATGGTTGTATCTTTTTATTTCTGGACAATGATCATAGATTTACATATGCATAACTGCTTCAAAATTATTGACTAACCAAACATTTGCTCCAAAAAGTAATTTGTATTTTCACTCTGATTAATTTAACTATTTTAAAATTAAAGTTGCCAACCACAATAATATATGAATCAAAGACAGGGCCACTTTGTCCCCTAAATTTTTGCTTCAATTGATGGAAATTTCTTCTAAAATCAGTTTTAATAAAAAATCATTAGGGCCATTTCTAATCACATACATAATCATTCATCATCACATGCTCTGTACCGTGTAATGATAAAACAAACCTCCACAATTCATAATCTTTCTAACATTCGTGGTAGACATGAGGTTTTTAGCACGCAGGAAATCTGCTATCTGGCCTCCGATTGGCACAATAATGGTCATCACCAGATGAGGAAGGGCTGAAAGCATGCCAACCTGAAAAAGGAAGATTTTATGTCTAATTAAACATGAGGAGGAAAATCTGGTTCTTACTTAAAGAACTTGAACATCTAGATATAATTAAAATAGAATTATAAAATGTATATTTTTAGCTATACATCATCCTTGTCTCAATTACTATCAGTATAGGGAGCCAAACTGGAAATAGGCAGCCAAAAATTTATATGCTCAGGGAGGAATGTAACTAATCACAGATTTGACGAGATCGTTATTAGTAACACTTTTATTTCATCTTATTCAGATCCAAATGATCTAAACATACACACTGTAATATAAATGTTACATTAATAATAGAATGCATAAAGGTAATCAAATTTATTTTCTTTTATTAACCATTCTGTCCATTTGATTTGAACAGAATATATGGGTTAAGTCAATAAGCAAAAACTTCTGTTACTGTACATATTCGAAATAGATAAAGTATTTCATATTCTAGACTTATATTCGGATAGCCAATACAAATTCAATTAAATCACAAATTAAATATCATAATTCTAAACCAATGTTATAATCTGCCATGCATCACCACCAGCATATCAACAAGAAATCAGTGTAATGACATTAATTACTGTTCACACTTTAGGTGTTTTCTTTTGTTGATGAGGAAAAAATTAATAAATGAGATGCAAACGCTGACTTTGGTGACAAAGCACTAATGAATTATTCATTAAGTCAGCTTAAACCTTTTGGGAATGTTGAAGGTCACAGCTTTGTTAAATAATTTTGACCACAAACACACAGGTATAAAAAGATCCATTAGGAGGTTCCTCAACATATAAATACGCACAAATGTGAGACATTAAACGAGCTTAGTGTGTCCTTACCTTGCTGATCTCAAAACCGAACACTTCCTCAAAGTATGCTGGCTGGCTGATGAGCAGCAGGTAGAAGGTCCAGCTTCTGCAGAAGTTAGCCACGATGATTGCATAGACAGGCATTGAGGTGAAGAACTTCCTCCAGGGTGTCTTGAATTTCTGAGAGTAGAAATTTCACGTTGTGATAAAAGATTTATTAAATACAGGCATATTCCTCAAAATAATATTTATATGAGAAATAAATCTTTACATTTTCATCAATACATCTTGCACTCACTGCTAAAAACATTTTACGAGAGACCTTTGCTAAAGTCTAGTCAATATTTGTTTGTCTCTCAACCTCCTGCTCTGTGGGAGAAGGTGACATTAAGAAAGTCAAAAATTAAATGGCAGCATTATTTGCTTTTTTTCTAAAGCATATGAAAATCAACAAATGTTTAAGCTCGTTATGTATGTACATAGTTTGGCACAGAAATGGGACGGCAATCTAAGATAAATCTTAATGATTGTTTTCCATCAAACCAATGTGTCTTAACCTACAACTATATATAGAACAGAGAAGGATTTTAACTTTAAACTGATTGGCAACTAAGTCCTATTTTCTTTAGCTAAGCAGTATTTAAAACCCTTAAAACCCTTGAGGGTTACTATAAGCTTGAGGAACACTTTCTCATTACAGTAATGAGTAAGCAGGATTTCATGTGAAAGATGTAAAGGACAGAGAGGACACAGGGGAGCGCACATCAAAACGAGTATCTGATGCAGGATTTGCTCCCTGCGACCATTCAAAGAGATTTGAAGAAACCACTAAAACTTTTAAGGCTAAAATCTCTTTTGCTCTGTGTCAATCACACACCTTTTTGCCATTCTATCAATGTCATTAAATGTTAAAAAGGTCCAGACTTTTTCCTCTTTCTGCTAAACAGAATTCATCAGCTATAAATCACATGTCCGTTTGAGAGACAATTTAACGTAATATTATTTTGTTTTCAAAAAAGTGTTGTATTGCACTAATCATCCATTATAATGATTCTCACCTCAGCAGGTCCCAGCAGCTTAGCACTCTCTCCGATGCTTTCCTCGATGTAGCAGCGCTCCTCGTCCGTGATTGTAGGATGCTCAGCAGGACTTTCATACGACACCAAGATCCAGAAGACATACCAGACAAGACCAAAACTCCCTGATATAAACCAGAGAAGAAAAAAGAGAGAGAGAGAAAAAGAGGGAATGTACGTTAAATGTATTTTAAAATCATTATAGTGATGCTTTCTGAAAGGTTGAGTGCGCCTCTATCAGTGGAACATTGAGTGTCAGCATGACGACAGACCCATTGAAACATCAGAGGAAAAATCAATAGTGTCAAATCATAACCCATACTATAGTTACAGCCCAGCGACTCCCTGACTCATACATAGACAAACACAAATCTCCATTTGGTTCAAATCTCTCTATATATATTTATGAATATAGTGCATGCATATATTTTATATATAATAGTATGTGTTCTACTGTATGTAAAATCACCAAACTTACCATAGACATAGAAGACAGAGGACCAACCAGTGTACTGCACCAGGATCCCAGCCAGAGGCATAGCTATAACTGCACCAGCATAAGATCCTACATAAAGAGAGGGGGAAAAGAAGAAAAACGTATGTTATGGTTAGACAGAGAGGGAATAAGGGAGAAGTGGGCTTGATTTCAGTCAAATCTGTACACATTGAGTGGCTTCACATGGATATCACATTTGTGGAAGGGACAGGATATAATAAGGAAGGAAGCATCATTCACTGGCTTAGGCTTATGCATGGATCAGTTACAGATTTAGTGAAACTACAAAATGTCTGTCTTCTACAGACTTAGTTTTGTCACTCTTCTAAATACATGGAATTCCTATTAATTTCAATTTAGTTCCTGGATAATATGCTAGAAGACGAATAACTGAATGTTATATGATAATATTAATATGAATATTTTTAGCTGGGGTTTTTAAGACATAGATAACTGAACCAAGTGTAAACAAAGGAAGCATTTTTCTGCATAGCAGCCATGTCCTGTTGTAGTCTACCCCAGGAACACTGGTAATGAGACAGGACTACACCTAGATTGGGTCGATTGAGGTGCATCATGCAATACAAACTCAGACCAAAGGAAATATTTATCATAGCATGTTGCTTTTAATGAGGTGGGGGAAACCAGAGCACCCAGACTACTGTACCAGAGTACCCACACAGATATATAGAGAACATGCAAAATTCTACATATATTCTCAATTCTATGCACTGTGCCACCCATTAATTAATTGCTTGTAATAACACAAAATGAAACTATGTCAATGCATTTGACAAACTGAAAAAGACTGCAAGATGGAACCCTAGACTATAAAAGAGGCAGAGGAGCTTTGGCAAGACAAAGGAATTCTCCTCTTTTAAGTGAATGACAAACAAAAAGCAGATACTATAAAACTACCACTGTAAAGGTAGACTATAATACTTACCATTGGAATATTTAACCTCTTTAATTAAAAAACAAAACAGCAAATGTGTATATTTGCTTACAGGAATTTGTCTGTCCTTACCACAGAAGGAAGTGGTGGCCAAGCGACTTCTCTCCAGAGGTGGAGCCCATTTACTCCAAATCCCATGGCATGCTGGGTATGTCACTCCCTGTCATGAAATTGTATACAAATAAGTATAAAGATTTTAAGTTATGCATTGCTTAAACCGATGTGAACCCATTAACTATCTACACAGACTTGTATTTAAAGGTATTCCTAATAACCCATAAACCACAGGAATTGGATTTTGCATTTAAATCAGCAACAGTAAATATATTCAGTATCACTACCAGTTCTTTTTAGTGATGCCTTCCAAACCCATTGTTAATAGTTGTGTTACCATATTACAATAAGGCTAATTTATTTCATACATTTAAATACTAAACATAATGATTGCCAGCAAATCAAATGTAGTCAGCATGGTACGAACATACAGAAAGCAAACAAGCTTATTACTGATAGATTTCCTCAGACTTTGACTGATTGCTAAAATGTTTTTATTATCCATCACCAGTGAGAATTTCCACAAAATACCCTTAAATATCTTCTACCAAAACCATTGTGCCAAAATTATAAGTAGCAACATACCTATCCAAAATGTCCAGCAATTGAAAAGTGTGTTTTAATTCCCTCCAGAAAAATTAAAACACTTGTTGTTTTTTGTTACATCTAACAAAATAAGATTTTGCACCACTCTTCCACAGAACCTTTTGATTAGCTTTATAATTTTAAACTTGGATCTACTCTGTTCTTAGACTTGACCCCAGAGTTTCATTAAGGTTAAAATCCTAGTATGGTCCTAAGCTCCTAAAATAGCACCATGGTGCTAAAATTCTGTGTTTACAGAAAACATGTTGGTATGGGTTTGGATGTATGTTTGGAATAGTTTTTATTTAAGGTCTGGAAAAGATTTGGGACAGAAAATCTTGATGCTTATCAGAGCCCTTGTTGCCATCTATTTTTAATTAGAGCCCCTGAACCACGTGCAGCAAAACAACCACCATTGTATTTTACAGTAGGAGTGTATGTACAGTAACCAATTTCCAGAAAAGGTTACCATCTTGATTTTGGTCTCATCTGACCACAGTTTCTAAATGCTGGGAAATTTTAAATTATGCACACAAAAAATGTTTCATTGTGACTGTACTTTTAAAATAGCTTAGTGAACGTACTTTGGTGGTCCCAAAATGGATCAGAGAAACGGGTCAAATTATGGTATTAAACTGTAAATGGTTTAATAACTTTTAAGGCATGAAAGTAGTTCCTCGTCATTTAACCTATGATTGGGCACTTATTTATTTATTTATTTATTTTAATTAATGCAGACGTCAATCCAGTCGCACACGTGATATGCTCACCTCCACGAGTCCTTGTAATATCCTGACGAAAATGACGCAGCCGTAGTGCACGCGCGCTGCTGACGGGATGAACATGTTGAGGGTGGAGGTGAGAACGATGGCCGCCCCAAACACTCTGACAAACAGAAGCACACGATCCCCTTTCACACAATTGCAAGAAAACATTTGCAAAAATACAACAAAAAACGCACACATTTAGCAGAGTATCCTATTTAATTACAATTTCGTTTGTGCCTGCATAAATAAACGCAGGCTTAATTTCGATCGAATTTCTATTTCTATTAGGAAATAGCACATCTCTTCTCTTGGAATAGAAGCGTTGGTACAATTTGCTTTTACTTATTTTGTGTTTATCTGACCACATCAAAAATACATCGTCAAAATGTTGGTCTTAAATATATATAATGTTGGTATTATTTCTGTATTTATTATATACTGGCTTTCATTTAATTCGATTAAAAAACACTCATAAAATGCATATTTTATGAGT
>JAQQZT010000023.1:7506857-7527230 GCA_030068275.1 Clarias platycephalus
CTCCTGGGATAGGCTCCAGGCCCCCCGCGACCCTGAACAGGATTAAGCGGTATAGAAGATGACTGACTGACTGACCAACATCTATTTTTTTCCCATGAGAAAGTTAATAAATCAAAAAGAAAAATGCTGATTTACAGCTACCTGCAAAGCTCAAAATAATCTCTCATGAAGACTTTTATAATTCCAATTCTTTTTGGATATGTGAGGCATCCACCAAGCAAATCTCCATATAACTATACCACATTAATATACACTTAACGATTTAATATACATCATGCAATTTGACTTGCAGCCAAAACCAGTGTCAGAGCTGCTGTGATGGAAAAATTAATCACAATGCATTATTATAATCTGCGTTAAAAAATGCATGGATACAAAATATGCCATAGAAAAGTGAAATAAGATATTTACATATATTGTATAATATATAGCAATACTGTACATTAAGCTAGAACACTTCAATGTCTCATGATTTATACAAGTGCCTGCATGAAACTGGTTTATTTAATTGATGTTGGGTATTTGAAGAAGATATCATAAAACATTAATCAGTAACAGGTTTCTGGTGAATCCAGTGGACAGTCAGCTTTGTTATCTAAAGTAACTGGGGAAAAGATCGATAAGCCTAACAAAACAAGATGAGCAGCAACAGGAAGGTGACCTTGTCCAGCAATACATTCAATTCCTCTACTTATTTAATTCACTTACTGTTCTGTTGTCTTTTTTTCACATACATTTTGTGTTTTTGTTTTTTTATCTTTGCTTGTGCTTTTCTAAAACAGTTTTATACTTGGGCATCCTAAATCCACAATAACAGTCTCACCTGCTTGAAGTCTTTATGAAGCTTGCTGTAATGAAACATGTTACACAGCACTGTGGAGGCGGCCTTAGATGCCTTCACCTTCCCTGGACTGAGATACAAAAGGAAAGCAGAAACATGAGAACCACCCACTGGACAATACACAGGACAATTTTGCTGAATAATGAATAAGTCATATAACACGGCAGTGCAGGAGTAGGAGTAGGAGGCGAAGGGCTTGAACAGAGAGAAGCTGGAGGGTAAAATGTATTACATTTAATATGTGACCCATGATATCAAATCAGATATTAAGTTGCATTTGGGTCATTTCTGAGTTATGCATATTTTTTTTTTAATTCCTGGTTCAATATGCTTTATTTTTATTACTGTATCATATTTTTGCTAAGATATTGTATGAACAATGCAACCTTGTTTATGAGGAGGGCAGGGGAAAAATCTGTCAAACTACTGTTCTAAGAATATTTAAATGAGGAATCCATGGTTTAGTAATTAGAAGGGAACACTCAGCCACATTTTGACATCTGCAATTTCCCTGCTAACCCTAAAAAATAACTTCACCAGAAGCAAAGTTTTATAGCAAAAAATGTGTCACAACTTTTAGTATAAAATTTTTGGTATTCCAATTTTTTGTGTTAAAAATTCTCAAACCTGTTGAAAGATCAAGGACATAAGACATTTATCAACTAATTTTTGCTAAAATTGAAAATTTGTTCAATTTCATCTACTGATCACTATTGTCCGTAGCGCAAAACTAACCTCTGCGATTTAATACCTGACTTGAGATGACGGGTCACATTTTATCATGTCCTGAAAGCTTTTATTCTATCTAGAAAGAGAGACTCAAATTAAAACTAGACAACAAACTGATACCTAATGTCTACAATAAAAATAGGACAAGAGAAATAATCACCGACTTCCCTTTTTAAATGAAACTGTTTGGATCTAAATGACTTTTTTACTTTTCAAATCTGTTTTTAAAGTTTGCTTTGTTGGTTTTGCATGCAACCAGTACACATTATGCTGGCCATGCTAGAAACCAGTTATACTATTTTCAGCTGTTATTTTCCTGTTGTTTTTCCTCTCAGGAGGACTGGTAAGCACAATCTGTCAGTTCTATAGACATAGCGATGTTACTTGGCATGGGTTATGCCTCTTACCAAATCAAAAATCAAACAACAGGGTAAATGAAACACTCAAATAGGGAACCTTTTTTTTTTTCTTTTTTTTTTACATAACCAGGGCTTGAAATGAACTTTGTAGCTGTGGCCAGATGTTTACAACATTTGTGGACATGTAGCATGTTTACTAGCCACCTTAAACTTACAGTATAGATTTTTCAATTCACTATTCCATGTATGTATACATGTCTAACTTTTAATCCTACATAAGATAAACAGTTACATACATAGTCAAATATGTGTACTATATTTCCTCACTGTACTAACTATAAACAATATGTTTTTACATGTTTTGCCCATAACACAGAAAATTTACAAAACATCAGCTCATCAGTTGGGTCATACCTCTTGTCCAAAGCTTTTACCTAAAGCTTAATGTTTTCAGTATTTGCATATTTTCAACAGGCATTTCACACTAGCTATAGGTCACAACATGACATTCGTCCAGCTCAGCTTTCACATGCTGAGCAGAAACCATATAAAAATTGCAGTTTACCCATCAAAATACAAAATAAAGCAGAGAGTCCTAATTCCTGTAGTCCTGTACATAACTAAATATAAACCCATGCCTACCAGACGATAACAATAAACCTATTAACCTAATTTCAATCAGAGAATGTTTTGAAAGGAAAACTAGCTTGTCTTCTCTACCTGTTGTCATGAGACACCTTGATTCCAACCAGTTTAGGCACTCCATCAAAATAAGTCACATCTCTTGCAGCCAGTGAACTCGCCATGACCAGGTTATTAAGAGTGCCACAGATGTTGATCACTACATCGCTGGATGGCTCTTTCTGATGCCCATCACTTGGCAGAATGGGAACCAGGATATTCACCACTTTTGTAGCTGTAGCAGAGGAGAAAAATCATTTTGGGTCAGTGGTGATGACAGATGTGGAGGAAATTTCACTGGTAAACAAGAAAAGTGTAACAGAATGAATAGGGAGGCAATAACTTGTAGTCAGACAGAAAGTATGGGTGTTGACACTTAACAAGAATGAGGCAAGTGAAGGCCTTGGGAAAAATTATTTAGACATGATGAAACAAAAAGGAGAGACAGAGAACTTGAATTGTAAAAGCTAGAGTTCTGTGGAAAACGTCATTATGTTTAAGCAAGAATCAGAAAGGTCAGGATTTAAAATGACAAAATGGCTCAATTTAATGTTGTGGTTCTATGGTTGTGCAACTCAAAATTTCCAGCATATGGTTTTGAGTAAAAAGGGAAAAGAAAAGGAAAAAAAACGGTTTGGCTGTTTAAGCACAAAATTGTGTAATAAGCACATTGCTGAACTCTGAGTAAAACCGTCAAAAGAAAGGGAATGAGAACGTGGACAGAACAGGACTGGTCCCATTATTCTACGTTTTTAAAAATCAGAAGAAGAAGGAAAAGTGTTTTTTGTACAAAAGGCTCATTTACCACATTTAAGATAAAGGAAAAATAGCTACTTTTACAATGGTCCCTTGTAAATGTAAATGTCCCAATGGTACATTTTTAATGATCCCTTTTTTATGATCTTTGCTGCAAGCAAATTGAACAGAGCCAAGAAAAAATCTGAGGTCTTAATCTATTCTGGAATTTCACACATCCAGTGGTGCCTGGCACTGACCCATATCTGCTTTGTCCTTGGAGTGCCGTGACAGATTCCTCAACAGGCCGGTGAGAGAACGCAGTTCAGCGTCAGTTGGGGTTCTCAACTGATCCAGAATCACAGGAAGCATCCGCTCCTGTTCCAGAGCTACACGACTCAGCACTGACGCCCACTGAGAACCACAGATTGAGAGATGAGAGAAGAGATTAGAAAGAGAAAAATCTTAGGACAGGGGTAATTAGGGTAACCTTCTCAAATGAGGAGGAAAACTGACAAGACAGATCTAGGGATAAGAAGTGAAAGAAACAATAAACTCAGAAAAACCATGAAAAAAACAGAAGTGAAGGTCAATGAAGGAGGAATGCCAAAAATGTGTTTTGGGGTGTGGAGGAAAGTAGTAATTCTTGCTTTTTGACTACTTTCAAGACAACATTAGCCTAAATAAAATGACATCCTGAAGACGCTTTTGAAACCTCTGTGAAAGTTATGAAGACTTTCTTTGTTTTAGATAGAACAGCATTTTTTTGTATTCACAAAATGCTCAAAGAACATTTTCCTGCTACTAGACCAAATATATTATCCATTTGATCTGCTAATGTTAAAGAGAGGTCTTTTGCTAGCAGGATACCATGCTGTCTTGGAATATTGGTAAATTTGAATCTGTAATGCTCATTTGAATTGCAAAAGGCGTTTAAAAAAACAACTTCCACTGAATAAACATAAACACTGATTCAATGACACTTTAAAAGGAAGTCATAGGTTGCACAAAATAGTGCAACACCCCATGAAACCTCTAATGAATGGCAATTATGCTTTAATGTTGATGAAACAGTCTGAACAGATTTGAGCTGGTTTTAGCATGATTGCTAATCTAATCACTCTTGATAACCTTGAGCAGAAAAGCATCTCAGGGATTGTGTTTTATTTTTCCCATGAGAAGTTAGCAGTCATATGCCATGTTGGAGTCACAGGGGGATATTGGTAGCACATTAACAATGATGTTTAACAGAACCATTTTAAACCTTAGGGTTAATGGTGAGTTTTTTATATTATTGCTAAAAAACGAAATACCAAGCATTTCTCACTTCCCATTTTCCACGTGATGTTCAATTCCATATCGATGAGTAATCCAACACACTGCATTTACAATTACAGGATGCAATGTAAACGGTTGTCCTGACAAGCAGTAATTTGGCTTGGCTTCTTAGCAATTTAAAAGAGGACAAACACAATGGTCTCAATGGAGGCATTACAATTAAATATGTTGCTTTGGAAACTGATCTGTTTAAGCAGCACACAGATCAAGAGGCGAGAAATCTGAACAAATTAAAAGTGCTGGTGCATCACTCTCTTTATTGAGAGATGAAGCAAGGGCTAATTCTCACTGGTGCCGATATGAGCAGGTAGTTGAGGTGCATTGTTGGTATTGTCGGAAACTGTAATTCAAAGCGAAACTAAAAAAATTGTATAAGCCAACTCTTGAACATGACTGAAGATCATATGTTCATTATAAAGACGAATATGTAAGGTGTTCAGGATTGAGGTTCAACATACATATGACAGATTAAATGATTAATTAGTAAAAACAAAGTGCAGAAGGGAATTCTCAGCAATTTAAGTTAAGCTGTGGAGGGATGTCTGACCCGGCCTTCTCCTGCTGTGATGTTCTGTAAGGCCCCAGCTGCAGCCTCGCGGATAGTGTGACTCAAGTCATAGTTTTGCAGAACTTGATTATACAACCCAACTATCTGGGGATGCCAAAGCCACTCAGCCCCCTTCGGTACTCGAGCAACCTCAGACAATGTGGCCAGCTCGTGGTTCCTCCTCTGCAAGGCAGGAACAAATACGATGGATTAAGTACTTATGTAAACCTATATAAATGAACATTTTCACACAAATTTAATGTTTTATTATGCAACATTTGCATGTTTTTATTTGTTTTGGATTTTTTTTCCTACAAGGATGTTACTTACGTCCTTTGTCTTCTTGCTCTGTGGAGTAAAGCAGCCAATTGCGTCACTACGTTGTGTGCTCTGAGCTCGGGTTGGACCGTCTAAACGTTGTCGCACAGATATGGGGATCTCAGAATACAGCTGGTAGGACAGGTTTCTCAGGACACACACACAGTTCTCTACACCCTGCATTATGGAGAAGACCAACAGAGAAAGAGTGTGAAATGCCTTGGTTTATTATTATTATTATTATTATTATTACAATGAATTGACTTTATTTTTTGCTTGAGATTCTTTTTATACTTCACATTACATCGCTTAAGGAAAAGTGATTTTAATTACACAGGTATTCTTGAGACTTTTTTCTCTAAATGATAATAGCTCAGGCAGATGCAACACTTTAGTCATAGACTTCTGATGGATATGATCATAGATTCTGATTCTCAGACCTGACCTTGTCCTCAGCCTTTCCCTCACGCAGAGAGTTCTTTATGTATCCTACGAGAGAGTCTACAAGGCCACGAGTCTCTCTCATCTGCCCCCTGGTCCTCCCGTTCACAGAGCTCATGTTTCTACCGTGGGGAGAGGAGAAGACAGGATAACGTATATTCAATGGACACATTAAATGCTTAAATGATACACATCATACAGGGGTTTATGTTTTACTTCAAGTAATGCAAAGCAGATAATTTAATGGATATGAATTAAAATCATCATGCCTTGCCTAACCTTGTGGATCTTGTAAACACGCGCACACACACGCAGACAAACAGCTTTGTCAGCTGTGCAAGCAAAGTGCCTTGAGGCCTATTTAAGGTGTGGATATCCTGTTTCTCTGAACACTTTGAACAAACATATAAATAATTACACTCCATTACATCCTGGATTCTTCTTCATACAGTGGACAACTTGACAACATTTGATAACTTGACAACATTTTGCTTTAATAACACCATGCACTAGAGCAGGCATGAACTCTCCAAAGGCTCTCCAAAGATTTGTGTAAAATCTGACCATCGATGTTAGATTCAGGTATTTAAACAAAAGAGGCATGACTCAAAAAGAAAATCTGACTTTTTGTACAAAATAATTTACATGGTCAATGCCCAATTTGATTAGTGGCTCAGAAATCACACAGAAGGTTGAATATTTCTTCCCTGTTATAAATGTTTCAACAATTTGTAAAAATAAGACTTTTGGCATCCACTGTATATACACAGTCACTCACACACTCATCGTCTATACTGCTTTATCCTGTATACAGTGTCGAGGGGAGCCTGGAGCCTATCCCTGGAGATTTAGGGCACGAGGCCGAGGTACACCCTGAACAGGATGCCAATCCATTGGAGGGGTTACACATATACACACACACTTAGTCACACACTACGGGAACTTTTTACGAAAGCCAAAAGCCTAAACTGCATGTCTTTGGACTGTGAGAGAAAAACCAGAGTGTCCGGAGGAAACCCACTAAGCATAGGGAAAACATGCAACCTCCAAGCTCACAGAGGTGGGAATTGAACCCAAACCCTGGAGGTGCATGGCGACTGTGGATATATGGACTAAATTAATTAATTAATTAAATGTTTTAATATGCCAAATAAATAAATGTGTATTCTTTTGTAGCTTTTTTTAACATTGGAAGATAAATTGTGCATTATTTTTTTATTATGAATTTCACACTACAGTAAATAACTTCCTTAAAATGGACTCTTACACTGTATTCACCATCAAAAAACATTATGGATGTTAAGAGTTTATTTTTATTTTTATGCACTTTATGCATCAAAAGGGGAAAAAAAAAAGACTAGTTTTATAGGTGAGCCAGACACCAGGGAGTCTTTGCTTGTTTGCACTCAGCTGTACGTTGTGTTTATGTGTGTACCTAAGGCAGCCTGTAGTGTTGAAGAATATGTCAGTTTCAGACTGGCTTTGCTGGATCACTGCAGAATCTCCACCTCCTGAAAGAGGGATCAGTACATGCTCGGTCAGCTCGGCTAGGCACTCCCTAGCCAACTTCTCCTTCAAACTGTCCTTTGATGACAAGTTCCACAAAATGCCTATAGAGAGAAAGAGAAAAAAATAGAAAGGTTTATTCCTTTCTATAGAAATCCCTATATTAAAAAACTATGTACATTTTGGTATCTTGCAACATTCATTTTTATGTAATCATAGTAATCTTTATGGCAATAGCCGGATTTTCACCTATATACTGTAGTACTACAGTAGATAAGACACCAGGACATAAAATACCGCTATATCTCCTGGCAACCAAGAACATAGAGGCAAAGAATTTTAAGCCCCGTTTATTGTGTGTGGGTGGAGAAAGTGGGAGTTACACAGGCACAAAGGATTTGTAGGGTAGAGAAATGACCCCAGTCTCACAGGACTACAGAGCTGGAATGTGTCCAGAGGACAATCTGACCATTTTCAATCTCTCCCTTTCTTTCTCACTTTCTTCTTTCACTTTTGCCTTTCTCAGGATACACACAGTCTTCTACTTACAGCAAGCTGGTTACCAAAACTAAAAAAAAAAACATTACTCTATCTACAGGTACGTAGCTGTAGGTAATTTTTCAATAAAAATTTTCCAATTCTTTCTCTACTTGTGTGAAAAAAAATTATACATTGAATAGCAGCCAGTAGCTGCACTATGCCAATTTGTCAGAGGTAACTGATAACATATCAGGAAGGAAGTTTACTTTAGAGTTCATCCTCCCTGCAACACTCAAAGCAATGGTGAAACTTGTTTTTTAACCCCCAAACAACCATTTTTCAAGTGAAATACTTTGAACAATGTTATATTCCATTCCATAGGTATGTCTTACTATAAGATTACAATAAACCAAATACACTGAACAGCCATTATATTATGACCACCTGCCTAATATTGAGTACTCATCAGCCTTGGCTGCCCATGACTCTGTCACCGGTTTTCCTTCCTTGAATCACTTTTGGCAGGTCATTCCCGTTGCAGATGGGAACATCCCACAAGAGTTTTAGAGTTGCTCTGACCCATTACATCATGCATCACAATTTGGCCCATGCCACAATAATTACAGGCGCCTGGAAGTGGGTGGGATATATCAGGCAGCAAGTGAACACTTTGTGTCTGAAGTTGATGTGTTGGAAGCAGAAAAAATGAGCAAGTGTGAGGATTTGAGCACTTTGACATGGGATGAATTGTGATGGGTAGCAACTACAAAACTGCAGCTGTTTTTGGCTGTAGTGGTCAGGATCTACCGAAAGTGGTCAAAGTAAGAAAAACTGGTGAACCAGTGACAGGGTCATTGATGAGCATGGGGAATGAAGGCAGCCCACGTAGTCCAATCTAATACAAGAGCTAGTGAAAACAGGTTGAACAATCTTGCCCATGTTTAAGATATTTTGATTTGCTAAAATATATTTTAGTGCCATGTACAACAGGTTATACCTGTAACATTCTTGCGAAGTTCATCATCTGGCTCTTTTAATGCAGAGACCAATTTGCTGATACCACCAGCCTCAATCAACGCTGTCTTGTTTTCCATATTCTCATAGATGAGGTTGCGTGTGGCTCCTGTAGCGTACCGTTGCACTTCCTGGTTCTCACTGCTGTATAGCTGCACCAGTGCAGGTATACCCTTCAGATTTCGTACCTTTGATTGTGAACAAATGTACAGAGAATGTTTAAATTGACCATGTTTTTAACTGTATATAATTTAACTTAGTCAGAAGAATGAGTCTCCCAATGGCTGCTGTGCTAAAGCTGTCTTTGAACGCTTCACTTCACAGAGCCTGATTTGCCACTGTTGAACACCAGCAGTGCAGCACTGGTGCCAAACAGCTGCAGCTTAAAAAGGATAAAAAAAGGTTTGGCTAGTTTACTGCTATCATGTGCTCTCAGGCACGGAATGTTTTCCACTCTTAGAGTCTCTGGATTACGATTATGGACAGAGGAAAAGCATTCCGTAAATATGGCTTGTCTGGAGCTAAACAATAGAACATATGTTTAAAAAACAACTCCAAAAAAAAAAAAAAAAAACTATTCGTGGAAGGAATGTCTTGTAAGGTCAAGATAAATCTGCAAAAAATCTGCATATTTAATTATGTTTTTTCCTAGTTCATATTTTTTTCTTAAAGCATGCAAAATTATTACAAAGGGTTTTAATTTTGCATATACATTTTTTACATTAAAATCACATTTCTAATTAGATTAGATATACCATGGAGGAAATTAGATTTTTGTTTTTAAAGTGCCATATTTTTTATTTCTCACATTAAATAAGCACAAGCACATTATACAGCTGAAACATAAAATAAAAATCTGGAACATCTGTTTACCAGATTGTGGAATTTCAGAGATACTTGTGTGCATTTTTATTGGCCAATTGTCAGTCATTTTATACACACCTGCTGTTGCTTGTTTATGTAACCTGGCTTCCAAGCAGTTGAAGGCCGAAGTGATTGAGGTCATGGCAGTTCTTGCTAATCAAAACTCTAAATCCGCATGGAAATTATAGTTGAACCACGAGAAGTTTGAGAGCAGAGATTTGTGCATATGGATGGTAACGGGATGGGAACAATGGGTTCAAAAGCATTCAAATTTAATTTAACTCCACCTTTTTTTGTTTCAAACCTTTGTTTGTATTGTTGCTTCTAAACAGATGGAGCTTCATGAGAATGAAACTAAAGACAATGGACCAACAGTGAGTACCAGTTGTCTTCTACAGTTCACTTTCTTAAACTTTTACACAACTGCAGAAAGAGTGTTTGTCTTGCTACCTGATGTCTTCTGTACAGGATTCATATTGATGTCTAGAGTGACGATTTGTATATTTTAACAATTTTAACATAAAAAAAAAGAATTTATGTTCACACACATTTGAAAAAATTGTACCGTACTACTAAAATGGTAAGAATTACTTCTGGTTGCTTGTGTCAAATGTATTATATCTTTTGTTTAATATCTATTTTATAGGACTTCTGAAAAGTGACATTTAATGAATATCATTATCTTATGTTGTTGGAAATTATATATAATACATACAAACAAAGACAGTAATGTAACCACAAAAGACATATACATATAATTATGGATACTATTTATAACAGAACAGTCTTTACTGGTTTATTGTGATTATATATAAGGATATTATAAGGATTTGTTTACCAGGTCCTTGGCGTCATTGCTGTGGTAACACTGATGCTGAATGTGGGCAGCACCGAGCATTTGCAAGGCAACATCTGTTGAGCTGAGATAACTAACTGCAGTGGATATGTCCAGGCAGTGCATTCTGACCATGGGACAAACACAGGAAGAGCAGGAAAAATATCATGGAAAAGGTCATGGGTAAATGATCACAGATCAGTTCAGTTTCCATTAGGCCATTATTTTATTCTATGTTCAAGATTCAAACAAGTAGATAGATATTTGTAATGTGGAAAGCTAAATGGCTATTACTTGAAGAGTTTGACCAATGAGTGAATAAAACTGAAAGCTACTGTAGTATCCACTTATTAGCATAAGGAGATTACCACTACTGTACATTAATTGGAATACTAAATGCTAGAGATGGGGGAAAAATGTATCGCCACATAGACTCCAAAATCGATTTATTCCATTTATAATAAAGATGCACTGAACGGAACAGGCTGTTTTTCAGCTCAAATTGGACATAACCGATTCTGTGCTAAGTGCATGAGTTTCTGAGTGGTTCAACAGAAACACATTTTTTATTTAGTTACATTATCAAAAGTTGGCACATAAAAAAAGCCTCCAATCTGCCTTTTTCTCCAGACTCTGCGAACAAATTAATCCTGAAACCCACACTCTTACACCAGTCTCAAAACACTATGTACGCCAACACCAACCTGCGTTTGAAGCTGTGTGTGGCTGCATGCTTACAATTGCTTAAGACTTTGGAGGCATTTAAGGTTATAAAATGTCAGCTTCTTTATCATTCTACAGAGGGTTTACTCTAAACTATTCTCATACTAAATTATATATTTGAACTTTGAATTCAAACTGTATAAAATTTAATTTGAAGTTTGTACTGTTCAAATTGTGCCCTGGTTTTTAAGTGAGAAAAATAATAGATGGAAAGGGCTATACAGTATTTAATTACTCGTGATCAATTCAATTATGAATTGTGCTTAAATGAAGCTAAGTTATAAAACTTTCAAGTTATGACAACTTAATTCTAAAATAAAAAATTTAATATCAAATTGGGATATTTACAAACTTGAACGTGATAATTATAGAACCGCAATATTAATCAAATTGGCACCTTGGTATCATGCTAATACCGTATCAGTTGGTGAATGCTGATTCCCATCCCTACTAAATGCTTTCTTTTTTGGCAAGTTAGTGTATAATTATTACATCATGAATCAATATGCTAGAAGCTGTAGGGTAGGGCCTCACCCTCCAGAAATATCCCTGCCATCCGCCATTGCATCAGACACGTCCACTCCTCGGCCCACGCTCTTCAGGCTGTGCACTGAACCTGCTCGCCTTATTGAACCAGGATACTGCCCTCCAGCCATCATTGTGCTGCCCCCAGCAGATGCCTGCTGCCACTGAATAGTGCTGTTGCCCATCCTCTGGTGCTGTGTCTGTCGGTTATTCATTCGCATCAGGGTACGATGGGCTGGTCCTTTTGAAGCATACTGAGAAGTAACATCTGCCTCATTCCATCCTCTGCCAACACCTTCATGCACTAGCGTACCACTGAGGCTGCGTCTCATAGGCGTCATACTGGACAATGGGCTATGGCCATAGTAGGAGCGATGCTCAGAGGAGGTCATACCTTCCTGATTCACCCAGTTGCCACTGGGAGAATGCTGCCCTTGCATAAATGGCAAACCTGCTTCCTGCTCCACTCGATTTACCTGGCCAATGTAGTGCCCTCCATTATGAGTGTCACCATAATATTTGTATGCGTGGCCCACAACAGCGGGCACGGGGGTGCCAATGCTGATTCTGCGATGCGTGCCCATTTCCACAGCTGAGCGTGAGGAAAAGTCTCCAGCAACCTGATGCACACGTGGGTTCTAGAGCAAGAGCAAACCGTTATAATGATGAGACCATGTATATTTAATGGAATAATTCTAATTCTTTTTAAAGCTATGCCAACTGCATCTGTAGCACATGTGATTACAACATACAGTACAAGAATTTTAACAAGTTTCCCTGTAATGAAAAACAACCAGACCACGTGTTCAATTGAAATTCATTTATATTAGGACAGTTTTTGAGTAATTTTATAAAGAACAGTATTATGACTGAGACTTTGTCTGAAGGATATACATCTTATTATTATATTGCTTCATAAAAATAAGTCCAAGTCTGACAAGGCAAAATTCTAATTAAATAACGGTGACTTTAAAACACTGTTAAAAACATAAATTTCCGGAATTTTTTTTTAATAGTAATTAGGCATACCTTATAGAGAAATATAAGTTATATTTAAATTTCCAAATAGAGGGGAATTTAAAATTTAAGCTGGTCTATTCCTATTGTTAAAAAAGCTAGTAACAATGTAAACTCAATACAATTTAATAACTTATACCCATGCTCAAATGCATTCATAAGTACAGTATGTATGCCTATTTCATAAAGAATAAAACTTATGAGTAGTGGAAACTTTTTTAGTCTCAGTTTGTTTGATTTATCTTGTAACAGCACACATTTGGCCTCTTCCTCCTCATTTTATGATATCACAGCTTTTTCTTGGCCATTGACCTCATGAGATCATGGATGGGGAATGTTCCACATGCTCCCTAACTCTACATGTGAAGGATCAGTACTTCACCTTCTAAACATGGCTTTGGCAGAAGAATGTCAAATACTACACCAGCATGTGGTCACAAACTGTATCACTGTGGAGACTGTTGTGAGGTTAACAAATGCTTTTCACACAGTTTTAGCACATTAAAAAAATAAATAAAGTGAAATGGAAATGCTCTGCTAAAAATTCCTTCTGAGTTTCCCACTCTAGGTTAATGATTTGCTTTATTGAGTCCTTCCCAATTCAGCTCTGAAAGAAATGGTGCCAAAATGGTGCCAAAATTTTCTCTTTTTTCTCTTATAAATTTTCACTGATATGACATAAAAACTGTCATATCTGTGAACAAGTAAACAACTAAAACTGTTTGGGAATCATGCATAAATGGGTTAATATACTTTATCAGTAGTATAATTCAGAAAGCAAAAGAGCTCACAGTATTGATGGGGTGCAAAACTTACTGGTATTCTGCTGCCACTGTACGAAAGTGTCTTTGAGTTAATTCCAGTCCCCTGGCTGTTGTACCTCTTCATAGATATTCCACTACATTCTAAAATGGGACAATAAAAGAAATTAAATAAAGTCATACAGAACTTACTTCTGCATTCCAATTTTGCTTTTGTTTTTCTACACATGACCCAAAAGGACACAGAATAAGCAATATTTCAAAAATAAACAGGTTTAGAATTTCAGCTGTCATCCAATGGTCTCTACATCCCTTTCTGCTGTTGGGAGTTAATACAATGACCACATTCTTTAACTATGCACATCATGCCAGAGGTAACACCCCACAGAAAGCAAAAGAGATTTTATTGAAGTGTTTGGAGAACAGACCTGTTAATGCATAAAAACTCATATTACAGACAAGAGGATATACAACTACTACCCATTATATTAAAATCACCTGCCTAATATTGTGTAGGTCCTCGCAAAACCTCTAAAGATGTGCTATTGTATCTGGCAACAAGATACACCTCACACTTCCATAAATTTTCTTTTCAAATTTTCTTTTCATTTTTGTAAAGCTGCTTTGAGACAATGACCACTGTTAAAAGCGCTATATATATAAAATTGAATTGAATTGAAGTGTGCAAGATGCTACTGTAAAGGCAAATCCTTTAAGTCCTGAACGTTTTGAGGTGGTGTCTCCATGAATTGGAATTTTTGTCCAACACATCCCATAGATGGAGGATCACCACCTTTGTCAATTTGTCAAACCATTCGTGACCAATGTTTGCAGTGTGGCAGAGTACTTTATCCTGCTAAAATAGCCCACTGCCATTAGATAATACTGTTGAAATGAAGCCGTGCACTTGGTCAGCAACAATGTTTTGATAGGTGGTAGATGTCAAAATAACAGTTAAATGAATGACATGTTTTCCAACAGAACATTGCCCTGCCATCACAATTTGGCCCTTGTTAAAGTTGTAGATAGATAGATGGATGAATGGATGCATAGATAGATAGATAGATACTTTATTGATCCTTAAGAAAATTTTTATTGTACCTGGATTCGACACATCAAACCTTTGAAGGCTGTCACTGTAACAAAACAATCAGTCCCATTCAGGTAACCGGTCAGTTGTTTTAATGTAATTGCAGATCGGTGTAAATTATTTGCTTTGATTTTAGTCTTCTTATCTTGTTATCTTTTTGTTTTATTTATCTACAGACACCTGTTTACACTTTTACTCTTATTCCTAACTCAACCATAAAAAAGTTCAGAGGTTGACAGAGTTTCAGAAAAGATTAAGTTAACTATGAAGAAATGAGAGCAAAGAAGTGTTGAATGCGTGGGAGGACGATTACTCAACACAGTTGTTTACTTCCGAAGTTACAGCAATGATCTGATAAAAAAATAATAAACTACATCCATTCTTAAAAAGTGCAAACCCATATAATAAACCTAAACACTTATTTCTCTGTAAAGGTATTTAAACTTGTATAACAGTTGTAGATTATAAAAGTCAGGCTGTCAAAAGGAGTTACTCTGATTCAAAGCCAATAAAATAAGCCAGTTCTTTTTTTAGTATTCAAATAAGACTATAATAATTTTTTTTTTTTAAATTGCCCCCTAATTTTTATTATTTTTTTCTTGCACTTGTCCTACTTGTCTTTATGTATGTATTTCTATGTATTGCATGACATAATTAAATAAGAAGGATGGTTATGTCAACCTTTTTCTAATTCCTATTTAAAATAAAAGAATAATTTAAAATAACAATCTGTCGTACAATCTCAATGAAATGAAATTAATGAAAATTTAAGAAAAGAAAGAGCTGCAGCACAAAAATGTGAAATTTCATTCCATCATATTGATAGGTTTGAACAAAAAGGACATTGTGTGACAGCTAAGAAGCTTGAAACTAGTTAGCTGAAGACTGGAAAAAGTCCAGTCGGACTAACCCTGCCTCACATTCCTATTCTTGGCTGTCACAAGTGGAACCCAAAGTGTTTTTGCTATTATTATCCCATCTGCCCAAATGCTATTATATCCCATCTAAAGGTTAGGCGTATTATGTTTTGTAACATGCTTTTCTGGGTACCACATTTATAAAAATTTGTTTGTGTTACTGTAGAATTCCTATCAGCTTGAATCTGTCTAGAAATCTTGAAATCCTCTGATTTCATTCATCATCATGGTGCTCCTGTTAAAGTGGTTGCTGAGTGTATTTGAACTACACAGGGAGATGATAAATATAATACCATTTTTACTTTATCCAGAACAAATCACTAGCTACAAAAAGTGTTAATCACTGTAATGTCAATTATGCTGAATGTTAGAGTATTAATTATCCTGGATATAATCAATACATATGCATATGTTACTGGTAAATATAGTTAAATAAAACCTGGGCAGCACTATGGCTTAGTGGTTAGCACTGTGCATCGTGCACTTCCAGGGTCGGGATTCAGTTTCCACCTCGGGTCTGCGTGCATTGAGTTTTCATGTACTTGGTGGGTTTCCTCCAGGTGCTCCGGTTTCTTCCCACAATTCAAAGACATGCGGATTAGGTTAATTGGCGTTCCCAGATCATAATATAGACAATGCAGAAGTGAGAAATCGGTTTAATTATCATATTTATTATTATTATTACCTGTGTCTGTCTAGTCATATGTGAACAGCTATGTTTTAATTCAGCAATGTACAGAATTCAATTCTGGTGGTCTTTGACAAATATGCATTTTTTAATTTTTGTTGAATAAATATTCCTACTAGGGCTGTAACATTATTGTATTATATTACAACTGATGATGTAATGTTAAAAAAAATGAATCAGATCTGTATATTGCTTTAATTATCAAAGCACACTCCTGGGATGTCTGATTGGATTAGCATGTGAAATAACACACAAGTTGAATAAAGAGGTTACTGATATATCTTCACTTTGTATTAAATTATAACCTTTTGAATCTAATCAGAATAAAAAGCTTTCTACTGAAATCGGAACATCTGGCCTTCTTCAAATTGCCTTGGCGTGACCAGGGAGCAAAGATCTGAAGGCTGATTGTCTCCTCTGTTTCCCACTAATTTCACTATGTATGTGGGAGTGTGTTAGTCACACCCATTCTTAGACAGATCTGGAATATTTCAGATCCAATGCATCCGCTGACCTAGCAGCACATAGTATTTACACAACAACACTGTGAATGGTATGTAGCCTCAGGACACCTCACTGTTCTCGTGTGAGGACAATGCATTTTCTTTCAACTACAATTCAAGAAGAAATTTTGGGTCGTCAAACTGTTGAGGCAAAGTTAATTTGGAATTCATTTGTAGCTAATGCTAGTTGTTTCCTTTCTCACTGCTACTAAGCCATCTACATAAATGGGCCTGAAATTTGGTCTTGATGTTAATAGTGCTGAATGCTAACCATTGGTTTACTGACTAGACAATTTACTAAAAATTACTAGACAACGGTGATTTACTAACTATTAAATCAGAAAGCTGAGAGAGAAAAAATCATCAGAGAAAATGTCAGAGATTTGTTTTGTACTGGGCATTATCGAATTTAGATGTTGTTACATATTACAGTAAAGTAGTGTAGATACTTCTCAAAGCTATACTGGGTACTTCAGCATGGGTGTAGTGTATGAATGCTAAATGCTTAAATTGTGATTACTGATTTTTCCCTATTTTCCTAAACTTATATTTAATCACCCATATGTTTAATATTTTTTTTCACTTCTAAATTGACATTTCTCCTTTAGCTCTTGCTGCTCATATCAATAGCACTGGTTTTGCTGCATTTGTAAGCATCATGAACTTCACAGTAATATTTCGGGGGAAAAAAAACAATATTCTAAATCTAAAAATATTCTAATACAGTCAAAAGATGTGTGAGAGCTTTTGGTTGCGGGAGTTTTTGACTCTGTTACAAACCTAAAGAACCCTAGATATATTGTATGTGATGAGACTTTGTATGAAAGGACTGTAAGAGGTATGTGTGTATAAGTAAATTTTAATACGCTGATGTTTTGAGGTTGTATTTGCAATGTGCTGGGGTCCTTCACTCATTCAGCTTTATCCCAATGTTATTTTATCAACTTAATCCAAGTTCTCAAAAACAACATTGTCCCGATTGTGGCAAGTTGTTGGTTCCTGCTGGGTTGTGTGTATATGTATATCCTTATAAGATGCCCTGTGACCACCATTTACAGTAATATTATGCTTTACCAAACTTTTTTCTGTTTGAAGACATTGATCAAATACAATTGCTATGACGTGCTAATAAACAGAAATAGTAAAAAGAAAAATTATATTAGATACAGCACCCCCGGAGTTAAAAGACAGGGTTAAAAGCCTTGCTCAAGAGCTCAACAGTGGAAGGCTCAAACCCCCAACTTTCCAATCAGTAATCCTGTAACCCACAGCCTTAATCAAGTGAGTCACCACTGGCCCAGAACAGATACTACACTTGATTTTAGCCAATCGGCGGATCAACGATACTGATCTGTTAGACTTAATAGCTGTTCCATGCACCTCATGCTTGGTTTCTGTCAAGCCCCTCTTTACCTCAGTGACACCACATCCTGAATCCTTTTGTTCATGAAGGGGAAATTCCTTACTACAATTTCAAAAGGAGTAATCAAAATAAGCCTAGTTCTACTTACTGTCTGAGCAATGTTATAAGGGAGGCTATTGTCTTGCAGCTGACCTGCTAAAGCTGGGAATGCAATCATAAATCCTACTGACAACTAAATAATGAAGCGGATGCAATTTCCCAGCATCGTCTTAAAGTAACAGTAGCCTGAGAAATGTTAAGGAGTATTACACTAAGGTTTGCTATATCTGTCAGCTATTTCACACAGTGTTTATTCACAGTTGAAGAAGTTCAACACAGCTTCTCCCTCAATCAGCAGTCTAAAAACAGAAGCCTGTTACCGATAAGACGGCCTGAATAACGAGTCAGGAATGTCTCCAACACAGGAGTCACTGATTCAATGGGATTGACCACTGAACAGGTCACTCTGAGGCTGTCTGAGACAGACAGTGCCTAAAAGTTCATTCAAATAAGATTTATACTTAAGGAAATATCCCGGAACTTTTAAACTTTCAATGTTTATCCCCTGTACTTGTAGTGTATGTGCAAGTATTAGTTCCTTATACTATGAAATAAAAAAAAGAAGTAACCGCATTTGCAAAAATACAAACTTTATACCTATTTGATTAAAAAAAAAAAAACTAAAAGCATCTGTCAAGTGCTAATGGGAAAACAGCCCATCTCATCTTGTATACAACATGTATACCCTGCATGTAGTTATAATCAGTCTGATCATTAATTACTGTAACATGCATTATTGCAATATTCCTTGTAAGCCAAAGTCTACATCAAAGCTCCAATTTTCTTGTTTCTTGATTTTATGTATTTGATCCTAGTTTTCATTCTACAGTCCTGATTACAGATTATTCCTTCCTTACTTTGCCTGCCTCGCCCTACTACGAACTCTGGTTTAGATTTTTTCCCCCGTCCCAAACAAAGCTCATATCTAGTTTACACACTTGCATCCTGACTCCTGCTGCCTAAACCAGGTCTCTGCTATTTAACGCTTAACCTCTTTCCTGTTCCTTTCTTGCCAAGGAACTGAGGAAATGCATTCAAGACCCCGAGTACAGCTCTTTGGTTCTTTGTTCCTGAGTGACATTGTTATTGTTAAATCTACACAATAAAAGGAGTGCGCATTGATCCTAACCTGAATGGCAATGGATTAGTATTCTCAAGCCTGTTAACTTCATCCTTGGAACATATGCATACAGACATCAAATATCTAATATCATCATTTTGTATTTTATATATTTATTATTGTTTTTTTTAAATAACATTTTGTAAATTTCCAACTACTTGCATTACAGGTCTGGATGGAAAGCTGATTGCTCTGGAAGTTGTATGATGTACAATGGTCAGTGCCCAAACCGATTGCAACATCTTCATTAAAGCCATAACTGCAGCATAATAACAGTAGAGATGCAACTACTGCTGACTATTCATTATCCTTCCTTTGATGCTGTGTGGTCACTAAGCAAACACAGACACAGCTGCAGTGCCTACTATGAAGAAACGGGAAATAGGCTTACTCCCGTAACCAGATGAGCACCTTGACAACACTGGAAAGATAAATGAGGTGGCAGCGTGCATTAGTCAAACACAAAAGCAAAGGAACATTTGGTCATAACCATGACATTGAAAGCTGATGTAACCAAATGGTATAATATAGTACAACCATATTTCCTCTTCTTATAATGAATGGAAATAGTCTTACAGTTACTGTAATATATACTACTATATAACTACAGTTGCATACCATACAAAAACATTAAATTTAAATAACTTTTAACAACCAATTGACTTGAAACAAATATTTTCACCAACATATTTTAACCAAACAGGACTAGTCAGTGGGTCCCCTGTATTTGTATTTGTGACCTCATGACTGAACTTAACCTTCAACATAATAAACTTCAGCTAACAACCCTTAGTGTCTTTTCAACACGTATAATACTCTTTTATATTATATATATATATATATATATATATATATATATATATATATATATATATATAT
>JAQQZT010000023.1:7527330-7549874 GCA_030068275.1 Clarias platycephalus
TCTATACACACACACACACACACACACATGACTTTTTACATTGTCTGGCCAAAAATAGTCATTATTACGAGTAATGATCAAGGGTTGCTTCAGTTGGTCAATTCTAGGTTGTGTGGCAATAAAACGAAGACATCTGACTATCTCAATGTACTGCATGAGCAGTAGATTCACATAGATTTTTTTTTCTGTCCCCATAGGCATATTTCAGGATTTATGGGGTCTTATGGAGTTCAGGAGTTACTGAATGGGTCATAGCATTGCATACCGTGATCTAAGCTAAAGACACTCAAACAAAATCTTACAGTTTGCATCTCTTTTTTTTTTTTTTTTTTTTTTACAGCTGTGGAAGTGCAATGATTCATAACTGAACAATCCCTTGATACCCAAAAAAAGATGAGTTCCCTATTTAAGTCTGGTTCCTCTCAAGGTTTCTTCCTTACTTTGTCTAACAGGTTGTTCCTTGTAACTGCTGCATCTGGCTTGCTCATTAGGGAACTAAATTTAAATCTATATTAATGTTTTTGTAAAGCTACTTACTGTACTGTAGCTGAAGCTCTACATAAATAAAAAAGAATATGTTGACAAAAATGGACTGAATTAATGACAATGCAAATTTTGGATATGTTTATTTTTTACTATCCTTCTAAATGTATTGTTAATGTCAATGCTTTTATAACAACCACTTAAGCAAAAACTGCCATGAACACCACATCTCAAAAACTTATGCATGAGATTCAAATATTTATGTGGTTTAACGCCATTAAGTAATCATCTAATGTAATAATCTCAATTACTAATAATATCTTTCACAAGATACTGCATCAGCATGGTTCCTACACTATCCTGGAAAAACAACAGTTTCAATCTTTAGCGTGCATAGATAAAAGGACTTAGTGAATAGTTAACAACGCTCTCGTGTACTCAACACAGTTGATAAAAAATTTTCCCATTTCATGGTATAATCGACAACCAATTACTTTAGGTTTACCACAAAATGTCAGCTTCTTTAAGAGCAATTAACTTTTTTTTTTTGTTTGTTTGTTTTTCAATTGATATTTTCAATAGATTTATGTTTGAGACCTAGGTCTCACTGGCCTCTCTGGTTGAAAAAGCCCTACATGTAAATCCACATGGCATGCAGAATTCAAAAAACGCTGCCACACTGGTTTCCAAAGTCAGCAATGCTAAGAAGGTTTTATCCCTAACATGGGTCATAGTTGTTCCAGGCAGGTAAGATAATTCCGTTAAATGCAGGCATAATGGATATAGAAATCCTACAGGCAGCACTCCATGCAATGGGAGACATTGCATTGGAGAGGAGTAGCTCACTGGGGCTGTTACCACACATGAGAAGATAAGCTGGCTGGTTTGCAGGCCATTGCTGTAGCCTGGTAGTGCTTGGATAGGTCTTTGGTTCACAGGCCCATTAGGAAATAAATCATGACCTCCTTCAGTCTGAAACATGAAGCAGATACTCTGAGATCACTTTTTAGGCACCCTTGTGTGCCTTTACTGGAGTTAAACTTAACAAGGCCTTTTAGTGACTCTTAAATTCATTCAGGTAAATGCTTCATTTGGCCCATACTGTATATGTATTTGCTTATATATGTATTTTAAAAATACTGAATAATTCACCACATCTGGTCCATTACAAATTGGTCTACCTCCAAAAAATTGTGTTTTAGGAAACGCATAGGGGGATGACCGGAATTTTGCAGCATGTTTGAACCAGATTATGGCATGGTGTCTCTCATACAGAAATTCCTGCAGAATCTGAACATCACATCTAAAAACTTTAGATCACTTAAAAACAAACATCAATAAATGGCAGATGCTATGAGAAGCACTTTTTAAAAATCGATTTCATCTTTTTTATTCCGTAATTCTCTGTCTTTTGGGAATTGGGAATCAGTATCTTGTCGTGATAATAAACCTAAAAGCTGCTTAACTGGCGAGAATTCAAGCACACACGCACACAGGAAAGAAAACAACATCAGAAGGAAAACAACCGTATGGTCCTCCACGCACATAGTCACATGAGCACAGTTGGGCACATACCCTTTAAAATGATTTTACAGATTTAGAACAGCCCAAACTTCCCATAGACTTTCATTACAAAGGAATTTCCAGCCAGGAGTTTTCTGTTACTTCCTCTGCACAGGGAAATGAGTCAAAATTCTTGTCTGGGAAAATTACGCATTTACTGCAGATACACTGGATAGACAATAGGTTAAAAAAAAAAAAAAAAAAGTATTCGTTTAAACCGTTCTCTACGACGCATACAAAACTGCATATGCAAGTTTATGTCTAATGATCAATGTATCTGCTTACATAAATGTAAAACTTTAGCAAAAGCTTTGCAGCAGGTTTTGTCTTTCACAGCAGTACAGTAGGTGTAAACATGATAATGTCAATACTAGAGCTTCATTAACGGCTCAGGAACGACACATGACCTAATTTCCATACCTGGCTTAAGCCAAGAAGAGGTAAGTGATACCTGCGAGTGCGTGCACACACACACACACACACACACACACACACATTCTCTCTCTCTCTCTCTCTCTGACTGAATACCACCAAAACTCAGTAGGCTGGTGTGACCCAGTTTAGAAATCTGCCTGCTTCACCAATAAACCATTATAACTTTTTATCATTTTTAATGTCTTTTTTACTTTCTAATCCTGCACATAAAAGTTATTATTCATCCGCTGATGACTACTTTGAAATCATGCCGAATTCTTTGAAAACATGTCTGCATGCACACTTTAATTGATTCATAACAATAGATTACAGTGCAACACCATTCTCCTTCATATACTGCACAAGGCTTCTGACGTAAAAAGTAAATGCAAAAGTTGCCTTTTGTTGACGCTTCGTGGCTTTTATATTAAAGTCACACTGAGATATACAAAAGATCTACGTAAAACATGATGACAATTTTCCCACAGCATTTTCCATAATCATAGTCTGTTGACTGGAAGTCCAGCATTATCCAAAACACTGTGGCACCACAACACATAATCATAAGGAAGGGGAAACCCCAAAAATCATCTTTAAAAATTTTCACATGACTATCAGCAGGGGTATACTGAGTTCCTGATAATAGCCCAGCAAACATTTGGGCATCTGATGACCGTTGAAATGACGTCCCTCCGACATGTCCCGTCCCGTCATGGTTGAAAAACAGTTCCAAAATAAAAGTTGAACGGACGTGTTTGACGTTATCTGATTCACAACAGCTGTCATAAATGATCATCAACCGTCCAAATTTTTTATTGGAGGTTATATATTGAACAACACTTAGCTAAAAGTCAGAGTAACAGCTATACATGCAACCCCACACAACCGTAGACGTGTAAAAACATCTCTGAATGCATTTTTAGGGAATGGTCACATATTTTTACCAATTAATGCAGTCTTAATGCGACTGTTTTTGGCCGGGGACACGATGCCACCATCGGACCAATGTTTGCTGGGTAGGAACCCAGACTGAAAAAAGAGCCCTGTGAAGATTCCTGATCAGGTTTTAATAACCGGACCGTTTTTAAAACTGTCATATCTGCTGAGTATGCAAACAACAAAATGGACCACAATATCCAGGGAAATGTAGTCAAACTACAAGGGAAGTTAGCTTGATTTATGATTTATCTTTTTTTTTTGCTCCAAACAACGTCTGTTTTTTCACCAGTGCTAGTTTAAAAATCAAGCAGATCTCAACTGTCTGGAGGAACAGACAGGAGTTTTTCAACATTATCTTTTGTGCCTGCTGACTTTTTTCCAAATGTTTGAACAGGAAACCATTCCCCCATTATACAAAACACTGAAGGCTACAGACATAGTAAATTATTTTGGGTGTATTCAGAGATGGGTAGAGACTCGACCTGTGTGTAATAACAAATCTGCCATCCCCTTCGGCTAGGTTACTTAACAGACAGTAAAGTTACACAGTTAACCTTATATCTGTTTGCTGTTGTAAACAAAGTGTACAAACTAAAGCTTCGAGTTTATGGTTAGTTAGAATAATTTGCAGTGGAATGATAAAAGGAAAAGAAACTACACAACTTTCACAGAAGCACAACTTCCTCTGCATGACGGAGAGGCATTTCAGTGAATGGTCTTACAGAATACATTCTTTTTTACAGAATGGTCTTTCCACACTTGTAGAATGGTTACATGAACTTTGCATAGGATTAGCTACCCAGTTAATCTGTAATGTGGTTTTTAGACAGTGTTCAAACATGTGTTTTTATTTTCAAATATTATCCACATGATTTGCTTTATTTCAAAGTTATTTTTATGCTTTGAATTCAGTCACTCACTCACTCATAGTCTATACCGCTTTGCCCTGTACACAGGGTCGTGGGGGCCTGGAATCTGTCCCATTAGACTTAGGGCACAAGGTGTGGTACACCCTGGATGGGGTGCGAATCCATTGCAGCGAACACATACACTCACACGCTCATGCTCACATCACGGGCAATTTGGAAACACCAATTAGCCTAAACTGCATGTCTTTGGACTGTGGGAGGAAACCGGAGCACCCGGAGGAAACCCACCAAGCATGGGGAGAACATGCAAACTCCATGTACACAGACCTGAGGCCAGAATCAAACCTGGACCCTAGAGGTGCAAGGCGACAGTGCCAACCCTTAAGCCTATGCATGATTAATTGTTTCAATTATGCTTCAAACCTGTTGGTCAAATGTTTTTTTTTCTATTGATTTTTCAGATGTGTTCATATTTTATCACACGAATAATTATTTTGCACAAGTGATCACATTGTTCACACACACTGTGCCTACTTAAGTACTTGAGCGCACCTCCAAAAAAAAAGGACATAAACATCCCGAAATTAACCTTTACTGTAACATTTCAGGTTTTTATATATACAGTATAAAATCACACATTTTAAAATAAAAAAAAGTCTTTATTAAAAAATAAAGTTTATGACATTTTAATAAAGTTCCACGTAGCTTTATTTTGTTCATGCAAAATAAAATAAAAATGTGTTGTCATTAATGAGACAAAGATGTCTCGTGCAGGTTACAGACTTACCTGAGGACGTTTTTTCCGCGAGCCGCTGCTGGACCTGCTGCTGCACGCGCTTCTCCTTCGCTTGTCGGTCCACGGTGAGCTCGCGGTCATTCGGTACGGCGTACGTGCTCACGGCTGTGTGAGGCTGCAAAGCCGAGAAGAACAAACCCTCACTGGTGCTCATCCCGAAACTGTCCAATCCAACAGTCACAACGAGTCCAAAAAAAGCTGTTTAAATACCAAAAAAATAAACCTTCCAAAAACAAACAAACAAAAGTATCAGTAAAAGAAACAATGTTTTAAGATTAAACAAACCACGCAAACAAAGTAGCGATAGATTCTCGGCTACACTGGTAATTCACCTGACTAGTTCCAAAGCGTCGCCTCCGTTTTCTCCTCTCCAGGTTGCCGGATTCATTTGTTTTACCCTACTGAAGCGCGCATTAAACCCCACCCCAAGTTACTTCACACAGTTCCGCCCTACAACACTGTCATGGTATGCGAAACACAACGAGTCTATTTTTCAGGACAATGTAGCCAACCTCATTCAAACTTGTGTGAAACTGAGGAAATCTGGCAACCCTATTCTTTGTAACCCCCAGCTGCACTCCACCGGGATTGAGGCGGGTGGTAGTAATGCATGGCTGGACAGGGAGTTAAAGATATGGATGGATGGATGGATGGATTTGAGCGCAAATCTTCCTCCCCAGTTTATAATCATGATTATGCAAGAGGAAAAGATAACAACAGAAACAGGGTATCCGAACAATCCAAATTGTATCATTAATGCACTCTGCACAAAACCTTTGGCTCTTATGCAAAACCCTTTAGCATTTTATTTTGTATTTTTGGTGAACCTTTTTTACTTTAAAGTTTAAAGTACAACCTTTTAGCACTGTTGCCTCACAGAGTCCGGGTTTTATTCCAGCCTTGAGATCTGTGTTCATGCAGTTTACATGTTCTCCCATTCCTTGGTGGGTTTCCTCCAGGTACTCTGGTTTCCTCCCACAGTCCAAAGAAACGCAGATTAGGCTAACTGGCTTTCTCAAATTGCCCATAGTGGGTGAATGCATGTGTGAATGTTGGCTGGATGTCCCACCATGGTCTTAAAATGGGAATAAATACAATGGTAACTAACTTTGGCCTTCACGGTTCCTAGGTGGACTACAGAGGTTCGTAAATGGATAAATGGATACCTCCATCTTGACTTTTTTCGATGTTGCATTATTTTCTTCTCTTTTCATTTGGTCAGTAAGGGAGCCATCTTCCAAACAAAGAAAACTAAATATAAATTGAACAAAAATGGTTAAAAACCCTCCAATGTTGACCTAACTCTTTTCGAGGTTCATTTGATGTGTCCACAGACTTATACAAGTATTATAGGAATAATTTCAACATTGGGAATTGTGTTGTGTATGCATCAAGAAAAAGAAGGCTCTTAAATCATTTATACATTTTCGAATAGTTAAAGGTTATACATAAAACTTTACAAAAGAATGCATATGAAAGATTTCCACATAGATCTTATTTGTGAAGTTGAAAACCTTGAATTATTCATGAACCTATTGGAATATATTTTCTCTTAGTTCTTTGGTTATTTTCTCTCTAATATCTCTGTTTAGTTTCTCTTTTCTCTGTTTCTAAGGTGGTTCCCATTTCAACAGGGTAAAAATAAGAGAAACACAGCTATACCCACTCAAAAGTACATTACATCATCCCCCCCTTCTCCTCATTTTAAATCTCAGAAGATGATAAGTGTGTGGGAGAGCATGTAGTTCTCCAGAAAGAGGAATGAAACCAGGCAGAGACCCATCACTATGTGGAGTTAAAAAACCCAGGGGGTTACCAGAGATGTTTGGTAAAATCGAAAGTTGGAAGGTAGTATTTCCCTAAATAGATGGTGTGAAGCAGTTTGACTCAATGTGAAGCTTTTCCACTATTCTTAAGCATTCATACACTTTGTGTAGCCTTACATTAAATCAGATTTATTTGAATCTGTTTTTATTTCATTTCAATTCTCTCTGTTTGAAAGAAGAACTAAGAAGCCTTTGTTCCTTAAATAAAAAAGGCAGCTCAGTAAAGCCCTGTACTTGACTGTTCAGTCAGAAACACCGAGCCCATAAATGTGACAAGTCACTATGTTGGTCAGCGTCCACTGTTTCCTACAAAAGCCCCCTGTGATTCACAATCCTGAGAGTTTTTTTTTTTTTTAGAAGAATTCTTCTTTAAAGTTCACTTTAGGGTAATGCTTATAGCTTTAAAGGGGGGGGGGGGCTTAATGACATAGCCCTTTAAAATCCAGTATCCAAATTTTTAATAAGTGCATATTAAAAAATAAAAACAATGAATATCCAAATACATAAAGTAATAACAGGCATACATATAAAAAAAAAAACTTTGGCAAAAAAAAAAAAAGAATCTGTTACATTTCTAGTGTATGAATCATATTTGTAAAATATTTCATATTTCAACATATTTCCCTAGTAGTGACAAAAACTGTTGGGGGCTAAGTTTCAATTAAACATGTTTTTAAAATTTGCTTGCTTTCTTTTTATCTTTTTTGCCATGCTTTCACCTGACCACATAAAACAAATGCTTAGGGATAAAATCTAATAATTAAATTAAGTCCATAAATCCAAATGATCTACATTGTACATTTGTAATCTTTTTCTCTGATAAATCCAGCATATTATATATACATGGCCAAAAGAATGTGAACCCCTTACCATCACACCAGTATATATTGCCACAAAGCTAAAAGGCACATTTGTTCAGACTGTTTTTGTCTTCTATACAATTATGATTTCTCCACACTTTAACGGCGATGCCCAAACCTGTTTCCACATGAAATGGGGGGAAAAAAACGCATGTGGTCTGCACAGAGCCCTGACCGTGAGCATACTGAATACTTTTGGGATGAAATGTTGACTGTGTGCCAAGCAATGAGTAACCAACATACAAATCTAGTAGAAACTAGGCTGTTAGTACCAAAAAAGGGGCGTATCAGCTTCGAATTAGAATATTCAGTAAGCACAAATGAATGTCATGTTTGGGGGTCCACATATGTGTGGCCATAGAATGTAGTAGTGGCTATCTGGTAAGCTGTGACTTGCAGTTGAAACAAAGAACACATGACAGACATTTTATTTGTAAAATACATTTAATCCCTAAGTATTCGGGCAACAAAAAAGAACCAAAAACTATATAAACCAGGTGAACCAGGACAGGAATTTGAGTGAAAGTTGCCAGTAAACTAAATAGAAAACTAAAAGCAAAATTGTTCCATTGATAGCTCATAAGTACAAATTCCATCAGTTTCCTTCATGTAATTCCTATCTGTTATTATCAAGCTGATGTATGTCTCCTTCTGTTGGCCTGCAAGGATTGCAAATGCCTTCACAATGGCTTTCACTGTAATCTCTGTCCTTTATTTAAAGTACCAGAAAAAAGATATCACAATGCCTTTACATAGTCGTTAGTATAATAATATATAGCTGTACATATTTTAAGACATTTGATCAGCATATTAGCATAGGCATTAAGTGACAATTACAGCTTGTATGAAGGAACTGTAAATAGTGTGTGTGCGTGTATGTGATGATTTAAAATAGGAGTGGACTCATTTTACGTAGTGAATATTTGTAAGTGTAGTTCTTCAAGTGGATATTAAAGGAATTAACCAGAGATAATGGATAGTGGATGATGGATAATGAAATGTGTTATCTGGGCGACACCTTGTGGTGGGAAGAGGAAGTACAGTAAAGGTTGTTATTGGCAGTGGCAGTGAGGTTGACTCCTTACTCGTGTTTTTCCACGAAAACACACTCGCACACCAGAGCCTTACCGTACACTGAAGTAGACTATGATATTGTGATTGTTATGTTAAGAAACTGCCAGCATGAAGTAATTAAAATAATACTAAAATCTTTTATCCTTTTTTTCTTAAAGCACAGCATTCCATCAAATGGATACAGAATATAGTGTACAATATATAAGTTCCTCTAGGAATCAACAGGACATACTAAATAATGCAGTCTCAACTTCTAAAGGATAGGGCATTCGGTCAATAAGGCTGGGAGGTGCATATAAGAGCTTTGGCTTGGGTTAGTCAGAGTGTGAGGGTGGCCTGGGGTCAGAGGTCAAAAGATCACCAGCAGTCAAGGCAAAGCTATGCGAACAATTCTGCTGGTTTCCAACCTCCCTCAGGGAAGAACATGCGGGCAAGCATTAGTCACAGCAATAGCATTAGAAGACATTTTATTTTATTTCTAAAGACTTGCTAGGATTTCAAAGCATGATCATGCTTGTAACATCTATGTTTCTGGCAGTTGGCTGGCCCAAAGCATATGGCATAAGGGAAGCCAAGGCTACACGGCATTACATACTTAGGTTACACCAAGGTACAAGAATTTTACTTTAATATTCACGTTTTAAGGTCTGACCTTCTTTCTTTTCACTAATACTGTTTCTTAGTGGTTGACTTTTTGAGAAAACGTATGAGCACATTCAGAAAAGAAGGTCCATAGGGCTGTTCAATTACAATATCCATGCCGGAAAGCCAAAAGGCTGCAAATATATACAGTTTCTTTTACATACCAAAGAAACAAATAAAGACTTACATACATAATAAAAGAATATAAGAACCCAATAGCAATAGTGATATCCTTACTATTAACACTACTACTACTACAATAAAAAAAAAAAAAAAACTGAACGGAATTGGCCACTGTGTTTTACATATTCAATTTGTTGTTTAAGTTGTATATGTGTGTAAGCATCTAATAATTCTGTCCTAGTCTGCCATTGTCTACATGGTCAATGTTGCCTCAACAATGAGCATGCAGCATACACAACTGCAGACAGTGACAATCAAGAGTATCATATTAACAAAACAAACCAGAGAATAAAATCATTTGTTCCCTAAGACAAAATGACTACATTAGGAAATTAGGGTAGGTACAAAAATTAATCAGAAGAGTAAGTTTTCCTTCAATTTCATTGACTGGTATCTCCAGATGCCACACACGAACACACAGCCTGCTTCAGCTAATCTCCTTTCAGTATACAGGGCTGTTTCGGATTCCGCAGCAGAGCACCATGCTGAAGATCATCTCGAAGATCTTTTAAAAAAAAAAAAAAAGAGCAAATAAAAATAAGAGAAAATTCATTCACAAAGGCTCACAAAGGTAAAATCGTACAGACAATTAGATAATAAGGATTAAAATGGTAAAATGTTCCTCGTAGGTAAATTAAATTAATGCTTAAACAAGATCTAGGCAAATCATCAAATCAGATTTTACATGTATAACACATCAGCCAGCTTTTCATTATTATAGAACAGCTACCGGCTGTGGAGGGTACCAGGTATTAGGCTCTTCTGAGAAACATGAAGACAGCCACTCACATCTTTTCCCCACTGCTGCCTCACCAGGCAGGGCATTACACCGGGACGAAAGAGCTTTCTGCTCTCTTCAACATACATGACCTCATAGAGTAGCTGCCCACAAATAACCTGTGCTGAGTATGCCATCCCTCTCACCCAGAAAGCACTGGAAATGAGTGCAGATCACTGTGATTTTGGGGTTATCGCCTTTCTTTTCTCCCACTCCGAAGCCCTCTCCCTCTTTCTCTCCTAATCTGGGTTTATACTGTGTGATTTTTGCATTACAGAGGTTGTTGATCTCTAATGAATACTCACCAGAATGACAGCAACAACCAAGGCAGCAATACCAATCAGGTAGACCTTTTCGCTGAAGAGCTCCTTAATTTTGTAATGACAGCCCTGAGAAACAATATAGTGGTTTGGTTAGACATAATCCAGTGTATGTGATCAGAAATTTAAAATGCATTGAGCTCATGTTGAATTTATTGAAAAGATTTTTCCGTAATCTTTGGAATATATACATCATTTGGGAACTGTAAAGGTACAAAGTAAATTGAAAGATGCAGATATTGAAAGTAAAAAAATGTTGGTGTTTGAACATATGTATGCATGACTTGACTTGAAGTGTTTGGTGATTAGCTTCATTTTACAAGAGTTTACAAGTCATTTTTAGGAGGGGGTGATCCTTTTCCAAATCACTGATTCTGTTTTTTCTCTGACGTGTTGGTGAATATATCTTTCACTTGGATGCTAAAAGTTGCACTAAATAAATATAGCTGGATGAAACAAAAACATCAGGGAAACTGTCTGTCTTAATTCCAGGCTGCAAATAAAAAAATTTGATTATTTTAAGGGGGGGGGGGGGGGTTCTTTTCTATACCCGCTGTATGTATACATATACAGAACCAGACAAAAGTTTGGATTTATTTTCTATAATCTAAAACAAGACTGGGTTTTTTTTTGGTAAACAATGAACTACACATGGCTTTATGTGATTATGTACTGTAACAACAACAACAACAACAACAACAACAGTCAGTTGTTATTTTAAGACATGAAGGACAGCTGTTTTAGAACAGCTTGAAGGACAGCTGTTTTTTGCTGCAGAGGAGAAGTTCATTTAGAGTTACCAGCCGCAGAAATCACCAATCAACAAACAGCAGCTCAGATTAAAGCCATTATGATTATACCGAGCATAAGTAGCAGACACATCGCAATATCAACTTCTATAATACGATTTTGCATATTTTGGACACCTTCAGCATTGTTTTACAGTGTAGAAAGAAAGAATCTTTTTTTTCATGGATTCATGGAATTTGAAGGTGTGTCCAAACTTTTGCCTGGTAACGTGTATAAACCGTTCATTTTGGGATTATCTTTTATGGCATACAAATTGTTTTACCTAAAAAAATGTGTATAATTGTTTAAACAATAGACGTGAAAATTATTACACATTTCTTGTGATTCTGAGGTAAACTAGAAGCCAAACTCATCTTTATATTTTTCACATTTTCCTTGAAAACTACGACACAAACTAAACTAGTTGAGAGACTTTCAGAGTGATCATTTTAAGTAAAAGCTTAATGAGAAAATGTAATGCGTATAGACAGGGTTTACCTCTTGGATCCACTTCCCTTCTGATTTTGGGCACAGATCATCTTTAAGGCTACTTAAAGTTCCCTCGAAGCCATTCCTGCCACAGCATTGCAGCTAAAAGGCAAATAAATTTTATATTACATAAGGTCAATATGTCAAATTGCATTTGGTGCAAAAATAACCACTTAAGCTATACATGTAAGGACAGGCAAGTACATGTCACATGACTTAATATTTTACTTAGAGTGTGTATTAATAAAAATCGTGTGTGTGTGGATTTGTATGCAAATGTGCAAGCATGCACGCACTTTTGAGAGTTATATGTATGGAATACTGATAGGAGTGCTGCAGTTTTCTTTTCTTTTTTTTATCAAATGAAGCATAAGTAAGTGCAAAAAGGGGTATATGACAAATCCATTGTTTCTTGATTGATTTGAAGTAATAAACAGTCTTTTAAACAAAATTGCAAAAGGCTGGAGGATATGGACATACAGTATAGTCCCCACTTCATGCTAAATTAATCCACAATATAAAATATCATGAAATATATTTGTTTGCTTGTTTATTTATTTTTTGTATAATTACAAACCCCTGTAACACCAAACTTCTGTTATAATCTCCTGATCAGTAAAAATTTTTATTTTACTTTGAGTTCTTACATGTATATGTAAGACGTGACATTAGGAGAACTCACAGTCTCGTGGAAGACCTTCAGGACGGCAGCCGCAGCCTCTTTCCTCTCACCCTGGAACGTCGTGGCTCGTCCATGCACAGTGTCATAGAAGCCGGTCATTTCTTTATAAACCTGCAAGAAGTAAAGAATGATAATGTATCAAATCTGCAAACTGTGCATGTAAAGTAAAGGAGGCATGGATTTAGATTACAACTAGTGCGTGGAACCAACATGTTCATGGGAAATGCAAAAGGTATCATTATCACAATTTCCAATCACCTTGTCTTTGTGGATAAATCCCAAGATACCAGCAGCAACCTCACAGGCAAACAGGATAACCAGGCAGGCGAAGAACTGGGAAGGAGAGAAATCAGAGTGATAACGTACAGTATAGTCTACATTTTCACATACATCACCCTACCTGCGTTTAAAGCTCCAATAGCTAAAATGTTATTCATGATAAGTAACCATGAAGAATCTACTGCGTTCATACCGTTTCACATTTGCATTTTTAATATGGTCATAAAAGAAGTATCAACATAACTGGATTATTACTATGCACAAAAGTTACAGTATGTTATTGTGAAAAAATTTACTGGCTAGCCCAGTAGCTCTATTAGTAACCTCACTGAGAAAGCAGCTATATTATTAGCATTTTCTTCTAACATGACATTACTTTACTTACAAATGAAATATGAAATTATTCTGATATCTTACGGTGCAGTCTTTGCACTCTACTGTACATTCAGGTGAAGGTTCCTTAGATACTGGTTTACTGGAGGATCAAGTAAAATTACATTTGTCCACCACTGTGTGGTAACTATTTCATTTTATAAAAAATAGCATCGCAGAATGTATTAAAATAAAAAATTACATTTGATTTTAAAAATTTGTGGAAAGTCACTCTATACTGTATGTTAAATCCGACCAAATCAGGCTACAGCTGATGTGCACTATATAATGTGGTATACAAACAGGTTAGATTTTTTAACACTCACAGTTTCCGTTTTTTTTTTTTTTTTTTTAAGTTTCTTAAGGAATATCATACAAGAGGAAGTGCTATTGTGCTGCTTATCCAAATAGATGTGATGCGATCATAGGCACGGAGTACTAAATATATCACAGCAGTGCTGATATCCAGCACAACATCATGAGCTTGAGTGTGAAATTACTTTTACACAAGGGTTCCACAAACTTCATTTATTATCAACAGATGATGATTTGTTTGCTTATTTAACCAGATATTTTGCTCCACAAAACAGGCACATGACGGCGGTGCTGTTATATTGTCTTTTTATGACCATCACCCAGAGGTTAAAAATCATATATTAACTAAAAATTTATTTATGTGAAAACCAGACAGTTTAAAAATACAATTTAGGGAGTTTAATGCAGTTAGCCGTTTAATGAAACATTGTGTACATCACTACATCACTTTGTAGTGATGTACAATTTAAAAATGTATATCTGTAGGGGATGTTTTATAGAAAATACGCTATGAATTTGCTACCCAAAATGTAAATACCAGTGTGCCATGGTGGAGTCCCTCACCTTGCGTCCAGATCATGACCCTTGTTGAAGTAATTTTTTTGCAGCACATGTTCTAACTAACCGCAATATATATATATATATTTTTTTTTTTTTTTTTTTTTTTTTTTTTTAAAGGAAAAAGTGAAAAACTAAGCAGTAAAGTGTGAAAGCAGTTTGATCCCTCCTATTGAGGAAGATGACAAATGAACTGACTGGATAATGAGTGACTCACAGTTCCCAGCAAGCACTGAGACTCCTGGATGGCGCCATAGCAACCGAGGAACCCAACAAACATCATCACAGCACCAACAGCAATCAGGATGTAGACACCTACAGGAGGGAAAGAAAGCAGGTCAATAATAGTGATTTCTTTCTTTTTTTTTTTTTTAACCCAGAACATTTTAGTGGTTATGGTCTACGATTGAATTTTTGAGTGGGGGTGTTTCCATTTTCATGAAAGTCATGCGTCAGCAATTCAGTCTGAAATGATCAACTATTATATAATGTTTTTCAGGCTCTACAATAAGGTCTAGTTTCCTCAAATTTTTTTATTTAAAATTTTTTTCTCCAACGTCATTTATGTTTCACGTCAACCAAATTGAAATATATTTGACAAAGTAGCTACAGAATGTTATGCATTTATATATAATAAATAAAAAGTAACACATTTGCCTAATTACATATAACTTAAGTATACCTGATGAAATCATGTGTGGCTCTTTCATAAGCATTTGAGTTCATAGATACAGTCAACAGTTTGGAGATTGTAGTACTCCACTATGACCACGAGGTGGCAGTGTGAGTGATTTTATTTACACACAAGCACAAGTCAAGTGAGTGTGCATATTTGCAAGCATTCACATTACCACTTCCTTATTTCTTTTACTTTCCCTCCCAGTATAAAACAAAGACAAACAAAATTTTATTTTTGGTTGATATATATTTATCTGACATGTTAGAAAAAGCAGGGGCTGTGTGTGTGTGTGTGTGTGTGTGTGTATGTTAACGGTGAGAGGAAAAAAAGGAAAGTGAGAAAGGGAAAAAAAAATAGAAATTTAACCACATTTCCAGCATCTCAGTCTGTTTACAGGGGTTTGGCACTTGCACTAGGTGCTGTAACCATGGCAACCATGTCCAGACCTGAGAAAAACTAGAAAAATACCTTAATGCTGAAAATCACTCGGCCTAGTAAATGAATGCATACTTCATTTAAGAACACATTTAAGAACACGACCCGACGTGTGCTTTATAAGGCTCGTTTGAAAAGTACAAAAACAAGTTAAGATCATCCCCCATCTCGTATTCCTCGGTTCCTCAAGAAATACAGTCTAAACTGCAAGCGTGAAAAAACACCCCACTACCGCCACTCCTTTCTCTTCAATCTTCAATCCACACTGTAAAAGCCTCAAAGTACTGCATCAGAGTACTGTATGGAAAAACAGTTAGCCACATATGTTCAGACAAGAGATTATCACTTAACAGTTGACAGTTTCCCGGACCCTGAAGCTCTTTCCGGCCTTTCTTTCTTGTCTCCTTCTTTCTCTCTCATATCACCCATTCATTGCCATCCTCCAATTCCAATTTTCACATGAAGAATATTTAATAACAAGAACGAGGCACAGGCAGAGGGCAGGAGACAGGTTAACATCTTTATACTACCTCTAACTTTCAGTCATCTAAGGAGATAATTGGATTTTGGGTCCTTAGGTTCGAAAAGGTCTGTGCAACATCTAGATGGCTGGTGCATAGAGGCGTTCGGGGGAAATTGATGGAGGGATGAAGGATGGAAGCTTAATTGTGTTGTGTATCTGGCATACGGCACAGACAGCCATCAGCCCACAGCTCGCTGAGACACACTCAGGGCAAGTGCTGCGTGCCTGGCATGCTGATCAGCTGGACAATGCGATCAACTACTCTCTCTCTCTCTCTCTTTCTCTCTCTGTCACTCTCTCTCAGTGCATCAACCCTTATTTACTCTGCTTCTTTTCTCCTGCACATTCTGTATCTTTCTCGCATTTATCGGAGACACAATGTCCTGTTTATATCACAAGGACAAAAAGCTCACCATTGAGTTAGCTACTTGCATTCGCTCAATTGGCAGTCAACAGGTCTTCTCAATACGTCAGTTAATAATTTTATACACTTCTAAAGAGAGTGCACAATAAGCATATCAGGGTTTTTAAAGAAATATTTTTATGATAGCAAATTTGGTTAGGTATTGTCTAGCTATTGAGTTGAAGAACAGATTTAAATTTCGCCGATACACTTCTTAAATGCAATGGGAGATCACGCTAATCAAACATTCATTATACACATTGTCCTTACTGTACTTTGCCTTCGTCAATCTTGAGCGTGCATTGGCTAAAACGATCACACACGCCTACAACTTTGTCTCTAATATTCAACAGCTCCTTCATAAAACAGGGGGGGATTTAATAATGTTATTGTAATTCGCTCATATATTACACAGTAAATGCAATGATTTTTGGTTAGTCATCAGGTATGCAGTCGAAAATGTCAGAAATTACAAAACAAAACACAAAGTAAATGATTTACCCAGGGGTACAGATTATTACTGCAACATTCTTCCAACTAGATTTGTGAGCATAAATACGGAGACAAAAGACGCCTCGATCTTGCTGCATGTGTGACCAAGCAAAGTGAGCGTGCAAAAAAAAGAAAGAAAAAAGGAGGGTAAAAACATTTCCTTTTTGTTTGATCAAGGATAAACAGTATAGCGGAGTTGAGTGAGTAACTAAAAACACAAGAACTTGGTGATTGTTGGGGCCCTTTCCTCAAAGTCAATAAATGGTCCTTGTGTGGCACGGGGGTAGGGAGAGCAAAAAAAAAAAAAAAAAAAAAAAGTCATGCCAAATGCAGCTGCTATTCTTGATTACTTTTTTTTAAAGCAGATGCCTGGCTCTCTGCCATGGAGAAGTTTTTAAAAAAAAAAGAATATCTCAAAGAGTAGAAAGGCATACATTACAACACAGTTCAATCAGGGAGGCAGAAAGACGGAGAAGGAAAAGGAGAAAGAGAGAGCACTAGACAGAAAGCAGGGTGTGGCATGTTGCGAGAATACCCAACATAAACAAAGAGTGGAAAAATAGAGACTAATAAAATAACCCCCCCCCCAAGGCACCATTAGCTCTGAAGAATGAGGACACTGGAAAAGTGGTGGAGAACGAATGAATGAAAAAATAAATGAATATATATATATAAAATAAAGTGTAGGAAGAAAGAAAGAGTGTCAAAGCCAAAGAAGTGACAGAAGCTCCCTAAAAAGGAAAAAGGAAAAAGAAAAAGAGCAGACAGTGTAACTCTACTGACTTTAAACACAAACAGATGGGGTGTAGCACAACCTCAGTGGAAAGGGATGATGTGAAGCAGGCAGAGAGAGAGGGAGAGCGAGGGAGAGAGAGAGAGAGATTTGCAGATTTTTTTTAGCCAGAAAACAGAGGCCATTACTAGGGGGGATAAAAGGAATTTTCCTCTTGCCTTTTTCTTTAACACCAGAGTTTTATGGGTTTTATGTTTTTCTTCTGTGACGTGAAGTACACCATTACGTCTTAAGGTGATCTACACACAAGTACTTACGGTATTATTAATTATACCACAGAAAAGGTTTATATAAGGTTTAAAGAAAAACGCATTTGGATGTTGCTGGTGAAAAGAATTTTAAAACTTCAAGGTGGGTTTTGTCTAAGACCATCTATTCTATACTGACAAATTTCCTGCCTACACCTAAAGACATGCTCACTTTAGAAATGGTGCCTTATTATTATTATTTTTTTTTTTCAAAGAGAGTTAGTCAGACAGTATTCTCTCCCTCACGGGTCCAGCCCTACAGACCTTGGCCTTGTTGGGTATAATTTAAGCATAATGACATATTTCCCCTTCCTGTTTGCATTTTTTTCCCTGTCCTCTTTTGGACGGAATAGTTACTCTCCACATCTTCGACTGATTATACTGTACTGGTAATGTAATATACCGCTACACGTGGGTGTTTTCCCTCTTGACTGAGTCAAAATCCAAATATAACCATGTTGTTCTTATATGAAAACAGCGTTCAACTTCTGCCTTTACTTTAACCCTCCGTGGTAATAATTGACAGGGCTGAAGATGTATGCCGTGATAAGCAGAAGTAGAACAGAGATCGTTAAGGAAAAGTGTTCCTTTGTGTAGGCACATACTGTATGTATACACACACTTCCCTTGGTTGAGCTGCTGATGGAGTTTGTGTACAAATTTAAAGAAGCTGACTTCCTTCGAATAGAATTTAGAGAGGATGTGGGTTTGTGTGACCCTACTATGGCTAGTGTTCAAGATAAACTGTCCTGACCTTTGACCAAAGTCCAATGAGCTTCCAGATGTGAATAACCTGGCATTCTCATTCCATCTACAGTACTTTATTACATTACAGGCTCGATATGAAGAGCGGTCATTACAGTCTGACAAAAGCACTTTGTCCTGGTCGTAATATTAATGCGAGTTTGGTGCTTAAGTCTCAAATTCAACAAGTGACCAGGTACGGACATGAATAAATCAAAATAAATCGACATAACGTGATACAGGCATCCGGCGTATTAAGCAGACTGATCTTGTTCTGGAATTTTCAAACAGGTGTGGTCTTTCTGCCTGCTTGGCAGTCGTCCACAAATGCACTTTTCCTCTCGCCTCCTTTAAACGCTCTTAAAACCGAACCCTTACACGAGCCTTTTACTTCTCAGATTCGATTAAAGCAATATAATGATGACGCCCTGCATGGCTTGCAAAGATGCTGTTTTAAATCGCTAAAGATTAAATACGCTACACATGATGTCGCTCGGTACAGAAGGGTTTTTGCAACACTGACATAGCACACATAACACTACCCGATTAGCTGAGACCACAACCTTTAACCTTTAACCTCTCACTATATATTGTTTAAAATGGGAAGTGCTGCTGTAATCATAAAGACTGTCCGGTTTTCATCCCAAGACTTCTACAATATTAGTTTGCCATCATTTTACAGGATGTTTCTGTGTTGTTGTTTTTTTTTTTTTTTTTTTTTATGGGGTTTCCTGTTGGTAACCTCTTACCCTATTTACCAACATGGGGATTTACAACTAAACCTCCTAGGGAGTCATCACAGCCCTTTTCTACATTATCTGGCATCACAGAGACCACCAGCTGATAAACACCATGGTTACGAAGCTTGGTCATGGAGATATTGAGAAGGTTCTTGATGGGTTTCGATGTATTGGGCTGGAGTTGGACAGTATGACTCAATTTTACAGACACATGTGTTTACACAATTAGTGGAAGAGTGGCACAGGCAGGGACATTCTTTTCGCTTAAACAGGAAACGTTGGGGAAGGGAATACTGTGAGATGACTGGATAGTAAATGTGTGTGTGTGCGCGTGTACATTACCCAGCCGAAAAAAAGTCACCACCCAGATTTAATTAATTAAACACATAGGTATAAGTCTTTCACCAGATAATTACTGCAGGGATTAACATGTCTCAGCTGGCAACAAGTTATTTAACCCTAACTGATGCAATGAGAAGACATATCATGTGGTCGTGACAAAGATGGTTCAGAAGGGTCAAAATACTGGCCTGCATCAAGCAAAGAAAAAAAAACTAAGGTGATGGCTGAAATGATTACAGTTGGGTTAAGAACTGTATAAAACATTATTAAAACCTAGAAGGATAGTGGAGTCTTCCAAAGTCTTCAGGCGAATGGATTGATGCTCCCATCACGACTAGAGTTATGTTCTGGTGTTGCTTCAGTTGGTCAGACTCAGATCTATTGTTCCCCAAAAATTTAAGTCAGCTGACTACCTGAATATACTGAATGACCAGGTTTTTACATCAATGGATCTACTAGCGCGTGACCTATGGCTTACAGTGTATGACTTTAGACTTAGTACTGTAGGTGTGACTTACAGTATAGCTCTGAGTGTGTCACAGGAAATGACTGGTAGCAGGAAAAAAGGGGTGATTCATTTTCTTCCTTCCCATGCAGAATGTGCTGAAGGGTCAAATTAAAGTGGCACGTTTTTAAACCTTATGGGTCAAGTTTATATAAGCATCTCATATACACCAAACACAGACTTTTTTGACCTTTTTAAAATCTTATCTTCTTTTATATAGTTCTTATTTTAGATACTAATTCTATATTCTTTGAAAATAGGTGCCATTATTTCACAAATCTTAAATAAATAAGATCAAAAGGCCATAAGAATAAAATCCAGAATGCTGATAAAAGCTCCTGCATCATTTCGTCCAGAATAATCAAAACTAAATTGTCAAAACACATTTGGATCAACCTCCCTGATTCTGTCGTTCGTAGGAAAACTGCCGTGTCTGCTACTGCAGAGCCTTGAGAACCACAACAGGTCCACACCCATGCTTTAAGACAGTCGCTGTGGGTTCTACTAACGCTCCTCCGGAATAACACAGGTTTAAGTTAATTCTCTTCCTCTATTCAGGTGGCTGTTAGAATGCTGTTATTATAGGATCTCTTGGTATATCCTCATAACTATACTTTATGAGTATTTGAAGCAAACAATTAGAAGTAGTTAAAGTTCAAATCTGCAAGACTTTACACAACAAAATCACTCTTTATCTTCAAGAATCGTTATTTCTGTTAAGCGGGAGAATGGGTTCATTTCACTTCAATGAGATTTGAAGTTTATTTCATTATTTATACAATTTGTAAAATTATTATGGTATAATTGGCTAACATCCAATCAGCAACTTCGCTGCTATGCAGATTTTAATTTTGTTTAATGTAACTTCTTGTTTAAATGTCCCCTTTAAAATGTATATTTGTGTTGGATGTGAGACAATCTGATGTAGTTATTGTGATAAATACTCCGGTTTCCTCCCACAGTCCAAAGATATGCAGATTAGGCTAACTGGCGTTCCCAAAAAATTGTCCGTAGTGTGTGAATGAGTGTGTGTGTGTGTGTGTGTGCCCGTGCCCTGCGATAGATTGGCACCTTGTCCAGGGTGTACCCTGTCTTGTGCCCTACAGTAAGTCTCCTGGGATAGGCTCCACCCCCCGCGACCCTGAATACAGGATAAAGCGGTATAGAATGATGAGCGAGTGAGTGAATGGTTCATGTTTTTCACTCAAACTAATGGAATTTCCTTCAATTGTTGTGATATTTATTATGTCATATGTTAGCGGTAAACTCAAACATGACTTGCACATTTTACGTTCACACATCACATCACCCAAGAGTAACATTTTCCAAGCTGCACTTCCAAAGAAGGTCACATTTCACAACTAAGTAGACACTACACAGTACATTCCAATTTCTTGCTCATACTTATGAGGCCATCCTTCAAAGTTAATATACCTAAACATGCATGTGCATGAAAAATTATCACATAAACAATCTCACACATGATCATTTATTTGAATAGAGTTTAGGTTGTAATTATGTACATGATATTAATTAAGACTTGCTTTTAAATTCATAAAAGCAATATTTCACACAGATTTATGAATGGAAATTCACGCCTAATGCTTTGGAAGCCCATTAGCCTGATGTATGAATTCTTCCTCTAAGAGGTTCTCATGCATGCTGGACTGAGACATTAACAAAGCAGGAGCACTCATGTAATTTGGTTTCTATGGATATATCACTCTCCTGCCATTAGGGATAATTGAGTCACCCCAACTAGGCTTGGTTTCTCTAGATTCTGTGCATGCAAGACTAACCAAACATAACCCTGAGCTGATGTGTTTCTCCTTAGTAAAATCATTGTTTGAAGGAGTACAATGGAAAAATCATAATCAAGTACACGGTCACTGTAAACCTGATGGGAGATGTTTTTAATCCCATGCTGTCTTCATCTTGTCTTAATTTATTATTAATTACATACCAGTACATTGGTGACAAGATCTCGAGCACCCAATAGTCAATGCTGGCCATGGCAGAAAGGTAAGAGAACACACAGTGCATCACAGCCAGCCACGCATGGGGCTTTAGCAGGCAAAGAGTTCAAGGTGGTTGACCTGGGCCAACAAATTCTCAGATCCCATTCCAATTGAACATCCAGGGAATGTGCCAGACAAGAAGGCCATGGAATGCGCCAGACATCCATGGCAGCCCCACAGAGCAACGCACAGCACCCAAAGAATCTCCCAAAAACATGCCAGTGCCAAACACCACAGCACACCCCTAGAGATCCCATGGTACTGCCAAGGGAACAAGGGAAGCACAAGGGAAACCTAAAGCCTAGGTGGTTTTAATGGGCGGCACGGTGGTGTAGTGGTTAGCACTGTCGCCTTGCACCTCCAGGGTCCGGGTTCGATTCCCGGCCAGGCT
>JAQQZT010000023.1:7573026-7599777 GCA_030068275.1 Clarias platycephalus
TAGAAAATGGCCAAACATATCCATATTTTTGGTATTTTAAAATTGGCCTTTTAAAAAGTCTTATCCGTCAATGACCCAAAAATGTTAGAAACCTACAATATAGAACCTATATATATACATTTTCCAAACTGTATATTGTACAGATGTCATTGTTGAACGGTGCTTGATTAATTTAATAACCTATGAAAATAATTAGAAAGAATGAATATATAAGTCCTAAGAACTATGCATATACCACATAAAGTGAGTATGCTTAAATACACAAAAAGTACAAATACAGAATTTTTTTTTTGATGGAACCCAATATTCCTTAATGAGCAAAAGTACTCTTGAAGAAACCCTTCACAATTGCAACGCTTGCAGTTATTTTCTCTACTATTCTCTGAATTTACTATTAAACCAACAGATTACTATTTTTGTATGACCATTTATGAAGAGATGCTCTTTAGTTTGGGGTGTTTGTTGGTCAAGGACTGCAACATGAATATTTAATTCCCACTAAAATGGGGCCTTCAAATTACCATGAAAGCAAAATACTGTACCATTAGCATTTTTCTGCTGACAGAGGTCTAGCAAAAGCCACAGAATGTTTCTGCGGACAGCTACTAGAGGATTGCAATGCTGTGTCTACCAGTAATTATGAAATTGATAGGAGGGCGGAAATGCAGTAATGCAGGGGTGTAAATAGATGGTAATGGCATGTTGGCTGATGAATTTGGTGTATAGAGCATGGTGAGGGATAATGTGGTGCCAAAAGTGATTCAAAATTGAATAAAGATGATCTATGGAGCTGGATGAAACCCTTTCATTGCAGTTACATTTACAATATGGCCAGGATTAAACCATTACTGGGAATTTACTTGGTAAACCTCATACTGGGTGTTTGTCTTGTAAACCACATGTGTAAGTCATTGTTATTTGTCATTGGGTGTTTTTTTTTTTTTTTTTTTTAAAGCACTGTCAATCATTCTTTCTTTGGGAGAGCGTATTGTCTAAATATGGAAACTGCATACTTATTTATTATCCTGATATAAAGCCATGTTCTTTTTTAGACAGAAAAAGCCTATTATGATTGATATATAATATGGTCACAATACGCTTGCATGCATAGCATGCGGGTCTTGAATCAGATCTAGCCAAGTGAGGTTTAGAGTTCATATTATCACTGAGTTAGACATGAAAACAGTGTTGCTTCATGCATCTGAGATAATAAAAAATGTGAGTCATATAACTAGATGAATTACTATCTTAAACTTAAACTCTGTAGCCATGTCAACAGTGTTTCATGTGCAGGGAAAATCTAGAGAGATGCCATAAAAGTGCGCATCAAGCAGCGGTTTGTGTTACTGTCCCACAGGCACCTGATATATTCATGTCCTTGGCAGATGAGATGCCGTTTTTTCCCCCTCATATAAGTCTTGGGAATATGTTGCCATGGCAACAGGTTCAGAGCGCAAATGAAACTGATTAATGCTGCTCTTTCTCACGAGGTGCCAGAGAACGTGACAAACTTCGCCAGAGCTTTCTGTGTCATGTGACAATGTGGTCGCAGCATGTGAGTCATTTTTTACTTCCACTGCATCTCACATCTCGCTAAAAAAGTCAATTAACCAAAAATCCAATCATCAAGATAAAATGCCATCCAGCTGTCAGCAAACCCTTTGTTGTTCACAGACTGTCTGTGTTACAGGGAAATTAATGCATATTAATTCTGCCTTTTTTTTTTTTTTGCACACAATGGCATAAAATGAGTTCAATCTATTGATTGATTGGTTGATGGTTTATGTAGAAATACTACAATAGTGTCAGTCCTCAGTTCTAGCCTGTCATGGATTCAGCGAGAGAGCTCTGTTCTGAGTTGGTCGAGTTATTATGCACATTGTGTTCATCTGTTTCTCATAGAAAATGCATTCTCAGTTTTGACATGTCAATCATAGTAGAGTTTATATGAGTCATTGTTGATGCTTCAGTATTACTGCTTCTGTGCTGATTTTACCTTCGTAGTAAAAGCTCTGATTGATTTATATCATTATGGGCCAATTTAACTAAACAGTCTAGTGTCCAGTTCAGCAATCCAATACTTCCTTCTATTGTATTGATTTAGTTTTATCCTCATTTGAAAATTCATTTTTGCACACCGGTGGATTTCAAATACTCCCCTTGTCAATTTGTAATCGATGCTATGCCTGTTTCTGTCTCATCTGATTTTCACATATTGTTCCCTGATTCCATATTGATCCTTTAACTATTACACAACCCAGTAAGCTTTTCTGTCGGTCAGTATTGTAAAGTTGTTTATTATTCATGTGCTGGTCATTATATAACAGCACCTGCTTTCTTCTTCATGCGTGAGTAAGTTGGCACATTTCCAAAACTCAGCACCTGTCATACTCCACAGTGCATGCCCAATTGCTTGGGGATTTCTGGGAAGATCCACAAAAGAGACATACACATGCATGCTTTTAGTTTTGTTATGATGTGATTTATTCTCCTTGCTAAATGTAGAATGTCTTTTAGAATGGCAGCAAAGTCTTATAGTAGTCTTACAGAGTGTAATCTTCAACAAAGGCGTTAATTTTATTAATATTTTAATGCCAAATATGGAACAGACATCCTAATCACATACACTGTATATAAAGGTAGCTGGAATCATTTGGGTCACTGCAAAATGAATATAAAGCTCTTCAGAGTGATCATCTTCATGGACTTTTAGAGGATGAAAAGATGCACGCAATATGGTCTTTAGCCTTATGAGTCACTAAATATCCACCTAACTCAACATGTAGGGGAGATATTAGACTGACAAAGCTTTCTACAGTATCTCCATCATCAAAACACGAGTTGAGAAAATAATTTTTGGAAATCGTGCTTATGATTCCAAAACAGGTACCAGGACAAATGTACAGTAGAGATTCAGAGACTGACCTCATCCTTATACAGTATATTAGGGGTACTCCACTATATTTTGCAACGGTCCAGTAAAAAAATACATGTTATACCTTTAACAATCAGCTTATAGATAGACATTAAACAATTGTATAATTGTGGAATTTTATATAATGTGCTTTGTTTTACACATCATATTAAAAAAAACATATCCGGGTTTACATTTTCTTAACTTTAGTTTGTTTCTTTCATTATGCTGCTGTAGAGAGATCGGACAACTCTTTCACCCAGATAGAGTCTGTTTTTCTACCCGTGGAGAGTGAGAATTCACTCATTATCACCTGTGCCCTCAGTGGATCCCCATTTTCTTCTGCTCTGACCATTTTACCCATTGTTTCCCTGTGGGGTTTAGAGAGTGTGCACTCAATCACTCACTGAACACTAGATTCACTCTCAAAGCAACTACTGAGCACATCCAGTAAACAGACTAATTAACAAGTTGAGCTTTTTCAAGACCCCATGAGACAGGCAAACTGTTTTAATCAAATAGAGAATCATTGTTAAAAATGACATATACCATATCCCCAACTTTGGGAACATTCAAATTAAAAGGTAGTAACTTGGGATCATAGTTAGAGATTAGAGCAGGACAGATTTAGAGACTGATTATAAGTAAGCAATAAATAAATAAATAATAAGCATAGGCATACTTAAACCAAAGGCTTAAGAGATAATTACACTGTACAATGAGAAGTAGGACATGGAACTAAAATGTGAATGGCAGCCAAAAACGAAGGATGCTCAATGGCCCAGGCTCATCAGATTGCTCTTTGTTGCCATAGCGACTACAGTGGAGGTTGAGAAACTCGAGGAGAGGAGGAAACCCATCACTGCAGAAATTACAAATAAATCAAACTGTGCATAGAGCTGATCATCAATACATTTACAAGTTATAATTTTTGTAATGAGCTTGCATGGTTAAGAGCCATCAGAGACAATGAAGTGTTACTGTATATAAATCAATAGACAGAACCTGCCTAAGGTGTGGCTCCAGAAGCACCTTACCTGGTGGTCCTAGGTAGCCTCCCCACTATCTCATATTGGTTCCTCTGATTTGATGCTTAGAGGTTGGAGCATCGCATAAGTGCTAGACTGCAGCTGGACATGAAGACTGGATGGGATCTTGCCGTGGGGGTTGTGATACAGCTTAACACGGGAGCTGAGATGGATCGTGCCATAGGCTCTGGGGTGTGAGCTCAAGCTTTGGACAAGAGAGGAGGTCTCTTAGCGAACATTGTAGAGACAGGGTGCTCTCAGGCCTTTGGCGGGGAGGACAGGGTGTCATCAAAGTTAGGGGCATTGCAGTTCATTACCTGAAGGACTTAGCACAGGTGGAGCAGGGCATGGTTCGGGCAGAGCAGATCACGTCTCAGATGCAGCAGGGCATGGCTTTAGTATAGAAAGTTATGGCTCGAAGGCAGCAGGTCATGGATCAGGCGTAGCATGACACGGCACTGATGGGGCATGGCATCACATGAGTGGGGCATGATATCAGAGTCTTCATTAACTATTGTCTGATCCCCCTTTTGAGAAGTTGCCATAATGACCTCCACAGTATGCTGAACAGGGCCAGGAGACGCCCTGTCAGCTTTACCCGGGACACTCTGGTGCTCTGTCACTTCTGCCGACTCACCAGCCATCAAATCGAGTGTAGTCCCCCATGTCAGCTGGGACAACTAAAAGTAGATCCACTTTTTTTGGAATCAGATATGTAATGGCAATGTAGCAGCAATTCCTGTTGGGGGGTATTTGAGGCCATCATACGGGAACAGAATGTCTGTGTAGCCTGCTTACTGGGAAAAGTGGATAGAGTCTAATGCCAGCATACCAAGACCTGGGGGTTTATGTCCATTGGGGTTGCCCTTTACATGCAGATGGTAGAGGCTGAGCTTTCTGTCAGGGACAATGATGCAGATTATATTTGTGAATTATTAATGCATAGGTGTAATAAAATTAATATAAACAGAAAACTATGACTGGGAATGTGACTGTTAACAATAGGAACAAAAACAAAAAAAAAAACAGAATATAAACCGGAGACCAGGCGTCTTGCAATCACGTTACATACAGTATGCATGTAAAATTTACATGTAATAATAATATTTATTATTGATCATAAGGTATGAAATTAAATACAGTGGTTAATTGTTTTTTTCTTTTGTTGTTTTACTTGAAATGTTCTTAATACTAGGTTAAATCAGTAAGATTTTGAAATATATGAAATATAGGTGTGACAAGGCAAAAATGGTAGAGAAAAGCATTTTAGTATTCATACTTCTCAAGCATTTTTTCATCCGCGACCATCTGCTTGGTTTCCTCGTTTCCTTTCTCCCTCTGTGTTTTTCTTTCTTGCCCTGATTCTTTTTTCTTCTATGCCTGTTTCACTCTGTGCATGATTATTAAGCTGTCTGCAATGTCTAGCTTTCTGCTGCTAGCAGGCTCAATTTAGTTCGGAAAAAGCAAGTGATCACATGTAGACAGTGTTCGTGACTGAAAAAGAGGGTGCAGCTAGAAATAATTGACGGCTATAGTTAATTGTTTGTCCTTAATGCCTTAACTTATGACTAAGCTAGTCATGTTCCATAGGTAACAAGATGCATGCAGCAGCATAAGATGTACTGTACTGTAGCTTGCACAGAATATCATGGATTTTTCTTTTTTTCTTTTTTTTTTTACTCCATGAATACTGAACAGAGATCCTCCCTGGAGAAAGCTGGGGATGATTAGCATTAATTAGAGTGCAGAAGCACAGCAAAGCCCAAGCCCCGTTAATTACTGGAGGAAGATAGGGAGGAGTTGCATTACTCCAGCATGTGATTTCACTCACATTAACTGTTTGCAAGATGCACATACATAACAAGGTTTACCAGATTATCTCTGGTGTATGACATAGTATACTTGCGCACAAACAGATTCACATTGACCATTTGTATACTTCTTTATATAGTTTGTTTGTAGATTACTTAATTATACTGTATAAACAGATCAATTTATTGAAACTCATCAACTACTGTATATTATGCATGCCTGCACTCCTACATAAACCTACACACCATATTTGACTAGTTTGGTCCCCTTCTTCTTGCCCTTTGCACGAAGTGCAGTTCATAAAATGCAAAGTCAAGCCGAGACTCTCCAGTCTGCTTTCCAGAGCAAGCTAGGTTTCTCCCTATTCATGTCACCTCGCTCCCTCATCTTCCACAATTCTGTCTCGGAGCAGTAAGTGGAGCAGGACACCCCTTTAAAAAGCACCCGAGCCATGCCTCTTGAGAAATAGCAGCTGTTAATAGCATTGGCAAAAATCAACTAAGAGCCATAGGGCCAGGCTCTCAAACTGGGGCGCCCACAGAGGCTAAGACTTTCGAATCCTGGCTTTACTTAAAGTTTATCACTTGGGGAAAAGCTTGACGGGCTTTAGAGAGATATATAAGTCTCCATGGACCAGCGACTTAAGAGGATTTAATCCGCTTTTGTAGTGTCATTTCTGGTTTTATATGCAAACATCACCAGATGCATGATACAGTAGAAGCAGGCACAGATGAATGGAAAAGAGATTCTGAATGGAGATTCAGTACAAAAGAGTAGACTTATCCTTCAGATAAACTTTAGTTTGTGATGAGTGTGTATTCAGATGCTTCACAGGATTTGTTGCTATACGTAGTCATGGTAACTCATTTCTGGTCTTCTAGCCAGGGGAAAACAAATGAGGTAACATGATGCCAGACTCAATCAGTCACACAAGTATTAGAAAGTAATTAAATGCAAGTACTACAGTATGTCATGTACAAATATTTGTCTTGACCAAGCAAAAGAGAAAAGGATGGGTCAATGCATCATAATACATGGATTAGAAATAACTGTTTTTGTATTGTTTTATTTAATTAGTGCATGTGTGTGCAGGAGAAAAACTGTGAGTATCTTCAGGATACCCCTGAACGTGAATAAGAGTTTAGGTAGATGTGCAAATATTGGATATGTGTAGGAGCTGTGTACATTCGAAATATATGGGCAGGATATGTGAGCCTATAGGTACAGTACAATGTGAAAATGATAGGAACTGCTGATTTATAGTCAAGGATTCTAGTTATTATCAATAAGGAAACCTAGAAATCCTTCAGGATGATTCTACATGGGTCCAGCTCTTTCCTTATGAAATGTGTTTTTCATCCATACCCATAACTAGCTATGATGACACATATGAGGTCTGATCTCTATGTTATAGTTTATTAATTTTTTAACATAGCATCTCCAGTTAGAAATTTTTAATGGAAACCGTACTGTCCCAATTGTGCTGGCGAACTGTAGTCTACACAGTGTTCCAAGACTGCCCAATTAGCATCCTAATTCCCAACTGACTTCAAAGCACCTGAGGAGGCCTAAAGACTTAATCTCCCTTATATTTGGCTCCCATGGGATGCAGGTTTTAACTTCTTGGTGAGATGTATGCAAGGCGCATGTTATGTTTTAACATCTGACATGGGAATAGATGTGATATAGATATATAGTTTCTGAGGGTAATAAATCATGACCTCTTTTAAAAATATATTACTTGCAACATTTTAGAAAGCCAATTAATCTTATCTGCATGTCTTTGGACTGTGGGAGGAAACCCACCAAAAATAGGGAGAACATGTAAACTCCACACAAACGGACCCGAAGGTGGGATGCGAAGCCTCGATGTGCAAGGAAACAGTGGTAGCCACTATGCCACCCTGCCACCTTAATGTTAATCAATACTTCTAAATAACATACTATGAGTATAATATTGTTCATTATAATTTTATAGTATTTTCTAAAAAATTTTTTTATGATTTTATAATTGTATTAATTTCATCGTATTTTAATTTAGAAACGACCAGAAATTAACATTAATGGTGACACATTCCTGTACCTTTATTGTTTTTTTATTTTTTCATTTTTGCTTCCATACTAATCAAATCAAGCTAAAAAAAATGTTCCTAAACTTTTTTTTGTAGTAAAATGTAAACATAAAGCGTACTATATTTGTGTCTAAATTACCTTGTGTCATGTAGGGATCTTTGAAAATGCATCTCCTGTGGTGTTACCATTTGGGACAGTTGTATTCTCTAGCATCCTGTTCTCACGCATGTTGTGACGACATGTGACTGTTTGGATCCCTTGATACCGATTTGTAAGACGTCTATTGTGAATAGTAGGGAAACATCCATCTATAAAGTATATCATGTTAAGGACATTATGTTTGTATAGGTTTGGCATTCTGCCAGCCCTTATGATGAAAAGTGCTGAAATAAAGGGTTATCGTTAGGATTAAGCATAGACCTAGAAATCCATATCCCAAATATAGTAATAGAACCCTGTAAGATGACGCAGATGCCACAATATCAGCGTGGGTGGAGGAGGTGAGGATGGCAGAAAGGTCCCTGCTGATGCACAGTGGGTGTGGAGGTGTTGCACATGGACAAAGCAACTGGTCCACACAGGTCTATGCCAGACCTCTAGGGCTTTGGGCATGAAAGCCAGGATCATGTGATAGTGGTGTCTTACATTGCCTTGGGCCTGCCACAGGTCTCATTTAAGATCTTATAGAAGTACCTTTTTCTAATGAGATTTAAAATAATTTATATGTATATGGTTCTAGTCCATCAACTGTGGTTAGGTCACATAGATAACCTAGTTTAATTATATAAAATAATAACAGGTATATCTCCTACACTACATTCTCTACATCTCAGTTTTGGATGATTTGCATCTATGATGTACAGTATATTTCACAGTTTTTTCCCTCTTGATTCAGCAAATGTTAAGGCTGTACACACTAACTTTATATGATATCTATGTGTCATTATGATATACAGTACATGTTAATTTTGTTTATAATCCTTATAAACCACTAGAAACTCATTAAATTATGTCATATATTTAAACCATCACATTACCCTATATTATATTCAAAATTTAAATATTTTTTTCTAGATAACCTGCAAGAACATTTAAATATTACTTTTTATGCCTGAATATAAGGATATTCCAGACACACTTCTCAAAATGTTGTTTATTGTTGTTTCTTGTTGGATTTACATTTACTTTTCTCTCTTTATCGGGAGCATCTTCACAATGGAATAAACATTCAGATTATTTTAAAAGTCTAGATGTTTAAAAGTATGAAATTTCATGCAGTATTAATTAGATGATCTCAGTGGAAAAATATATTTAAGTTTTTAAAAAGCTGAAATACATAATAATAATAATAATATCAGCAATTAACTGGCAAAGACCCTTTGTTTTAACAAATAAATTAATAAAACAAACAAACAAACAAACAAACAAACAAACAAACATAAATAAATGCATTAAAATTACTTGTATTTGTTAATGCATTTGCAATGTAAGGTAGGGTACTTTTAATTGTACAGTATGTGCATAAATATATAAAAATAGGGCAATATATACATTTACTTAAATTTTTTTCTATTTTCTTCAATTAGTTGTTCTTTTGTCTTCATTGTCGATCACATCATCTAAATTCTTTGAATATGAGTTGTCTAGTATTGTACAGTAGGTGTGCTAATATTGGCGTTGTGTAGGTGCTGTGTACGTTCCAAATATACAAGCAAAATAAGTAAGTCCATAGTTACAGCATGATGTAGAAAAGGTGAGAAAGACCTTGAACCCTGAACACAAACAGCAGTACCTCAAATGTGAAGCAGACATTAATGAGGTCACACTGTTGCACCAATCAAACATTGACAATTACAGTGCGTGTAGAGGAAAACAATGACTCAGTGGAGACGAGGCGTACTGAAACATAGTGGAGAAGTTTTTTCTCTCAGGACTGTCAAAAATACTGGTTATCTAAGACACTACCGAGTTTGTGCCCTGAAAACTTTGGGCATTTCATAATACATGAATGTTGTTGGTTTGTCAATACTATTGATCATTTCTGGCATTTGTCTAAGTCATGTAACTAATATAATGTGCATAATGTTTATACTAGTTTAAAGGTAAAGTAAAGGTAAAATGTGACATACTGGTCTAATTTTACATTTGGCATTCTTTATTTTGGTACAGAGGGTTGTGTTGCCACCTCATATGCTTGATACTGAGCTCAGTTGCTGTCTGTGTGTGACATATTGCATGCCCTTTCAATGTCTTCAAGGGATTCCAATGGGTTCTCGAGTATCTTCTTACATCCCATAAACATGATGGTTGATTGGCTAGTGCATGATGCTCTGTGATTGTCATTCCACTAAGGTTGTATTCCTACCTCCTACCTCTCCCCTAAGATTCATAGGTTTTCCTGTTGGATCCACTGTGAACTGACTAGAATAAAGCACTTGCTGAATGTGAAACTTTGGGGGGGAAAAAAACATGCATTACTTAATTATCTATCAGGATCTAGTTAGTAATTCCTTTATTTAAACTTTAATTAAAAAGGCTTTTTAAAAGGTAAATTGCTCTTTTCTAAGTGGTTTTATCTTCCAAAAAGCCCTCAGGGTGTAAGATATGTATTTAAAAAAAAATGACTTAATCATTTATTAGAGACTATTATTTAGAAATCAGACAAACCCTTTTTCATCAAGGCCAGTGTTCAGACCACAAGCTTGTAAATGTCCAGCAATTAGTCAGTTCATAAGCAGCTACTAATTCGGTGATAATTGAGTGGTGGAAAAATCACAGTGTTGAGCGTGTAGCTGGGAAGTGTGGACAACTCATGCTGTGACTAGAACCACATGATTTTCACATCTCCCCCACCAGTAGACATAAAGATCCTTCATGGGTGACAGGATGTCCTGTTTGCCCACAAGGGTGGTTTGTCATACCATTGTCCACTGTCCACATACAAATGGAGGGCATCAAGTTGAGCTTCATGGAGCTTTATTAATGAACAGAATAAAGCAATGGTATTAGAGAGAGAGGACGGGTGTGGACAAGCTGAATGTTAAAAAGCATATAACAGTAACAAACTCAACAAATATAAATACTGTATATAGAGTAATAGTTAATGGATATAATATGTTTATGGGTTGCATTTAGACTGCCTGTGGTAACATATTCAGACCACAGTAACCACAGGTATCGACATGGCGGGTGTTTTTCCTCTGTATCTCTTAGTACTGTACTGTATGTACAGCATTTATCACTGCTACCAGCCTACTACATTTTTTTAGAGGCTGAGAAGGGATGTCTATTTGAACAAGAGGAAAATACTAAGGATGGTTAATGCACACTCCTTTTGGTAACCATGACAGCCCTTAAAGAGTATTCCAAGGATAGAGTGGAATGTATATAAGAACAATTGCAAACGAATACTATTCGGATGTGTGGATTCAGTGCAAGGCATTCGAATTATCATAATCAAAGTGCTATTTAAAGCATCCAGTTGTAACAACCGCTTTAATAATGGTTGCCTGTTAAATGTGGTTGAATAATTTAGATATAGAATATAGTTATGTAGATTGGCCCTATTTAAGCTAAACTCATCACACACATAATTATAAGGCATATACATATAAGAGAGTACAAAGAGAAAAATAATTAATCAGCTGTGGAACAGGAAACTGCCCGCCTTCTGTACAGTTATATGATAAAACTAATTGTCTCTTATTTAGAGCAAATAGAAGCCATAAATAAAGTTTTCTATTGTCCTGGAAAAAATTATTTGATTGTATAGATTAGATGCAGTGAACATAGAAATCCTGATATTTCTTTATATAATTTACAGTATATTCATAAAATATATTTTTAGCAATATGGTCAATTTGCCAAGTTCCACATCAGGTTGAACACACTTTACCCAATGATATAGATATCATGTCAAGCTTATGTCCAACTATGTAGCCACATTGAAGTGATGAAATATGTCAATTATAGCACGAAAATTCAGTCTCTAACAAGTCAGTCAAACACATTTAGCTTCATTCAATATCTCTCATCTTCAGCAGTGAACAATATTATTACCACTGCAGTTATGACAAATGTAAATAGTAGGGATTGGAATCATGGGGATCACCCGATATCACTATCCCTGGGTGGCGATTCGATTTGTTTTGCGATTCTGTATCAGAATTTTATAAATATAAAATTCATTCAATATTAAATCTTTTAGATTTTGCTAATTTTGCTTTGAACAAACATAGCAAATAATTCGCTCCTACCACACAGGTTGCCGTGCATTCTGCCAATGTGTAAATTGTTTAGAGTGCCCCACTCTGTATAGGATTATAGAGGAACTGCAACATACTGTATTACCAACTCGATGTGATGGTAATATGATGTGGTGATACACAGAAATATGTAACTCAATCTATTTTTTCTCTCATCACTGGTAAATGGAGTAATGGAGTGAACTGAACTTTCACATATTAACAAATATACTACATGCATACTTGGAATGCATGTCTACAGCAACATAATTTAAAAAAAAATTGGGAAAAATGCACAAAGAAGGTCACAAATTGGATTTTTTAATTAAACAAAAAAAGGAAATCTGTTTACTTTTTAAAATTATGATACACTGGTACTTTCAATACAAAAGTGCAAAAACATTTAAATGTCTACTTGACATATAGTAACATTTACAGTATGATGTCTACAGATTGCAGTACCATGAACATTGTACATCATAACAATTCCATTTCCTTGTTTCATCAAAAAGCAAGTGAAACCACAGAGTACACACACCGTATGTATAACGACATGATGCTATTCTGCAGTAAGCAGCCTTTAAATCTCATTTACTGTAGGTACCAATGGCTGCACACTCAATACCCCTATCAATCTAACACCATCACACGTTCTCACCCTTCTCCAATGAAAATCATGACCTGTGACATTTACAAAAGGCCACTGATGGTCTCCAGTGGCTGACCTCTTAGCCCAGGGACATTGACTTATGTTTGGTGGATCCCCAGTGAGTCAGACTGGCGGAGTAATAAGACTGAAGGTCATGCCTAAAGGTCAGGCATCAAATGTCCACCTCGTCAGGGTGTGGTCAGTAGTGCTTTGATGCCATCGGGCTTCTTCCAGTCACTCTAAAATACAGAAAAGCAGACAGAATCTGGAATGTGGGTGCAAGGCAGCACTGGGTTACATAAGAGAACGTGACAGGCTTTTATCTTCAGGAAGCAAGGTAGAACAAGGGAAAGAGGTAGAGACAGATAGAGAGAGAGGTGATGTAAAGGGGAGGGGGAGGCTACCATGCTATTTTTGAGACACTTGATTCAAGGCTCTTCCCTTTCTCTCTCTCTCTCTCTCTCTCTCTCTCTCTCTCTCTCTCTCTCTCCCCCTCTCTTGCTCTGCAATATTACATAGAAGCTTAGGAACAGAAGCCAGTTAACTATGCACTAGTGACTACTCAGCTGTTTTGCTTTGTTGGGACCATTTTAAAAAGAACCCATTGTGTTTTATTGCAATTTTTCACACACCCTACGGTATGCCCCATGCAATTATAGTTTTAGTATTAATGCACAGGAAGCTGTTGCACCCATCACATTTATTATAGCAATACAGTAGATTTTGCTGTGTAGATGCAGGTATGTGTGTCAGTATCATTGATCATGATACTAAGATATTAATGCCTGATTTACTCATGCTTTAATGCAGTTGAAAACCTGCGTGAAGCCGGTATCTTAAGTGGTTGAAATTAGAGAAGGTACACTGCTAATCATGTAAATGTCTGCTTGTAGGAAAAAAAAAAACAATATGTAAATGCATTAGCTCTTGTTTATTACTCTTTTAATCAGAATCAACGTGAAACACAGAACTTAAAATCTTGGCAATCAATAACGCCATTCTTTTAAGTCAGTGAGTAATTTTTTGAAAGCTTTGGTTAATGAACCAAGTGGTTATACAAATAAATATGATATTGATTATATGCATTGGGGCATTAAACATTTAAAAAATCTTGATGCAATGCAGGATGTCACTCACTCTTACTCACTAACACATTGTCCATACCGCTTTAGGGTCGCGGGGGGGCCTAAAGCCTGTCCCAGAGGATTTCAGACACAAGGCAGGGTGGCAATCCATCGCAGGGCACACATACACATCAATGAGCCTAATCTGAATGTGCGGGAAACTGAAGTACCTGAAAGAAACCCCACCAAGCGCAGGGAGAACATCCAAACTCCATGCATACAGACCCAAGACGGGTATTGAACCCGGACCCTGCAGGTGCAATATTTGAAAATGATTTTATTTTACATACCACAGATTACTGATTTTACAGTACTGCAGTTAATTACACTTTTCATATTTTATCATATGTCACATCATTTTATTATCCAGTTGGGATTTGAAAGAATTTTTTGATGGAGAGTTGGGGACTTAGACTTATAACTTTTCACATTTTTGAATTTAGCTAGTTTGCAACATACTGTAGGACACTGAAACAGCATTTAAAAAAATTACAAATAACGAAAACGCTCGAGTGGACGCTCAGGGGAGAAACTAACATGTAGCAAGGAAAGATCTACGTCCTCATCGTCTACACCGCCTTATCCTGTGTACAGCATTGCAAGGGGCCTGGAGCCAATTGCAGGGGATTCAGGGCACGAGGCAGGGTACACCCTGGAAAGGGTGCCAATCCACTGCAGGGCACACACACATTCTGTTCCCGGAGGAAACTCAGGGGGGAGAGATCAAACCTGGTCAGGAATCGAACCCGGACTCTGGATCTGTCCTGAATGATGAAATTAATTCAGATGCAGAGAATTGAGGATTGCAGATGTTAAAAAATAAAAGGAGTGTCTACAATCCCTTGATGATTTTATGTAGTGTGATGGCACAAAAACACACTCAAAATAAACATCACTGTTTAAGGTACAAAAATGTATCAGGTATTTTTGATAAAGGTGTGTCCTCCATCTATAGCTTGCAAATTACAATCAATAAAATACAGGAGGGTAGTACATGGAACTGTGTATATTTTTTCAGTGCTATTAATGGTGCATTACCATATACCCTACACTTTTGAAACTAATGAATCACTAACCACTGACTCTGGGGCACGCACTTGAAAAGCTATTTGAGATTTGTTTTTCTTTTAGATCTATACAGAAGCCAAATAATTGCTAGCTTATTGAGAGCATGTTTTCTCCCCAACCTTTACACAGTTAAAGCTGCACAAACATTAATCTTGGGATTGCATTTAGGAAAATACAGAGTTCCCAACTGTCATGAATGCAGCATTATTCTGTCAGTCTTTTATAGACAGTGATATATGAGACCTAGATGATTCATAAAGCTTTTTTCCCAGTATCCTGCTTTTGCAAAATAAAAGTAGTAGTACAGTATGTAAAATTTTCATTAATAATTAAGAACTAGTAATATTACGGAAGCAAATTTATTCTTGCGCTTCTTAGTCAGTGTGCAAAGCCTAAATTATTCATTTAAATTCAGATCAGTTGGGTAGGATTTGGTGCAACTGTGGTACAGAAAGTTATTTTATGCAATGCTTGCTATAGCTTTACTTATATTCACTTATTAGTACTGAAAATGACTTACTTGAGCTTAAAGAAATTACAGAAAATGACAACAACATTGTTATCATATGATATTTATCAGCGAAATTAAATGTATGTGTAAATACCAGACCAGACAAAGACCTCGAAACACAAGGAAAACAAGGCTTCTTTTTTTTCTAGTGTCTAAACTCTATTGTAATTTTAAGAGCATTTGGGTCTTTTGGTGTGCTTTTTGAAATGTAGTAGGGATGGAGCAAACCTGGCAACCCTGTTTGTGCAAATCAGTAGAAGAGATTAATTGTGAAAACACACAGAAAATGCAGTATATATATATATTTAGTAAGTATAAAAAAGATAGTAATATCTGAGCTTTATGGAGCTCCATGCAAGTTACATGTTCATAAAATAGAATTCATGCCATCTGTTTCCCTTTAGTCCATATTAGACTGTAGACATATCTTAAATGCCTGATTAGTACGGTTGGAACCTGTATAGTGTAGTCAGGAAGGTGTGATGGGTGATCTGTGGTCTTGCTGCACTGAGTTTAGCCTGAGAGGTTGAATCAGTATGTAGTGGTTTGTCTTACTGTAAGTTTCCATGCGTGGGACTTAGTGTAGGAGGCTTGCACAAGGCCTATACTCTCTTCACCTGTAAAGCAAGAAAGGACACACTAGGAAAAAAGAAAAAAAAATTATGTATATGTATATACATACTGTATAATGCTGTGTATATACTATTTTCAACATACCTTAAAAGTCAACAAATAAATAACAGAACAGAATAATATTTGCATGCTTAACATGACCAGTTTTCAGATGGAAACTAAAAAACCTAATGTGTCCTCCTGGGTTTTGCAGGAAAATAGAAAAGAGCATTTACGACAAAGTTACAGTACCAGAAGAACTCATATGCTCCAGCATGCACAGTAAAACCTAACAGCAGTTTCACTTACCAAACGACTAAGGAACATACAGAAAATGCCATAAGAAAGGATACTTTTGAAAACATCTATAACTTCTATAAAGGTCACTAAAGAGAGATAAACTAAACAGTCAAGATTTGTGTAGTTTTTTAAAGTAAAACAGCTGAAGGTTTTGTTAATTGTGCTGGATAATATTCCAGAGTTCTTCTGGTAACTGGTCTCACTCACTTCTTTCCATTTTCATACAGACCTCAGGTGTCTACTTTAGGTTTTATTGTTTCAATCTGAAACATGGTCTGTCAAGTTATAGAGTATGTTGCTTTTTACAGACATGCAGATATTCTTCTGTAATGTTATTAATTTAAAAAGCTTCTAGATGTAAGTTTGGATAAAACCAAAGACGTGTGCTTCAGCTCGAAAGCATTTTTACAAGCATACATTAAACATAAGATCTGGTTTGGTGGCTCAAGCGGCTAAAGGTCTACAGTAGGTTGTTGATTTTTGGATGCGAGAATCTGGGTTCAAGCCCTGCCGTCAGGAGGCTGCCACAGCCCATTCTACCCAGCCACTGCACGCAATTCTGGTCCAAATTTGTCCTATTTGAGAGATTTTAATTCAACACATTGTAAATGTTAATGTTTGAGATATTATAAAACTGCGTAATCTGTTTCCTCTTACCAGTTTGTCATGCATTTCTTTATTTCAACATTCCTCCTCCTTCTTAACATCTGAGTATTTTAAAATTGTGATTAATCGTGATTATTCACAGATTTACTAGATTAAAATTTTTATATTTACATTATATTTATTCAATTATAATAATAATAACTTCTTGAATCAGCCCATATTATCAGTCATTTATTTAATAGTAATTTTTTACAGTGGATTAACTATACAGAGTCAGCCCAAAAAAATTTATACACACAGTACATGTAATGAAAAAAAAAATTCTACACTCCTATGTTTTTTTTAATGAATATTAATTATTTGAAAGGCTGGTATCGCCAGATTTCTGATACTAAAAGTTGCTTTGTAAACAAACAAAAAAACAAACAAAAAAACAAACAATCATGGCAATATGTTACTTGAATTTTTCTTTCATATGTTACCCCAGATTCCATATCCTGTTCTGACAGATTGTGTCTTGTGTTCTGTTGCAGTGTTGTGCTACCATGCCTGGTAATGATCATCATAGCTGTCATAATGTTAAATTCTATGACAGCTTAGATAGTATGCTATTTTTAAAAAACGTTTGTTTAATTGTTAAAACAGTTTACATTTTTATAAACATATGGTAACTAGAGGACAGTGAGAATAAATTACGAAAGACATGAGCAGTATGGCATCAAACATTTGACATCTATGATGCGCAGACAAATAAACAAATAAACACAAGGTCATACTTTTAAGGTAGCAGGCAAGACAAAAAGCTAAGAAAATCTCAAAACCCATCATCTGCCAAAACACAGGTCAAGCTGGTTAATATTATAGGAAATCACAAATATTTCTTAACTGTCTACCATTCTGGCTTAGCCTGTATTTCGGTAGCTCGTCAGACCATGTGAGATTTTTATGTACATTTAAAACATTAAATTAATTTAAATTGAATTTAGTGATCATTCTTTTATTCACACAGCACAACAGACAAAGAAAAAGAGCTAGTCATGTTTCAAGGATCCAGAGTGCTGAAGCCTGGTATAGATGGCATCGTGCCTGTATCATCATGCCAGTCGGAATTTATATATAGAAACATATAAATTTAGAACCATTATCAGATATCATGTTTTAATATAAATGCGTTTGGATTTCAGATCGTAAACCTGATAACGGCATTCAATATGCGAATTTCTAAATTGTTCACGATATTTCATTTTAAGGCATTGTCTTTTGTGTAAGGGATTAATATTTGGAAGTATTTGCAAAGTAAAGATACTACAAGAGAATATATATATTTATTATATTTAACACAAGAAATGGTTGTAACAGCAGCAGCAGTACATCACTGTTAGGTGATGAATGTTTCCTTGAGAAGCTCTGGAGCTCATGGAAAGAGCTATAAATCAATAACTAATGTGCCCAGCTGCTGTTAGTTCCTGTGTGTGTTTACAGCCAGAGCTATGGACTGTCGACTATCTGAAACTGTGGAGCTTCTTGTACCTACTACCGTACTTTCTCCAAAAAAACAGTATTTCTCTGGCTTAATGTTTCTGGCCAGGACTTTTACATACAGTATTAACCAGCTTGGCCTGTATATCGCGCTGATGCGCTTTTACGCATGACTCACCCTGTTTGAAACTTACAAAGATTAAGGTTAGGATTTCTTGTGCTCTTTTACAACTTAAGTCATTTAAAATGCAAAAATAAATCCTGCAATCAAGTTTAGAAATGTGCTTGCTGTTTTTTTTTCTTCTGAAACCTGGACACATGAGTAGTGTGGGATCAAATTCATTCTATCAGGGCTGCATCAGCTGTACAAGTTATGTGATACAAGCTTATTCGAGCTCTATTAAAAGCACTGACCTAATTTTTTTTTTAACCTGTTCATAGCTAGGAATAATTGAAGGATGTGTGATATTATACAGTATATACTTATATTTGTCCATATATTTGATCTTTTGCATCCTTTGCATTTACTTTATATAGTATATACAGTATAAGCCCAAAAATATGTGGACACCTGATTATGACACTCGTATGTGTATCTTCTCTAAATTTCCACAATGTTGGAAGCATGTATGATGTAGCTTTACAGCTCCCGTTCAGTGGAACTAAGGGGCCCAAGTCTTGTTTTAGTAAGGCAATCTCTCTGTGCACTAGGTTAGTTCAATAGGGGCATGGTTTGTCATGGTAGGTGTAGAGGAACTTGAGTGGTCTCAACAGAACCCTGACCTTAACCCCTCTGGAATTAATCATAAGGCTAATTGTGTACCAGGCCTTCAGGCATTCTTGCCTGACATGACTTTCTGACCTTAATAATGCTCTTGTGGCTAAATTGGCTGAAATGACAAAACCTACAGCCACATTAAAAAAATCTTGGGAAGCCCTTTCAAAAGAACACCTTTGGTATGATAGTCAGGTGTCCATATCCTTTTGGCCATATTTTGTACCTCATACTGTACCTAAAATGTACTGTATATATGTACTGTATTGATTGATGAATTATAAGGTAAAAGAATAAGACATCAATGCAATCTAATTACCATCCTGACTTTCAGTTTAATCACTTGTTTAGTAAAGTCTTGATCTTTTGTTGTATCCCATACTGTATGTAAACCATGTATACCAATGCCACTAAATATTATCAACGTGAATATTGAATAATATCAATGTGAACTGTTTCTTAAATTAGAAGAATAAAAAAATATATTTGTAGTCTCTTTAGTTATACTTATTTTTTATGAATGCAGGATTTCTAAGCACAGGATTTCTTTTTCATTTGTCTCCTCTTCATCTTTCTCTGTCCTCCAGTGGGTGGCGTTCGCCTCTCTGTTCTTCATCCTGGTGTCTATAACCACATTCTGCCTGGAGACACACGAGGCCTTCAACCCCATCATCAACCGCACGGACGTTGATCCACAGGACAACAACATCACACGAGTCTACCAGGAGACTGAGACAGAGGTCTATCTCACTTACATCGAGGGCGTGTGCGTGGTATGGTTTACCTTCGAGTTCCTCATGCGCATCACGTTCTGTCCTGACAAAAAGAAGTTCATCAAAAACACCCTCAACATTATTGATTTCGTGGCCATCCTGCCTTTTTACTTAGAGGTGGGTCTGAGTGGCCTGTCCTCCAAGGAGGCTAAGGATGTGCTCGGGTTTCTGCGAGTAGTCCGATTTGTGCGCATCCTCCGAATCTTTAAACTGACACGCCATTTTGTGGGTCTGCGTGTGCTTGGGCATACACTTCGTGCCAGCACCAATGAGTTCCTCCTTCTTATCATCTTTCTTGCCCTTGGAGTGCTCATCTTTGCCACCATGATCTACTATGCTGAGCGTATCGGAGCCAAACCTAATGACCCCCGTGCCAGTGAGCACACGCACTTCAAAAACATCCCCATCGGATTTTGGTGGGCTGTGGTCACCATGACTACTCTGGGTTATGGAGACATGTATCCGCAAACATGGTCAGGCATGCTGGTGGGTGCACTGTGTGCCCTGGCTGGCGTGCTCACCATTGCCATGCCTGTCCCAGTCATCGTCAATAACTTTGGGATGTACTACTCACTGGCTATGGCAAAGCAAAAACTACCAAAGAAAAAGAACAAGCACATCCCACGTGCCCCACAGCTGGGCTCTCCAAATTTCTGTAAGTCAGGCACGAACTCGCCCCACCACAGCACACAGAGTGACACGTGCCCGCTGGCTGCCCAGGACGAGGTTTTAGAAATGAACCGAGCAGGTAGGAAACCCTTCAGTGGCATGACCATCTGAATGCACGAAAAGAGACTATATACTCCTAGCCTGAGAATGAGACTGAACCCTCTGTTTCCTTTCCTTCTGCCCCACTGACTTCTTTACTGTTCTCTCAGCTTGACTTCTGAATGCAACATTTCTCACTTTCCAAACAAGCAAGCAACTTCAGCATATTAACCTCCAGAGGCATAAAAAAAAATCCATTCAGCATTTTTTTTTCCCCCATTCTGTTGCACACACATGCACATACAGTGCCATCAAAAGTCTTGCACCACACAACACCACACACTTTTCTAACACCGGATGTTTTTCTACTCTGGAACATATCAAGGTGAACTGCATTTTAAAAGAAAAAAAAAATCATAGCATCCTCATTCCATACTATTATGAACCCATGCTATACTGATCTAACCCTTAGGTCTTTATGTGTTTTATATAAACCTGTAAGTTTTTATGTAGATTCTATAAGCTAGCCAATTAGAACATAAAGTGTTATATGTAGTTTGTAGTTGCACATAGACTGATGAAGCTGTAACTATATATTAATAGGCAGGAAAGTCTTAAGGCACATACTTTAGACCTACTACTTTAGACACACGTCATTTAATAACATAGACTTTATAATAAAAATAATATAGAATTATTATGGTGTTTTATATCAGGAAGAATACTCCATCCAGTGTTTCCTTATACTAAGAAAAGCACAACAAAAGGTTGCTTAAGTCAAACTGCCTTATTATTAAAAGGCTGAGGCAAATGTGTAAAATGTGTATATCATGTATTGGGCTTTTAAACCCACAATAGACTTGAAGATATTTGGATCAGAGAGACAGGAAAGAAAAATGCGTCATTTAAATAATTTTTTTTTTTTAAAGATACAATTGTGCTATGCAAATATATTTGGAAATGTTTATGCACATATTTTCTCTGTATAGGAAAACACTGACACTAATCCTTTAGTACAAAACCGCTGGTTGTATAGTTTACAGTCTGTTAATTATACTCCCATTCCAAGTCCCTTCTCTTAATATCAAGCAGTCACACTAATGCTACTCTGATCAGTATGAAAATTCTGCCCCTTGACATGAATAAGTAGCTTGAAATGAGCATAAGAGAAGATAAGTGCTTTCACTGGAAGTACTTAGAGACTGTCCACTTTCAAAAGGGAGAGGAAGATAGTGAGAGGTCGAGAGAAAGAAAGACCGAATTGTTTCATTAGTGTGTAATTGAGAGTCGCTCTCCTTCTGTGTACTCAGGGAGAGAGGATAATAATGGCCCATATGAACACATATACAGTAGACAGAAGTACTGTGCACACCCATAATATACATGCAATTGTACACCTGTGCTCACAGAAGCTGGCCCTCTTAGATACACAACATTCTGCAAATATACACAGCAACATAAATTCCACATTGGCACACACTCTTGTTGTTATATACTGCAGCGGGTCCAGCTGCATGTACTTAGGTTACACGTAATACAAGAAGAAATAATACATTTAATTTTAGTTATGTAAGAAAACAGTGCAAGTTATTTCTATCATGATATCTGCTAAGGAGAGTAGTGTAACTCTAACGGGATTCATGTGCCCCTTTTAAATCCTTTCGTTTGATACGTAGCATTATAATGTAAGTGGTTAGAGTGGATTGATTGAACCGCACACATATTCTGCTACACGTATACAGTATTTCCCTGGCAAAGCTTATTTTCGCATTCGCAGTCTCACCCACGTAGGTATAAGAAAAAACAGTTTAAACTATTTCCAACCTCTGCACGGACTTACATCTCTTGTCTGTCAACCAGTGAAGATCTTTGCAGGTAACTGTAGGAAATAATCTATATGTATATAAGTGCATGGTATAGGTTATAAACATGTAGCAATGTTTTTTTGTCTTTAATATTATGGAATATAAGGAATAGTAGAAGGATGTATGTGGATATATGTTGTATTCTTATAGCTGTGATGAAGTGGAGCCATGACAGGTGCTGTACTCAATGAATAAGGATACCACTATTAGAAAAGGGTGCAGGGAGAGAAATGAGTCATAACCACGTGTGTGTGTGTGTTTTAGTGTGACAGAGTGAAAAGGAGATTACAGCAGCATAAAAATAATCCAGCCTACTTTAGCTGTTTACATGTCCTCCCATCTGGATAAATAGCAACAATATTAATACTTTGAACTCCGCTGTTTATTTTGTCTTTTTAAAAATTAATATGATTAAATTATAATAACTCAGACTGCTGACTCAGAAGTGGTATTCAGTAGTGGTATACAGTACAAATAATAGTTTTCATTCTTTTCTCCTCACCCTCCCTTTTTCATTTGATGTCTTGTTTATTGCCTTCTACCACTTTTTTTTAATATGGTACTGGAGCATGTTGCCATGGCGACAGTGTCCGAGCAACCACAAAATAGAAATCGGGCTCTGCATCGCGCCGCAGTCATTCAGCTCAACTCGCAGAACTCCTGCAGAAAACACACACAGACACACTAGCAGAGATGGTTACAAATCAAACACATGTTTTTAGTGGAATCCAGTCTTACTCAATAAACAACCTGAATCTTTAGATTTATGAAAAATGTATGACATAACTTCTTTTCTGAAGCCTTCAATGAACACTTTTTTTTGTATTTTTAATAATGTAGTGGCTGACGCCTCATTCGCTCTTGTTGTTTCATTGCTTGCTTTATCTAGGATTGCCTTTCCAATCTGTGTGTAGACACATAAGGCAGAGACGCCTGGCTAATCAGTTCGAGCCGCTTGACTCTGGGCACAGTACCATGAGAAATAGCAAAGATGGACAGATGGCACCTGTCAGACTGGCACCAAACAGGAAAACAGATGCAAAGCCAGCATGGACCTACACATAAATTTCTTTTTTTTCCAAGATTGATGTACAAGTTGTTGCACACACACACACACACGCACAAACAGGAACCCTGCTGATAAATAGCTCACCTTTCCGCTACAAGCTCTCCCATAGAGTGCACACACACACACACACACACACACACACACACACACACACACACACACACACACACGAGTGATGGAGCTTAGGTAAGACAGTGGTGTGTTTCCTTTGGGTAGTCATTTATGTCTGTAACACAACCCCTGGACTGTTCAGATTCATTAACATCTTAGATAGAATGTACTACATAATTATTCACACCCAACAGTATGCTTTCAAATACCTTTTACTATGCTTTAACTTACTATTTTTTTGTAATTGACATTCCCCTTTTGTCACTTGTTTTGATTTTATGCCATTACAATATTATCATAATACTGTGAATAACTGTTTTTTTTTTTTTTTTTTAATCATCCATCCATATGTGAAAGTAAAACATGGCTTGGCTGTAATCAGTCAAACCAGAAGTTATGCTCAGGGATCATGTGCATACCTAAGGCAATCTGCATGTCAATGTTAGAAAAGTCAAATGAACACGTAGCTACAACAAGATGCTGTGGATTTGCTGTTGTGGTGCCTTTTTGCTCTAGCAGGTCTACCCGAGAGTCTTATTTAGTATCCTGCAGGTGCTTTTATCAACTGCAGGGACAACTGCTTTCATACTGAAAGATGTCTGGATATAAAAACATATAGCATACAGTATGTGGGTCATTTAAGAGTTTCTCACTGCATTCATGTCATACGGGACTAACTGCACGCAGCACGTTCTAACAGGAAGATTACATTGAGTGGTCATTTTGGGAGCCCAATTAAATCAAGTGAATACATGCCATGAGTACAGGGGGGAAAAAGTCTTATATGGTTGTTGTGTACTGTATGTTTGAAAAATTGCTTAATTGACTCAGTTCTGTTAAAAGACAGGACTGTTTGATATTACCTACGATGATAGAAAGGCTGCAGTCTTTTATTCCAGTTAAATATATCTAAAGCTGAATAGATCTGATTTAACTGATTTAATCTGTGATATTATGCAAACAGAACTGGGTTAGGATGAAATGCAGGAATGTTTAAAATTAACAAAGCTGTCTGCTGATGCTTGTTAATATAGAATAAAGGACAAATAAAACCACCTATATAATCAGAGCAGTTTAATTAGAGCTAGTAAATGTCTGAAGTTTAATTTTGAGACTGTGCAGTAAATGTACTGTTACAGTATGTGCCATCTCAGAGCAGAAATAGGGAAGTAGAAGTAGGGCAGTCCCATCAGAGCCCCAGTACGGCTGCTCTCTGCCACAGATTTGCTTTAGTTATCCTGCTTTTATATGTAAATAACACAGTCTTGGTGTGCTGTGGGACTACAAGCTCTGGATTTTTGTATGCGTATTGATAACAACCAGAGCTGGCTGGTATGAATAGGCGGATAGAGATCTTATTTAAGGGGGAAATTATTATTATTATTATTATTATTATTAATATTATTTTGTGTGTGTGTGTAATTTTCACATCATTTTATTTGCTGTTGATGTAAAGTCTATTGTTTTTACTTCATGGAACTTAGCACATCAGAACTACTAGTGACTAAGTGAATATACAGTACACATAATGGTGTGATTTAGAGGCTGCGACTGATTTCTTTCTAGCCCAGAGTGCTAACTTACAGAGCTGTCAAATGCTTATACAGTCTCTGCTAAATTTTCTGGTCAGTGAAGGTGATTTTTTCAGAAGCCTGTTTTGCTTTCGTATCAGATATCAATATTGGTTGAAAAGACAATGTAAATGAAAGGAAGTACAAATTACATAAAGGAACAAATAAGAGAGGTGTAAGTTATTCACGACTTGATTGGCAGAACTGGCTAATGGTAAGCATTTTACACATAACATGATTATGTTGATTATCAGTTTAACTTGATAATATGTCTTTTAGTGAGTGTTTTTATGTGTATAAGCAATAATAAAAGTATTAGTAGTATACTAATAAAAGTAATAGTAGGTTTAGTGCTGCCGGAGATCACCAGAATGATGCTCTACCATTTTTTTCTTTAAGACAGCAGAAATGAATCTTACAGTGGAACCTCGTATTACGAGTAACACGGTTTACGAGTGTTCCGCAAGACGAGCAAAGATTTTTCATACATTTTGACTTGAAAAACGAGCATTGTCTTGGTTTACGAGCACCGAGTATCATGTATCATGAATGTGCTTCTTGTTTTGACACTGAGCGTCACGTCATCACAACTGAGCCAACATTTTTCTCTCTCTTGCGCTGCGGAATTGTAGGTAATCGTCTCCCCTGCTGAGTGAATACATACATACACACACACACACACACACGCACACAAACACACACACACGCACACAAACACACACAAAAACTCTGCAAGCACTAGGACCCAGCAGGGGAGACGATAGGTAATATGTGTGTGTGTGTGTGTGTGTGTGTGTGGTAGAGTATGTGTGTTTGTTTGGGAACCTGAGAGGAGGGGGCTGTAAAGCCGAGAGAGAGAGAGAGAGAGAGAGAGAGAGTGTGTATGTGTGTGTGTTGGTGTAAGTGAATGAGCACACACACACACACACACACACATTAACGGAGAGACCGTTTTTAAAATCGTTTCTGTGTGGGGGCTGTAAAGCCGAGAGAGAGAGAGAGTGTGTGTGTGTGTGAGACACACGCACGCACACACACACACACACACACACACACACACACACACACACTCTCGGCTTTATAGCCCCCACCTACCCCCACCCGGCTTTAAACACAAACACACAGAAACTCCGCTCTCTCGCGATTCAAAAGTAAGGTCCTGTTTAATTTGTTGTTGTTGTTGTTTTACTTTACAGCAGTGATTCCGTTCGTATGCGCTCACGCAAGTGTGACTAGGGATGTTCCTTGCTCATTTTTAACCGGTTAATTTTTAAACGGTTTTAAAAACGGTCTCTCCGTTAATGTGTATGTGTGTGTGTGTGCGCATGCACATTACACACACACACACAGCGCCTGCGTGCACAAATGGAAACACTTATCTGTCTGGATTTATTTTTACTTTTTTTTTTAAGGTAAAGTGCAGGTTAATTTGTTTTATTTTTACTTTATATTTTGTGTT
>JAQQZT010000023.1:7601565-7616853 GCA_030068275.1 Clarias platycephalus
TTGGATTTTTACAACATTATTGTTGAAATACACAGTCCTGAAAAAGGGGCGTTTCTTTTTTTGCTGAGTATATTTATACAGATATGCACAAAAATGTCTGTGCGTGTGTGTGTGTGTGTGTGTGTGTGTGTGTGTGTGTGTGTGTGTGTGTGTGTGTGTGTAAATCTGCGTGTGAGTTGACACTGTTGACGGACTCTAAGCTGGTGAAATGTGAAAACAACTGTATGCTAGAGGGTTTCTGCTGAATGGATAGCATGTTTAATAATGCATAATCAAGATTATGGTAGCACGGTGGCGTACTGCTTAGCACCTCCAGGGTCTGGGTTCAATTTCCACCTCTAGGGCTGTGTGCGTGGAGTTTGCATGTTCTCCCCATGCTTGGAGTTGCTCCCATGTCCCGGTTTCCTCCACCCATAGTCCAAAGACATGCAGATTAGGCTAATTGGCGTTCCCAAATTACCTGTAGCGTGTGAATGTTGACCGGAGGTCCTACCACAGTGTTACAATAGGAGTAAATACAGTGGAAATCACCACTGGCCTCCACAGTCCCTCGTTGGACTGCAGACGTTCCTAGAAAGATGGATGGAATCTAGATCATATATAATAACTGTCTGTTCACCGACATGAATAACATTGCCAGAAGTTGAAGTTAATTCCATCAACTGATCATAACAAAACAGAATTTCTTTAACATTGCCAAACAGGCTGTAAAGGTCTCTTATCAATAATCTTTAAATTGGAACGTCGGGAGGAACATTTACCATTAATGTGCTACATAAATTTCCTGCAAATCCTTTGCAACAGCTTTTTGGCAGTGCTCTGCCTTCTTGACTTGTTGTGATCAATGAGGCATAAATTTGTCAAAGTGCTGGATGCCAAAGAGTGCACAGATAAACAGGCTGGTTGTCACGCAGCATTTCTATAAATTCCTCTTCGGTGTGAAACTAATTGTCTCCTGACTTTCTATGTTTAGCCCTTGCCAAACATTACTTACTGGAAGCCAATGAGACTCAGGCATGCACATATTACATTGTATTATAGGAAATTTATTGTGCTGAGCTTAATGTGGCTTACTTTATAACAAATTTGATTGCTTTTACATAGTATGTATAGAAATTAAATAGTAAGGAAGATTGACTAAGGAAGTCCTTATTGATAGTACGGACATACTGACGATGAACTGCTCTGCTAATCTGAACTGATCTGTAGCTTTTTGTTTCGTTCTTTTTTCTTATTTTTTTCATTGAGTATGTTTCAAACAGACTGCAGCTGAGACCTTTCATGTTGCGAGTTACTATGAAGGATTAAGTCGAAACAGTTCAACATTTTCACTCACATACACAGAAAAAAGACAATCAAATCATATTTCATAGAATTTTCATCCCTTATTGTCTATTGTACTGTATCTGTTTGAGTCAGGCTGAAGATAAATGGTAATCTATTTGACAATAGAATGAGTGTGCTATTCTAATGCAGTTCACCGGTTCTTATAAAAAAAACTTTAAAACCCACATACTATGCATGCTATTTTCACCTTTTACTTCAAACATACCCTCCAACCCTACAGCGGGCGCTGTCCTCCCTTCATTAACTTCCTTCTCCTACCTAACCCCTGCTATGAGGCATGCAACTCGTCAAGCATAGCCCTGCACCTGTATTCTCTCACATGTGCTTGTGTGTTCGAAGATCCCAAACTGAATGGCGAGGCGGCTAAGGCAGCGCTGGCCAACGAAGACTGTCCACACATAGACCAGGCCATTTCTCCCGAGGATGGACAGATTTTTAGCCCCTGCGAACCACGTGGGGAAACTCCATGTTTCCTTCTAAACATGACCGGCCGAGCCACACACCCTGGCGCCAGAGTGAGAAAAGGTACGTAGTAGCTATCCACATACACACAAACACATATTTACACAGATTACAGTTTTATTAGATACGTTTTATTAGTGAACAGAAAGCAAGAATGTTCATCCATGTTTCCAAAATTATACGGAAGCAGAGCACACTCATAACAGAGAGACAGTGAAAAAGCCTAAAAACACAATGCAGATCAATAGAATGTTCTATTAATATTATTCGTATTATTATTCTTATTATTATTCTTTTTATTATTATTTTACACATTATAGCATTACATGCACTCAGACATATATCGTTTTTGTAGCTATCTGGACTACAAAAACAATCTTTTCCACTTTTTACATCTAATCTACATTAATTCCATTAGATACTACCCTTCGGTTCACACTAACAAACGTACACTCTGTAACTAGCAGCATTCCATTTCTTTATACTCGCTCAACAGGAGATGCATTTTCAGCAATAGCAGCAAAAGACAGGATATTCTCAATTCTGAGCAAATTCATTTTGATGCAGTTAAGCAATTGGCTTGAATGATTCCTTGGACCATTGCTATGGTCATCCATGTGGTCTGACATTTCTTTAGATACCAATGTACAACTAAAGTATACTTCCTACCTTTAATTACTTTCTATTTAAGTGGTTACTACATTCTCACAAGTGACTACAAATCACACAGACAAACTTCTGGCTTGCTAGTGTGAACTTAGGGCAATGAACACAACATCTTGAACTTTGAGATCTCTAGCGCTACATACTGTAACTACATTGCTTCCAGTCACTTCACTTTTCTAAACATACAAGATTTTCCTTTTTTTTTCTCTCAGCACCGTCTTGCATTATGTTCGATCTCACTTTGACTCACATACAGCTGCCTCCTGGGGCCAACCTTAATCTTCCCTTTTTTCTGTTTTTTTCTTTGTCTTGTTATCTCCTCCACTTGCCTGTTTGCCCGTCTGTTCGTTTGTTTCTATGTTATTCCGACCATCTTTTCCTTCCTCCGATTGGCTAATAGCTGGAACATTCTCAGGGAGGGCAGGGGGGGAGCCGGCTGGTCCTACGCTAGGCTACCCGCTGTTGCAGCTAGGGTGGACACACAGCCAGGAGGATGGCCATGCCAGAGTCACCACCTGACTACCAGCCCCACTTTAATCACAAATAGCAGAGCCTTTTAGGACTAAGCATTAGTATCTACGAACACCCTCCATCCCGTGCAGCTTGAGAGTTCCCTGTCATATTTACACAATATTTACACAAGTATAGGGAAATACCGCTTGTACACACTCACTCATCTGCAGCCAGCCTAAATGCAAGCAAGACTGTTTAGATGGGAATTTGTCAGCTTGTTAGCTTTCAGCTACAAAGCCAGGGGCAAGGTGTAGGTCATAGATGAACATCATGAGTAAAAAAGCTTTCTGCAAGATCTTTTCATTCCTTGTAGCCGGACTGGAAATGGTCATATATCTATGTATAATATTCTAAACCGAGGCTACATAAGATCAATAAAAGTCAAACCAGAGTGTCATCAATAGCCAAGCAATAGCACTGTCTCTCTGTGTCTTGTGTCCGGCTCTGTGTGAGCATGCTCTGTTTAATTTCACATTTCCACTTTTAGAAACACCATAAGAACAATCAACAGCAACACACCACACACTCTTCTCCTACACACACGGTATATTTTGGTCTCAGTTTGCTGTTTAAAATGTGTTGAATGTGTTTGTAAGAGCTTTTGTTGGTGTGAAAGTATTTTTATGTGCATATGTAGGCAATGTGAACAAATGTGTTTGTGTGTGTATGTGTGTATGTGTGTGAAAAAGAGAGAGAGAGAGAGAGAGAGCCCAAGTATTTTTAGATGTTTTATGGCGAGTTTTGTGTGATGCATGTTTTGGGCCAGTTAATGGGTGTCCCAGCATGCTTTGTCCTTCTGCTGCTAGGGCTGGTATTGGTTGGGAGAAAGAGGTCCTTTTAAGAGTATACTGTATAAACAGAAAAGATATAAAACAGGTAGTAATTAACAGGTAAATGATTTAAGTGTTGATATTAATGACAGCCATAATAGTCGCTTCCTGTAACTTTTCAGGCATAAGCAGATCTTTTTGGGCAGTCGTAAGAGGAATTCAATGCTACTTTTACCAAGGAATTGTTGGGCCATATCTACTAATGCTATGCAGCAGGTCTGCTTGATATTGCAGACAGTACGTTATGCAACACTGTGGATTTACTGCAACACTTATAGTATATGGTGATTAAAGTACTCATGTACACATCCTTAATGGAGCACCTATGAAACTGACCATAACCACCATCCCAAATTTTGTTTTACAGTGGTTATAATTAGTACTTCTCTCATGCCTAGTCCATACTAACTCTAATAATGACATTTATAAATAGATGTCTAACAGGGACACAAGGGTGTAAATGCAGTAGATGCTTTCCTGAGGCAAATCCAGAGCAACGGCATAGGCAAAATATAGGCAGGCAGTGTTAAATGGGGATAATAAGCACTCTGTGCCAAAATAGGTGAAGGTTAAGCATTGGTCCTACTGTAAACTAAAACACCACACACACACACACACACACACACACACACACACACACACACACACACACACACATACACACACACAACCTTTGCAATGGTTAAAAAAACAAAAAACAAAAAAACATCAGGTTATGTATATCCACAGATCAGCCATTATACTAAAACCCAAAACATTAAGCCAAATATTGTGTGGGTTTCTGATCCTGGGACATTAATGGGTACTATGGGTTGTGGGTGGCATCCATATTTGCTGCAGGTTGGATAAATTGTTTGCCTGCTAAGCCCCATACATGGCAGGCTCTAATGCTCTGGGGGTTCTGACCCCTTTCTATCATAGCCAGCATTGGCTTTTATGTGGGAACAGACCGGACAGGCTGGTGCCCACGTTCCTGTCACTAGTTTTCTGGAATATTAACAGTTTGGACAAACCTTCTAATTCTATGGTCTTTCCTGATTTTTATTTCCATCTACACTGTAAAACAATGCTGAAGGCATCGAAAATATGCAATAATTTTCTTTGAACAGTTGATACTGAGATGTGTCTGCTACTTATGCTCTGTAAAGCCTTCATACCAGCTGTAACCTGAGATGCTGTTTGTTAATTGGTGATTTTTGAGGCTGGTAACTCTAAATGAACTTGAACTAAATGAACTCTCAATTAACACTAAATTAGGGATGTATTTTGCAAACTTTTGACTGGTACTGTAATTGGTAACCCGTTTCACCTGGCAGTCGTCTGTGTGTACATTGACAACTAAATTAACGAGCAACACAGAACAGGTGAAGACAATCAGGTGACAGACCAATCATATTGAGTGAAACAGGAATTTAAAATAAAATCACATGATGCAAATGGATAAAATGTGAGTACATCAAAACAGACTTTAAAATATGTTTTTAAAATTCACTTGTGTTAGTGAACCGGTTACCAGAGTAGGCTTTAGTAAATATGGCCTTCAATCACTTGTGAAGTTTTCAAATACCTCAAACATATTTGTAGCATTTCTCCTGCACCTTGTTTTCCAGTCCTCTATCCTACCCGATACCAGCCCAGACATTTTCTCTGTGCATGTCTGCTCTTTCTAACTGCATGAAACCTGACTGGTAAAACTATCCAAAGCTGCTGGCAACTCATCCAGATGTAAATCCATCCATCCATCAAAAAAAAAAAAAAAAAAAAAACTAAGAACAAAGCTCCAGTCATTAGCATATTCATCTGCACTGGCAGCGTTAGAAAAAGTCCTGGTACATGGGCAGTATAGTCAATAAAGCTGGTCAAGTGGGTGCTGTTATCCTGTGTAAGTCCTGTGGTCAGCTTGTTCCTGCACAGAGCTCCCGTTCTTGCTTCATCCTATGGGGAATGAATGTGAAGTAATGAGCAATGTCCCATCTGTGTCTAGCTGCTAGAATTTTACAGTCATCCCTCCTTTCTCTTGTGACCTCCTAGCCTCTGCTGTGTTGGTGTGCTCTCTTCATTTCTGTCCTTGTCCAAATTGGAGCTGTGCTTCTTTCTCTTGCTTATTTTTTCTCCCCTCTTTATCTGTCTTTATGTGCATAGAGCTGTTAGGAAGGGAAAAAAATGCAAATGTCAAAAGATGTTCTCAGGGAAAGTGTATAAACCAGGCTGCATATCCTAAACATATCCGATTAAATACATACTTGAGGTTTTCATTTGATCCTTCCCTTCCCCGTTGTTTTTGCACTGTAGCCCTGTTTAATTCACCAGCAGACACATGTACATCAACCCAGAACAAATCGTGTTTAAATTCAGTCAGTCAGTGGCAACTTGTAGCTGAAACTAGAGCCCAAGATGTTGAATGGTTTTCTACCCATGCTGCAGCTCTTCTTTTTTTGTCTTTGCCTCTTCTGTTTCTCAATCCACAATAATCTTCTAAGCTCCAAGTTCCCTTCCTTTTCACCTGCAAAATAGGGTTTCCACCTCCATCCAGTCTGACAGCAAAAGCCCCCCCCCCCCTCCCCCCCAAAAAAAAACATCTCCTGCATGCTACAGTCTCTTTCCGCTGTCCTGCGCAGTTGTCTTTCTACTGTTTCCTTCTTTCACTGTCTTTGTCCATCTCTACAAGTTTTTTTTTCAAATCTGGATTGTCCAAGAATCCAATGCTGTTTTTTCCCCCCCTCCGTGAGAAGTCTCCTCACCTTATTTTTCCCTCCCAATCGTCCTCATTGTGTAAGCTGAGTTGAATGGCCGAGGCAGTGGCAGGATGACCCTGAGCAACCCCACCCTCCCCTGTATTCTCTACTACAGATTCCTGTAAAGACGAGACTGTCCTAGTTAAGTATATGCAGGCTGAAGCTCTCCGAGTGACCTGACCACGGGACCGCAGCAACTCAGAGAGGAGAACTTTTTCTCTCCAACGTTTCTTGGCTCTGCAGTGTCTCGAAGTCACTTTACAAAGGAGAAAAGTATGTAGGTTAAAAGGAAAGAGAACAATCATGAGGATAATGGTACTTCATTTGAATATTTCCTTCACATACCGCATACATGCAAAATCTCTTCTTTTTTTTTTTTTTGGTCTGATGACCCTATCATAACAGCAAGAGGTCTTTTTGGACACTTTTTTTAAGGATTGAAAGTATGGACAATAATACATCAGCAATGAAGGCATGGGACAATCTGCTGTTGATTCGACAAAGAGTGGAATGACGTTATTAATCAACAGTCCATTATATCCACTAACACTTCTAATGGTATAATCTACAATGTCCTCTGCGGCAGTTGTAGAAGGCTTACATTTTAGCATGAGTTGCATGGTGGTATGTTTAAAAAAAAAAAGAAAAAAAATTGCTTACTGCTGTTATGAATATATGTATGAAAAAAAACCCTATATTTTCTTTCTTGACTTTTTAAATACGCTTTATGTAGCCATGATTACAGGATGTTCAAAGAATGTACATTTCTTTGGCAGCAAATTCTTCTTGTTTCCATATTTTCATTTGTGCTACTAACAACATGCAAGCCAGGTCTGGTCATATTGACCTCAAATCCTGATTGAGGAGCAAGTCATTGCTAAGGAGGACAAAAAGAAATTATTTTAGCAAGCTTTCTGTGTGGTCAATTCAATCTTTTCATCCTGTTTCTGTTTGGCATGCTTGTGCTATTGAACTTTAATAAGAGAACAAAAAAGAGCAAATTTAGTTGATATTTTTCTGTTTTATGCTATAATATTGGTGCGTAGATCATGTGGAGAGCTATTGTGAGTAACTGTTAATTTCACCTATTACGTACAGACTTTTGGCAGTGTTATTTTTGAGAAATAAAGGAATAAAAAAATGACAAAAAATGTCATAGTGTTAAAAGAAAAGAGTCAAGGTGTGTGTTCCGCATCTTTACTCATATCTTTTCTTTTAGGTACAAAAATCAAAAATTGATGAAAAAATGAAAAAAGATAAATGTATATTTAAAAACATAAGAGCACTGTATGCAATTTAGATCTGCGGGGAGTGAATCAGATGCATGCACAATGTTATGCAAAAATAAATAAATAAATAAAAAAGTTCAAAGATAAAAGAGCACATGGTTCCGATTCTAGCATGAAATAAATTTTGTATGAAACCTGTTTGCAGACTTTGGTTTTTCATTGAATGGAAAGGAATGTATTTTTTTATTTTATTTTTTTCAATACTGTATGTACCGATACTCTCTTTGGCCTGGTGATAAAAGGACAAAAAGAGGTTGTCAAAAATTATAAATGGAAGTAAAATAAAAGAAAATATGTGTCTGTGGAGATAGCATGTCATACTGCATTACAAGCATGGAGGCAAACGAAACAAGTGACACTTTAAGGGAACAGCTGACAAACATGGGATGCATGATCTAAATGTTACACTAATTTGAAGGAACTGTATGTATAACCATTATGTTTTATGCTGTAACCAGAGCATGATCAAGATGCATGTTAGACTTTGCTTTACCATTCTGTGCTCCTCTTCCCGCTTTCTCTCCATCGCTCTTTGAGCATCGTCTTCCACTCACTTGTCTGAGTAATAACCGGTGTGTTGTCTCTCTTTTTTCCCTGTGTGTAGCGGCGGAGCGGCCTGGCCGGAGCAGGCAGCCTGCAGACTCTGTGTGTGTCATGAACCGTGGTGTTCCGACCACTCTGTGCATGGCTCGCAACACTTCAGATCCCACCTGATAATCTTGTCTATTTGTTGCACATAATTGAGTGGCTAAACCAGCTTATAAGAGGGAAGCAGCTTCTCATGCACCTCCCTCCCCTTTCTACACTTTTCTAGGAAGGAAATTTTCCACCCTCGTTTTGTTTGTTGCACATCTTACTGTTAACTCTTCTATTTGTGGTGTAACTGTGATGTGAGTAAGACTGTGTTTGACTGCATGAGTGTTATCATTCGTGTGACTATCCATGATGTTAACGGGCTTGTTGTGTCTACTTGTGGTTTCCATTGATGGTACAGAGTGATGTTTTCACTCAGCTTCTCTGTAAGAACTGCACACTAACCACTTGTGTTTGTTATTCACTTCAGCCATTCATGAAATTGCCTTTTCCATTAGGTATTTCAGGTGTGCTTCTGTTTTAATGTTATTGCTAATCATAAGTTGCCTTTCTTTGCGCTTTGCACATACTGGTGGATGTACAGAATGTCTTTCAATTGATCAAACCAAGCACAAATACTGGAGCAGAAAAGACCAACATATGACAAAGTGACAAAAACAGGATGTTTGCAAGACATTTGGACAAAACTTGTGCAAAACAGATTCAGACTCTGTGGATCTAGTGGGAAAAGTAATCTAGTCACTAAAAGTTAGAAATTACAGGTAACTGTTGTATCAAGTCTGTCATTTATACTTTAAGTGCAAGAACATGAAGTTTACATGGACCGTGATACTCCAATAATAATCAGAATAATAGCACAATTAGAATAAAAATCCACATTTTGAGCCAATCCGGACAGTTTGGAATTTTCAATCGCCAATGAGAGAGGTGGTGTATGGTAGGGCTGGAGTTCATTTAATAGTTAAATATTAGCCATATAAACTCTTGATCTTATAATTTCCATCTATGTAAAAAATACATACTGTATATTGTTTCCGTGCGTATTTGCCCCATATAGGGGTAACATTAGGTGACGTGACAAGTTTCCGGGAAGGAAAATTCGCTTCCATTCCTGATCGGGAAAACTCTGTGAGAAGAACTCTCTCCTTCCTGTTTTTTTACTCTCCCACTGGGTCTCTGACTGAGGAAGGGGCACTGACTGGCTCAACATTTCATGCATACTAAAGCATCCTACCAATCATAGATGAGACTGAATTCTTGTACTGTAACTGATTACAGTGTAGTAGTAAAAATTTATCAGAAAAGATGAAATATGAAGCATGGAAATATAACAGAAGGAAATATTTTTATCCAACTTAGGTGATGTGGTTTCTCTTTCTTAAACTGGCATTATGTCCCACTAGCATATTCCATATTAAATACATTTTAAAACCAGCTTTACCTCAACCTCAGTCTGATTTAATGTCACTAAAATGTTTAAAATCAACATGAACAGGAGTATCTTTACTCGGTTTTGTATATAAAGTATTAAATGGCACAAATGTATTTGTGCAGATTTATCTGTATATTTTTCAATTTATCAAAAGGAATACTATAAAAATGGGTGAAGTTGTAAAAACTTTTTGTGTTACTATTTTTTGAGGTTGCTAATCTTTAAAATAAATTGTAATGCCATGTAGAGTATAGAACCTGAACATTTATTGCTTCATTTATCACCACAAAGTGATGCACTTTATATAATAACCAATAGCATTAAGATGACTTGAAATTCCGAATGCAGTCATAGGCCACATAGAGTTTTCCACACAAGTAATAAGTATGGCATGAATAAATTAAAGCACTATAATATTTCTTTTTGCCTTTTACCTACAATTCAGTAATATACTCATAGATTATATTATACTGTCATACAATATATTAATATTTCAATATTATTGGTTGCAGATTTCTTGAGCATGATCAAGATCCTGACCAAGATCTTGAGCACACACGTATACTCCGTTAAAACATTATGCTTTTAGGTGCCTGTGTGTTGCTGTGTTTTTTTTCCATCAACGAGTGGACTGTGATAAAAAATGATATATTAGACTGCAACCAAAAAGCAAACAGCATGATTTGCAAGTAGTAAGCTGTATTGCATTCTTCAGTTCAATACCTTATATAAAAGGCTAAAAAAAAAAAAACCCGACCTTTTATAAGTGTGCATTAAACAAGCATGGCACATCACTTTTGTCTTACATAGACTTTTTAATTAAGAGAAATCTAAAGTATTTTTGGAATACTGCTTCTAATCTCTAGGGTGAAATTGCCAGAACTGGTAGTACTGCAAAAAAAAAAAAAAGCTAAGGTGAACCTCAGATCTAGAGTGGGTTATTGTGCTGTTTCAGCAGTTCCTGACATAGATTATGAAGAGGATCTTATTAAACTCATAGCCAAAAGGAACAACAAGATATCCGCAGAAAGCTGAGCACATTATAAAGGCTACTTTTCCAACAGGGCCTTTGCAGCTGTTTGTTTTTTGTAACATTTCATGAGTTCCATAAAAAGACAATGAAAAGAAATAAAACATTCTTTCTATTCATAAGAGATTTCGTGTGCAGCTGTTCATTCATGTTTTTGTAGTTTGCTCTTCGAAGTATGTATTTATTACGAAGACATTACACCTTCAGAACACGCACTGCCCCCTGCATCTTAGACGTGAAGTTCACATTGTTGTTTGATACATATAATTATTTCATCTAGGTGTTTGATGTGTACGTGTGTGTGTATGTGTGTGTTCTTTATTCCTTGTTCTGAGCTTTGCTGAGCTTTGATCTGTTCAGACACTATGGCAACCCTGTTACCTAATAGCGTAACTATAGCAACACAAGCGTGTGATCTGTTCTCAAGGGCGGTCCAAATTTCCCATGACTCTGTGCTGCATGGATTTAGCATTCTGAATCTATCACCCTTTCTCTTCATAATTTTGTTCATAATATATAAAATAAACATAGATATTTTTTGCCATGCATTTAAATGCAAGTACAGTATGTCTACATATATTCTGAGTTATAGTGAAGAGCAAGACATTACTGCCTGTTTAGTAATACAGTATAAAGATTAGTACTATAATTAAAGATTATACTATAAATAAACATTTCACATTTTTTTATGTTGTGTATGTTGTGTTTGCACAGGTGTGCATACAGTATGCTATGTTGTGTGTGCACAGGTTCTTTGATATGTGTCTTGCTTCCAGGCCCACAGGAGATGTGTTCGACCCTCACTTCCTTTCACAAATTCCCCAGTCTAGGGAAAAGATTAGTACACAGCATTATACTGTACATTAATGATCCACAACACATAATAATGATATATATTATTCATCAGATATACAGTATCTGTATATCAGTGTAATATAATTACTATGAAGAATGCCTCCCTACTTATACACACTGCAAGCTGCAAGACAAAATTGTGTGTAATGTTGATCTACATCCTTGGCAGTGGTTATGAGACTAATGATGTTCAAGCTCATGATTTTCTGTTTTTGATGAGTGTCCACACATTACTTGTATCAAATATTGTCCCATGTGTAATGAACCCATGCCATGTGTTCAGAGCAAACTGATTTCCTTATTATAACAGATTCAGACCTGACAACCTTTCTAATAATGAAAAAAATTGTAATAATGAAAAATCTTTGATGTGGCCATATTCATAACAAAGCTGGATTTTTGTTCTGCCTAGTAACTTATCTTGTCAAAAATAAAATCCGGAAAACAAGTATTTAAACAGATTTCAGTCGAATTAAAAAGCCAAAGATGATCGACAGAAAGACAATCAACAAGCATCCATGTGACATGAAAAGAAAATGAAAATGTGGTAAGTGTAAATATATGTGCAAATATGTGTTACTGTATATACTGATGGAAGAAATTTCTGAAACCATGCAGTAAAGCAGGAAACGTTCCACATGTTACATAGAGGAAATCCACACTATGGTTACATACAGTACATGTTACATATAGCTTAACAAACCAATTACTAACTTGTTAGAGAAATACCCACTGGTCTAATGGGTTTTTGTGCTGTTAAGCCTCTGTCACATATACTGTACATTACTGCACAGTGAAATTTGTTCTTTGCATATCCCAGCATAGCTGGGGTCAGAGCACAGGGTCAGCCATGATACAGTGCCCCTGGAGCAGATAGGTTTAAGAGCCTTTCTCCAGGGCCCAACAGCTCCAACCTGGCTGAGCTGGGGCTCGAACAGTTGACCTTCCAATCAGTACTTTATGGACCTTAACACACTGAGCCACTACATAGTTCTGCGTTATCACTTCAAAATTTAACATATAAACTTTTCTTCCACAGCAAATGAGGCAATATTTTTAAAACCCTCCAATATTAACTAGCGCACACAAATGTCCCCTTTCTTCTATAACCATGTTTATTAACCTGTCATGGACTCTACTCAATAGGAAGTCAGTTATTTTGGGTTGTTTGCAAAACACACATAGTGGAATTTAAGACTTCTCCTAGGTGATTTATACAATTGCCACCAAACTGTGCTAATATGGGCTTAAGACACTGAGGAAGCAAAATTGCGAAGGGATTTTTGATATTTCAGATTGTTCAGCCATGGCGAGGCATTAAACCTATGATGAAAAGTGCCTAATAGCTTCCTTAGTTATGTATAATTATATAGTTTAATGTTATGTCATAATGGATTTGGCATTTCCCCCTTATTAAAATGCAACTATCTTAATGTGATATCAATGTTAATTGATGTGACATTTAATCCATTTTTGGATGTGAATGACTGAAATAAGGCTTACAACAAAATGTTCTAACATTTTACAAGAAATTGTCCAAAAAGTTTTCCTGAAAATGTTTAGTAGAAAGCAAGTGTCAAATTCTTATTAACACTGTGTTTATTTTATTGATTGTTCTTTTAGGCCCATAAACTCCCAAATCCTCTGCATGGACTTGAATTTCAATTACCAAATGTGTATTATCTTTAGCAATCTAGCAATTTAGAAAAATGTAAAAAAAAAAATAAATAAATAAATAAAAGCCATTTTATACTTATTCATCCAAACATGGGGATAAACAGGACATACTGTAACAATTACTAACATTATGATTTTGGATACCCCCCCCCCCCACAACTTAAAAAAAATAGAAAAAATAATCCCCCTCCATTAAGATTAAGATTCTGTTTAATTCTGTTAATTCTGAAACAATCTTAAACTATAAAGAATGTGAATCACTGTGTGTGTTTGTGTGTGAATATGTGTGTGTGTCTATGATTTCACAAGCGATTTGTAATAGTAATTCACATATCATCAAAGACTAGGGACCTTTTTTACTCTGTGTTTCATGGTTATGTAAGCCTTGCGGTGCTTTCTGAAATTACCTGATTCATTCTGTTGCTATGGTAACAAAGAAAATATTACCACGCACACACACACACACACACACACACACACACACACACACACACACACACACACACACACATACACACAATGCATTTACAAATATCTCTAGAATGGCTTCATTCTAGGTAAAGAAACAAACACCCACACCCATGAATCTAAAACTCTGCTTCTCCTTTTCTTCAGCAGTGCAGAACTGCATTTTACATCTGCACCACTAACAGCACCATAGCAACATGTTCTACAAAGAGATTTCTCCTCTTAACCCAGACAATATTTCACAGCATAGTATAATCCATGGAGCGTAACTAAGAGATAAGATAAGAGAAAGGGAAAGATAATGATGTAAATATACTGTAGAAGAGATAAAGATATCATGCCAAACAGGGTTAGTGAATCAAAAAAGATGGGAAAATGATACATAGAGTGGGTGCAGGAAAGCCCCTGAGCTTGAGGGGAAAGAGAGAGAAAGAGAGAGAGAGAGAAGTGGGGAGGGGGGCACTATGATCTGTAGCTGAGAACAGGTACCTCCAATTTTTCACAGCCAGACCCCATGAGATTATGCTCATTTTTTTGTTATCAAACCTGAATAAAATCTTCAATATCGCTATCATGATTATTTAGAACAGGGTTTCAAAAGCGAGTAATGTTTCAAAAGAAAGGAAACATGGAGTTACAGCAATTTGGGGGAGATATTCTTCTCCACAGGGCTTGGGCTGCACATTTGCCTGTTGTTTATGGGCAAATGTGCCAGGGTACACTTAAATGCTCTGGTGCAAACAACATCATGCAAAATGCAGGAACCATAGCAGAAAGCAATTGCAACTGGTCAACTTGAAAAAGACACTACAAAAAGGCTTAAACACACTTATACACAGACACGTGAATGAGGAAGACAACTGTGTGTTCAAACATGTTACAGTAACTCCACAATGTGAAAAAAAAAAAACACTGTAATTTTGTAACTTAGTACTGTATGATGAGAGATCAACTTTTTAACATTCATCAGAATTCACATTGGCTTAGAGCAGACCCGGGCATTTTAAGGCCCGCGGGCCAAATACGGCCCGCAGCTTGACTCCTACTTTCAAAATTTTGCATAATGCATGGACTAAAACAGCAATGCTTTTACTTTGAAACCTGTTTACAGTGTGCGTGCGTCGTTTACGTACAGGTACTCTGAAACAAGTCATTGTAATGATAACCCTTCAAAATGTTTGCACATGCCAAAAAAAGAAAGGTGGACGCTGAAGGCTGCGGTTTCAAGAAAATATGGACTAGTCAGTCAGTCATCTTCTATACCGCTTTATCCTGTATTCAGGGTCGCGGGGACCTGGAGCCTATCCCAGGATACTTAGGGCACAAGGCGGGGTACACCCTGGACAGGGTGCCAATCCATCGCAGGGCACACACACATACACACACTCAT
>JAQQZT010000023.1:7626465-7652509 GCA_030068275.1 Clarias platycephalus
AGATAATTGCATTAATGAGAAATTGAACAGGTGTTCCTAATAATCCTTTAGGTGAGTGTATATATATATATATATAATACTTATATGTTAATATAGCTTAAATGCATTTTGTTGTACTTTAAAGTGCGTTTTTCATACAATTCATTGTGAACTTAAAGTATTCAGTTGTAATTGTAAAATAATCTTAAGTGAATAAAAAATTGGAACAATTCATTAGTTTATTATATGGTATAATATTTTCTATGTAAAAGGAATTAAAGGTTTCATAGCTTTCATGTTTTCTTTCTTTGACCACATTGTTCCAGCTCATGTTCAGAACAAATGAAAAAATTGTGATGGAGATATGGAATAAGGTTGGTGTTGTTTAAAATGTGGTAAAATATGTTCTCACTTTTCAGCACCTGCCTAAAGTAATGCCATTTGTTAAATTCACTAACATGAACATCAGTATCACTGACAAAAAAACTGATCAGATAAAATTTCCTTTGTCTCTAATTACAATGAATCTTAGCAGGAGACATTTATAAATTAAGGATGTTTGCCATCCAGATGATCGCATTTTCAATTAGGATGGTCTGTTTGGACAAAAACAGATACAGAGAGAGAATCCAATAGCATGGACGAGCAAAGACAGGATGAACAAACATATACTCAGAGGGTTTGCCCTATTTTATTTTGGTTTGCTCCAGAATGGCACATATGCAGGTTGAGAAACCTCATTTGGATGTAAATGTAGAGCACTGCAATATGCACTCCAAAAAGGAAATACAGACAAAGTTAAAAACAGTCAGTGGTGCCTCATTGATAGATGATGAACTAAAAATTGCACAAAATGTTCTGATTGAATCTGACCTGTATCAAGTGATCTTGAGTGAGCCGCTTTTAGGTGAAATAAAATTTACTTAAGTTCAAGTTCCCTACTTTAGTTGCTTAATTCTGTAGTTTCTAACATGGACATGGTACTGATCGTATGAACGAACAACTTCAGAACCACTATGACCAGTGCTTAATGTGAAAAAACCTTTACACTAACTTTCCTTTATGTCTGAATCCATTTAGCTAAAAGTTAACTAGCTAAATCATTAATTTACTAATAAATTATTTAGTACACTAGAATTAGTTAATAACAAATTCTCATTTCATTTTAAAAACATAAACTATGAAATTAGTTACGAAAGTGAAATTAGTTACAAAATTACCAAAAATTTAACAAATGATAAAATACCGTTAATTTTTTTTTATTTAAAAAAAAGTTATTAACTAATTAATAGTGTAATAGTAGGCAATCACATTAACACTGCTGCACCAAATCAAATTCTTTCTCTTTGGATAAATTATAATGGTTAGTCTAAAAAAGCTACTTGGATAAGTATTAAAACGTTTCTACCTAACAAGAAAGAAAAACAGTTGACGTGACTCAACATCCAGATAATCCCACCTGGGAGACTGAGAATCTTCACAGACATAAAATTATTCATAATAAGGGGAATGGGCGGTTTTAATGACTGCTGAATTGCAGGTGTCAGACCTCTAGCTATCTGCTATGCATCACTTTAACTAACTAGCTACGTAACTGGAATTGTTGTAGTCAGTTCCTGCCAAGTTGGTGATGAGCAGAGCGCTTACAGTTGAGCTTGAAATCTGCTCTTCAGAAAACCTGTGGGAGACATTATGGATGGTTTGTCCAATTCTTTATTCTTAATCTGCCAATAATAACAACTGTATTGTTTTTAGTTTATACCACTAAATCATGATTGTTGTATCGTATTTAAAAAAAAAATTACTTAGTAATTAAGTTGCTGTGTGGGTCAAAAACAATCTTCCTGAAAAGCTTCTGTCATGGTATTATAACATTAGCTACAAATGACCATAATAGGTGATCTCATATGTTCTCTACTGAACCCTTTTCAATTCTGAGGCCGGCTGTGAAACATGCATGCTCTTTTTCTTGCTAGTTTTCTAGAATATATATTTTTTGTACATTGATCATCAGTGATGCTGCAGAGAACAAGAGGTGCAGCATATCTGGTAATATCTGACATGTTTAACCTCATCCAGTAACGTCTGTCATTCATTCCTAGCTTTTCATCAATCACTGATGCTATGGACTTGTGTATAATTGGCCTGTCATGCATCAGTGTTAATTCTGTCAGAATATTCAGGTGAACCCTTCTGAAATCATCTTTAACATTTTTAATGGATTTTTTAATACAAAATACACCTGATTAATCTGAAGTGTAATTCATGATCAAATTATAACTTCTTGTTGATTACAACAGTTTACTATCCGCTTGCTGAAATGTCGTTTGAATCATCTTTTCTTATAGTCCCATTACTCTCTCTGCTGGCTGAACACATTCACTGCAGTCTGAGAGATTTAGCATTTTATTTCAGTTTGACAGAGCGTATCATATCACACACGGCACCTACTGTAAATGGCAAGCCTACAGTACTTAACAGAGAGATCAAAGGACAATACACTTTATATACAGGCATTTTATTTGATATATGGAAATACTACATATGAAGTTGTGTCAGCGGTGAACTTGATCATACCATAAATGGTATTATCATACTGACAAAATCATAGTTAGGAATTAATATTTACCACATGAGCATGGAGTCGATAAGTAAAGAACATACTGTCATTTTTTCTCACACACACATACTGGTTATGTACACACAATCATAAAAATGTAGATTCTTTTTGGAATATTTGGAAATGATATCCTTTGAACAGGTAAGAACGAGCACTGTACCATTTCTATGTAATTATGCTAATACATAATTTTAAACTTTAACTTTTAAACATTGTCTTTTAAATAAACTGTAAATTTATTAAAATATTTTTCTATCAACCTAGATTATATATGTATGAGGCTTAAATCATGTCTTCTCAATATAAATGTATTCTCTATAAGTTTTCACGAGTTTTGAGATTGATTAACTAAGACATCAAACTGAGGGGAAAATGGGCAGAGTGTCAGACAGCATTATTGAGTTAATTGATTGGGACAATGTACACCATTTACTGAAGTGCATTTATAGTCAGTGAAGTGCGAAATGCTGGCATTCAATCAAGATTGATTTTTTAGCGCAGAAAACAGGATCTGACTGCTGCGTCGTAAACATGGTAGTGAATAAATGGTTTGCAGTTGCAGTGTGAATGATAATTGACATGTTTTAAAACAGTGATCTTAGAATTCAGTCCATAATGGTCTGCAGTGAAGGTGTGATTTAAGTCATTATCAAGTCCAGAGGGTTTAATAAACAGCTAAACTCTGCCATGCTGCTCCCGTTTAAGAGTGCATTTTGAGCCCTGATATAGGCAGTGCATTATGGTCTTAGACTTCCAAGTGTTTGTTAAGCCTTTGGAGTGCATCTCCCACTATATCCAGTTCATGTTGAAGCTCTTCGACCACACTGTTAATGCTGGGCATGTCCCTCAGCACACACACGCTCTGTGTGTATGGGTTGTAGCGCACAGTGAAAGGCCGCTTGATGGTCTTAGCAAATTCTCTGTCAAGGGAAAGAGATGAGTAACAAATATTAATTAAATAGGCAAATACATGCATTTTTTAACCTAACTCTAATACATGCATTTTTTTAGATTAACTCCATTAAATGCATGTATATTTTCCCAGAGGTTCAACTGGTGTTGTACAAAATCAATGAGATGTTTACAGAACTGGTGGAAAATATGTCTTTTGGCTGCTCCTGTTGAGGGGTCACCACAGCAGACCACCCGATCTGCAGAACCAATACAATCCCTTCCAATTTTATCTGGGCTTGGGACCGGCACTGTATCCAGTAGCTAGGAATCAAACCCGGAGCTTCTGCTTGGTAAGCGAGAAACCTACCACTGAGCCACCAATGCTCTCTCCTAATGACATGTTTACATTCTGCAAATAAGGTTTAAAGATAACGGTGATCATTAACTTACCTCATTCTAGCTTTGGCCTCTTCAAAGCTTTCAGACATGAAGTAAACTTCCTGAAAAGTGGTTATGAGACACTCCTGTTTGCAAGTCACTTTGGGCTCAAAAGGCAGGATTTTGGCACTGCCGGAGAGTGCGTGCTGTAAAAGGAACTCATTGTGACGGTTGTACTTTTACAATATAAATCACAATATACTCATAACGTTATTATCATTCTTACCCATTTAAACATACTGTACGGTATGCATGCATCTCCTTTGGTGGCTATTGTTTATTTTAATTTGTAATGGCTTTATACAGTAATCTGTATTGGGTAGCTACAGTACCTGAAGTTCACTGATGGATGAGAGAAGACCAGCCCCGTATGCTCGAAGCTGGCCATCTTGCTTACACAAGCCGAACTCCACTGTGAAGAAGTAGCACTGCAATTAAAAACAGACAAGTGTTCATGGTGCAAATTCTATGCTGGCAACATTCACATTTATTTTTTATTCTTTTTTAATTCTTTTCAGGCCATTGAATCACAATTGTGCAGCTTCAGGCTTCTTTCTCTAGGTTTGTGAACAATGTTCCAGGGATAAGCTGACCATGATAAAGAGCTTACAGAATGTGAAGAAATTATGAATAAAATTAGGTTAATATCTTAGGAACAAATGAATCTAACAAAATTATGAATATACTGTAATAGATAGATAGATAGATAGATAGATAGATAGATAGATAGATCTATTTATTATATTCATAACTTTGTTAGATGCATTCGCAATAAAGCATTGGCAGCACATTAAAAAGAATTACTTTGATATGAGTATTTAACTCTGTAGAACGTTTTTTTTTTATGTGACAAAAAATTTTCAGCATTAAAAAAATAACTTGATGTAATTGTGAGTAACAGAAGACTCACAGTTGCTAGTTTCTGTACAGCATCATCAGAGGCCCCCAGTGAAGCTAGGCCTAACTCTTGAGAGAACTGAGCAAAACTTGGTTCCGCCAGCAAGGGAACATGACCAAGCAGCTCATGACATGTGTCCCTGTAACACAAAATACCACAACAAAAATAAAGTGGCGAACTAGATAATAGTCCAGGCTGATGTTTCTGTCAAAACTAGTATGGATGAAGATAACAGATTCCTTATGTCTTATTAACTTTCAAATATAATGCTAAACAAACAAAAAATACATATGAGCTGAAGAGCAATAGTGTCACAGATGACAGTAAATTCATCACCAACAAGGCAAACAAAAACCAACAAGGCAAACAAAAAGCACACTGACAGCTGTGTTTTTGTGCTGAGGAGATGAGATGATGAGACTGTTGCAGAGACAAACAGAAAGCAGGTGGCAGTGTGTTTATTGTTCCAGGACAAATGTACTGTATCATGTAGGATGTACAGTACAGTATGATGTCGTACTCACGGCTCAGGTGTGTAGAGAGGATGAGAACTGTGACGGATGTACTGAGTACAGTGAAACACACGAAATGCCAGACCTGCCAGGAAATCACGAGGTGACAAATATCCAGCTACCGGGCGAATTGTGAAGCCTGTTTGCTCTAAAACATGCACACAGAGACATAGTGTATAAGCATATATGCACATCCACAGTTTTATCAAGACTCATCTACACCTTTATGGGTCAATTTATTTTTTTATTATTTGAAACTTAAAGGTGCTTAGCTTCCAAATGTTGCTAGAGATCTACTTGAAATTCATTATTCAAAAGAATAATGATGGACCAGTTTTGTTCTGGATTATTCTCTAAGAGTACATTAAACTTAATGCTGTCTTTTCTTAACATGCTTACCCCAATAAAGGCCATGCACATGATAAAACAGACAAAACCTTCTGCAGTTATTGCATTTTCTGGTTAGGGTCATATACAGCCAGTCAAACGTTTGGACACACCTTCTAATTCTATTATCTTTCCTGATTTATATTTCTTTCTACTCTGTGATGTATCTGTCACTTTATGCAGCATTGGTCTGTCCACTATCTCAGCTCAGGAAGAAATATCTACACAATAATGTACATACATTGTTTTATATTGTTTTTGTACATTGTTTTTATATTGTTTTACACAACAAATATTTGTTGTCTAATATAATATTTCAGCATTGGTCTACTCACTAACTCAGCCCAGCAATGAGGAACTCTTGAACATAGACTCCCCCATTTCACACACACTCACCGGCACCCGTCAGTGGTGCAGCATTGGACTGTTCAGTACCTCAGCCCAGCAGAAGAGAACCGTTATCCTGTCACTTTAAACAAACTTAAAAAAAAAAAGCTCATTTGCACTACACATATTTTGCACAGTTCCACTTTGCACCATATCAGCCTTCTGTTATTTTATCTGTCCCTTTTGCAGGACAGTGAGTCAAAGTTTTTTTCTTTGTAGTTAGTGTTGTTGTAAAGGGCAATTTCAATTCTCTACTGTATATGTATGCACTGTACACGTATCGACAATAAAGTTGACTTTGACTTACAGTATACTCTGTAATTCCTTTCCAAGGTGCTGTTAATTAGTGATTTTTGAGGCTGGTAACTCAAAATGAATTTCTCCTCTTCAGCAAAGGTACAATTTGATCTTGTTTTTCTGGGATGGTCTTTATGAGAGCCAATTCTATCATGGTGCTTTATGAGTTTTGGCAAATGCACTTGACAATACTGTTCTGGCAGTTTCAGAACAGCTGACCTTTGGGTCTAAAAGTAATAACTGTCATTGTTACTTAATTACATAATTTAATATTTGTCATTTTATACTTTTAAAATTTCCAGTATTTTTCTAAAATGTAGAAAATAAATAAACATTGAATTAGAAGGTGATCAGAATCATGGTCTGTATTATTATCATCCATTATTGCTCTGACTCATAACTGGTAGAGTGAATAACTGTCTTACCTTTGAGAAAGTGGGATACATCCTCGAGCTGAGGGATGTTGTCTTCCCTAAAGCCACAGTGCTGTGTAAGCAGAGGCAGGTTACGCAGGTACTCTTTACAGGCGTGTGTAGGGTAGAGCTTATTCAGCTCCCTGAACACCACACCCCATGTCCTCACCTCCTCTTCTGTGAACTCCACACGTGGAATTGGGTCTCCACTTCAGGTTGGGTTGGGAAGAAGCAATAAATTAATGTGTACCGGGTAAAAAGGCTGAGTGATATAATATGGTTGAATTATGGAAAAATAAATAGGAAAAAAAAAAAAAAAAAGACAATGTGACATACTGTTTGTAGTTCATCGCAATGTCAGAAAAGTACTTCCTTCTTTTACGGTAGACACTGTCTTTAAAACCCTGAGACAGATATTTATGCCTGTCAATTTCCGAGCTCAAAGACTTGCTGGTATAATGGAATCGATGGAGAAAGTATGGCAGTTACAAAAACACTCACAGGATGATCAGCATCCAGGTCGGAACCGTACATCAGAACACGATTGGCACATTTATCAAGATCGGAGATCTTCTTGGGGAACCAGGGTTCTTCTGAGATAACTATAAAAAACAATAAGAGTTTAAATGGCATCATAAAGAAGCTTTGTTAAACCATCATGTACTGTATGCTTGTGTAAAAGGGAAAGAGTTATACCATCTTCAGGTGTGCTCTGTCTGTCCGGTAAGTCCATGTAGATGATGTTTGTTTGTTTTCTCAGCAGCTGAATAATTTTGTTCAGAGACTCTCTCTCACTATCACAGTCAACGAACACCTCCAGCTCAGAGTTACGGCGCCTGGACTTCCGAGACTCAATGTGCAAAAGGCTGATATGATGTTCCTGGTTGTGAATGAACAGGAAAAGGAACAAATGCAGCTGCCGTATTACTGTTATTATACCCTGCCTTACTGAAACACACACCAAGATTTACTGTACCCTAAATGTACTGCACATGCTTAGACAAAAGGACACTAAACAGTACCAATCATTGAATTGTAGATTGTAAATGGTGTATTCTCAAGAAAACACTATACATATCTTAACTGTATCATTTGTTTAAAAAAAAAAAAAAAAAAAGTTAATATCACATTAAGACTGTAAAAGGTAATATTACTACTACTACTACTACTACTACGACTAATAATAATAATAAACCTGTAATATGTTACAAGGTACACTATGTCCAGGTGAAAATAAACACTGAGAGTAAATATTCCTTTTTTTCAGAGAATTTGCAGATTTTGGCTAAGATAAACAAAAAAAAAAACAGTCTACCTGAAAAAGTTTTAATGCCTTTACAAGGTTGCCGACTTCATTCTTTAGAGAGAAGACAATCGCAGCATGTTCTCTTTTGGATGACAGGGAATCATCGTAGTTCTCATTAGTATGGTTAAATGTGGATTTATTCATCTTTAAACAAAAGGACACAACACAGCAAGGAAATTTGTTATAATACTTTAAAGAAGTATGAAAATTATTAGTGATTTTACAGTACTTTATATTAAGGGAATAACTACTAAAACCACTGATAGTTATTATCGGTCACAAAATAGAAGCTACTATTTCTTATTTCTTAGTATTTATTTAATTGTTTTTCCCAATTTGTCACACTGAGCCTATTTTTCTATTAATGGACAATAATGTAGTCTTTACTGTTAGGACTCTAAATAATTGGGAAAGGATGTCACATAGAGTAAATAAAAAGAGGGTGTACTGTATACAGTATGTAAATGTTTTAACACCCTAGCACTGTTAAACCCTGTACACAGACATGCAGAAATCAATAGACACCCATAGTTTTATAATAAAATGTATTTACCAGAATTTGTTGCCATTATTAAGAGACTTATATTGTCTCCTTCTTTCAAGATTGCAATATATCCAGCTTTAGGCATGCCTAGAAGTTACAGTACAATTCTGAAGGCATTTCTGATTATAAATGGGGACAGATTGTTGATCAATCTGTGACGGAATAGTCCCAGAGAAGCTAGGAATTAAATAATTATTGAAATACCCCTTTCTACAGAATTACAATGAACAGAATTATAGTTTGATTAAAACAATCGGCTAAAACATCTTAGTATTCCGACCTAGTCGACCTGGGCCTAGTTACCACTTATTCAATATACAGGGTCACGAAGGCCTGGAGTCTATCCCAGGAGAGTTAGTGCCAGAGGCAGGGTAAACCCTGGATGGGGTGCCAATCCATCACTGGGCACACACACACACACACACACACACACACACACACACATTTGTGGAAACCAATTGACCTAAACTGCAAGTCTTCGGACCGTGAGAGGAAACCGGAGTACCTAGAGGAAACCCACCAAGCATGGGGAGAACATGCAAAATCCATACACAAAGACCAGAGGCGGGAATCAAACCCTCAACGCTAGAGGTGCCAGTCAACAAAGTATTAATAGTTTTTAAGAGCTGAACCTTACTTGCTCAACCCCATACACACACAATATATAAAGCATACATTTTGTCATAAAACCATGGGTGTCTATTTGCACCTTGCGTGTGGGCAAGCAGGAGGGATTTCAGCACTGTGTCCTGGACAGCGATCACAATTTTATCAGACGTCTATTTGGTCTGTTTGGTTCACTTTACATTCAGTTTCACTCCTTTAGACAGAATGTGTGAATATTTGTCAGTTTGTTAAATGCTTGTGGTCGGTGACTATTTTATAATAATAATAATAATAATAATAACAAAAACATGCACGTATAATTTTCACTAACCTCGTTGTAGTTTTGATGTTTGTGGATGGAGTCAAAAGAACGTCCTCGGCGTGGTCCGTTTGTCTTGGCCGACAACATGCCTCCTGACACTGTGAACTTCTGATATCGGCGCGTAAACTCGTGGCCGAGGAGTCGCGTGTCTTCTGGACTTCCCTGCGAGGCGGTATTTATCGAGCGCGCCGGATAGGATGAGGCAGTTGCGCGCATGCGCGTGACCGCGGGTTTTGAGCGACTCGTGCTGAGTAAAGAACACGAAAAGGACACGGAAAATAATCATCGAGAAGCGTCATCGAGAGGTGTAGGCTAATTAACCCGACACGGTATTCATTATAATAATAAGGTAATAAAATGTTTCTTTGGGAAAAAAAAAACTTTTACACAAACTTTTATTGTTTAACACCTGAAGATGGTGGCTGTTTGATTTCTTTTTGAACTCTTATTTAAATAATGACTTTTTGAAGGGGGAAAAACGTAACTGTCATTATGTATTACACTTTTCCATTAGTTAGTAATAACATACTTAGGTTAAATAACACAAGCATCCCATACTGATATAATAAACGAAGGAAAGCACTGTTGGATTGTTATAAACTTAATCATTATGAATTAATGGAATTTGCTTTATAGGTTTAAATTTCCACTGTGTATAAACTTTTGTTTTAATTTTCACAAATTTTATTATCCTCATTAAATAATACATTTTAAAATTCTCAAGGTGATGACTATCTATAAGTGAAGTTAAATGTTTATATCACATACCAAAATAATATGCTATTTCAGATACGTATGTTCATTGGCTTCAGGCTTAATTTTCATCCAATGTTACAGAGAATTGAGTTTGTAGCACACAAATTCATTGTATTCATTTATCACATTTCAAGAACTGGATTTGAAGAATCATCATCATTACCATCAGGAAGGCACTTTACCATCCACTGCACACGTTGACAGACCTTGGCTTTGTTAGCACGTACATTTGTTTTATTTTTATGTCATGTCTCCTTGCTGTTTTTCCATGGCGTGGTGTGACTCAGTGAACTTCATTAGTGACCTCGCCTAACAAAGTGCGTGCTGAAAGAATGATGGCAAAAATGTACATAATCAAACTTGACACAAAGTGTAATGAGATTGTGGCGATGGACAGGTATTTGTTTGTCACTCTTTACAGGAAATCCCCAATCAAACCTGCCAGAGGAGTAATTTCAGATTGAGTCCCACTCAGCTAAGTTGTTCCAGTGGGCGAAGATGGAAAGTAATTAAAGCACATGTTAATGTATTAAGAATAATTATAATGATCTGGTACTTGTGAGCAATTGTGTTTTATGAGCTCGCCCCTGTAATAACCAAGCCAAAAACATACTATAATGAGTCGCTGTTGTAAACCCAACACTGACCCATGACTTATATTTTATTCCAACATTCCCACACTACCAGAGCATGTTTGCACCTGATTATTAGGGGAATAACATCCAATTTATAAGGGTTTCTTTAAAATATGGCAAACAAAATCCCCAGATTTTATATATTTATAATGGTAATAATATAATGTAATGTTGTAATGTAATGTAAGCAATATGGTCTAATATTATAAACCTATATTAGATACTGTACCATTTGATATAGTAGACAATCAAATCCAAAATCAAATCCAATTCTTGAAATGTGATAAATTAATACAATTAATATACAGTAGTATGTATAGTATACTATATTCAGAAATGTAGATGCAAACTTTAAATGGTGTATGTTAAGACTAACATAAACTTAAATTCAATCATTTTTGTTATTTGTGATAATAAAGATAATGAAGAACAGTTACTAACACAACATGAAGGAAGTGGCTGATGATCAAGCCAAAAAGATAAAGAAAAAGAAAACTTCATAAAATATTTTAATTCAAGTATAATAATAATAATAATAATAATAATAATAATAATAAAGCACTATACTGTATATAATCTAAACTAAATGAAACTAATCATTATGAATTGTAGAATTGTGTGTTTATAAAACTTAGTTAAAATTTAAATATACCCTTTATATTATTAATGGATTTAATATCACTAGGTAATTTAACCATGCCAGTACAGAAAAAAAATAAGCTGTATTAAAGGTTACATGCAAATTCAAAAATTATGATTCACTGTTTTCTACATAAATTCATATATAGAACAATTCCATGTAAAAACAAACAAAAAAAAAGGACTCAAACACTTTAACCATTTTTGTTTTTTACAGACTGCTTTATATGCTATTGTATAAAGTGTAATCTCCTGCTTTCTAATTTAAATTTGTTCTGGAGTCTGATCCATTATTATCCCCTTTACTGTAGCACTGTTCTACAAAAATTCAGATTAACAAAAGTGCACTTGTAGAGAGCAGTTTAGTACTGTATGTAGTAAGTCACATTGAAATTTATGTAATATCTCAGACATTTCTCCGGTGATCCCTCAGCATAACCTCTGGTCATTCAATATGCATCACTGTTATCTGTCTTCTCAGGTAAGTCAAAGGAACTATACAATGGAAAACAATGTCAGGTTAAATTAAGTCTTGATTTGTTCAGTGGACTTTGCATGAAAATTTTGATTTGTTCCACATTTTAAGCATTCAGTCATTTACCAGAACCCACTTCGTGATCCCTAATATAAACAGTTTCCTCATCAATTTTATAAAATGTCTTCGAAACTAATTCCCAGAGTAGGGCTGAATCACATCTGAGTCAATGTTTGGCATAGTAAGGACTAATAAAATGTTCACTTTATTTTCTTTTTTATTGACCTTTGGAAACCACATTATTGTTCTATTTGTTGGTTAAACATTAATGACAGCTAAAGTCATATCTTCTCAATCATTATACAGTATATAACATGCTGAGGCACTCATGCATGGCTAAAAGACTTTCCAATGGCTTGGAGTGTTTATACAGCCTTCTGGAGTGTGAACTTGTGTCAGTGTATGCCTGTATGCCTGTGTTTAAACACTCTCATCCGTCATTTGTCTCAGCTGTCATCTCTATAACTACTGCATGAAATAACATGAAGAACTGTCCTGAAAGCTGCAACTCATCTGCTTTTTAAAACATTATTATTCTGATTTTCATTTATTCTTATTTCTACACAAGAACAAAAACATTTTTCCCATTTTTGGTTTATCGGTATTAACAGGTCTAGTTTCTAACCATAGGCACTAGAAGGCCCTAGCTTTCATGAAGCAGAGGCATCACCACAGACAAAAAACAAAAAATATTTATAATATTTATATAATTTTCTGTTTTTTTGTCTGTGGTGATGCCTCTGCTTCATGAAAGCTAGGGCCTTCTAGTGCCTAGTGCATCTTTTAATAGAGTTCCGATAGTCACTGAAGCTGGGTATGACTGACAGCTGTCAGGATGTTCATTGCTCAAAGGCTGTGCAGGAACCATCACATATGATTAGATTCTATGGTGACCATGAACCTACTCCTACTCAGAATCAGTCAAGCAGCAGAGCTGTGTTCACTTTTGGAGTAAGGTAACTGGTGTTGCTCTGGGTATAACTAACTTATGACTATTGACTGCGACAGGAGCAAATAATATTCCTTGGAAGTCAAACATTTTTCAGTAATTGACCAGTTACATATCAGATTTGAAGTGAAACAACAAAACAATTAATTCAGATTTGTTTAAGATCTACCTTCCTATTCCCACGTGGACTGTGAGTGCCATTCTAAATCCTTTGGTCTCAAACATAACAGATATACCTTCACCCTTAACAGATAGAGTACTATTTATCAAGTGCTGATTATTTATTCCTCCAAACATACTGTACCTTTGGAGATTTGTAAAGTGTTTAATGTTTGTTAAATCAATTCACTTAACTTGTTTACAAAATGCCTCAGGCTTGTCAATATATTGTTCTCCAGACTTTAGATATTAACATTTGAGGTCACATTTAAGGTTTACTTCTGATGACTCTTCCATGCATGTGGGGGTGCAAGAGACAGTGAACCATAGATCATGGACCAGCATGTGGACAGCTCTATCTGAGTTTTCTTGGTATTGGACAAAAACACACACGCACTGGAACCTGGCTCTTATTAAGACAATCCCAGGAAAGAAAGACCAAGACTTACTGTACTTCTGCTGCAGAGAAGTTCATTTAGAGTTACCAGCCTCAGAAATCACCAATTAACAGCACCTCAAATTATCGCCTTTATGAAGGTATAGCCTCAGATTATCCCTTGTTTGGGTGCCTAGCATTGTTTTACAACTTAAAAAAAAATAAAAAAAATCAGGAAAGACCATTGAATTAGAAGGTGTGTCAAAACTTTTAACTGGTACTGATCCTATTGATGCGACTACAACTGCTGTACAAATTAATATTGTGGCAACTCAATTGAATAAAGACAAAAGACAGTCCATTTTTAATTTAAGAAATATAGGTCAGTCATTCCAAAAAACAGTCGACAAAACCATCAAATGCTCTGATGAATCTGGCTCTTATGAGGAAGGTACCAGGAAAGAAAGACCAAGAGATACCTGTGCTGCAGAGGATACAATTATTAAAATGACCAGCCTCAGAAACTGCTGGTTTACAGCACCTCAGAATAGAGCACACATAAAAGGAGACTGTTTGAGTCAGGCCCTCCTGGTTGAATTGCGGAAAATAAACAAAAAGAATGGACATTAGATCAGGGGAAAAATGCCAAGAAACAAAACAAATGGACATTAGATCAGTGGAAAACTGTTGTCTGGTCTGATTAGTCCAATGTAGACATAGAGAGGGTGAACAGATGGTTCCTGAATGTGTGGTTCCCACTGTGAAGCAAGGAGGAGGACGTGTGACAGTGCGGGGGTGCTTTGTTGGCCACACTGTATGTGACTTTTTTTTTTTTGGAAAGTACATTTAACTAGAATGGCTACCTCAGCATTTTTCAGCGACATGTCATCCCATCTGGTTTAAACTTAGAGGGACCATCATTTGTTTTCCAGTAGGACAATGACTACAAACACAAACGTTTTTGTTTAGTACTTAATTCCATATATGTGTTCTTTAATAGTTTGAATGTCTTTAGTATTAATGTACAATATTTAAATAATAATAACAAAAAAAATTTGGCTGGACATTTGTGTGAAATAAATTACAAAAAAAAAAACACGGCTGCCATCTAGTGGTCACACGTAGACATGACCTGCTGTTGCTCATCTTGTCCGCAATCCTCCTCAGCGATGTCAGACTCACGTTTCCGTAAACTGCTCTTGAAGTCTTCGTCAAAATGTTCCAAATCATCCTCCTTGAAAATGCCCTGAAATAACAACGAAACAACAAAAAAGTATTACAGTCCGACAAAAATAAACTACACACATATATCATAAAGATATATTGCTCTTTTTACCTTTGGAAGGTACCCCAATAGCTGTGTAGCATGGAGCTTGAGAAGCTTCAGCCTCTCCTCCTCGATGATCTGTCGCCGCTGAGCTTCTCTCTCCTGTTCAATCGCTCGTTCCTCTGCCTCTCGCTCCTACACACAGATAGATCACAGATGACCACATCTATCTATCTATCTATCTATCTATCTATCTATCTATCTATCTATCTATCTATCTATCTATCTATCTATCTATCACCTAGCTCCCTCACTCCACCCACTCACCCCACTTACTCACATCTAAAATGCCATCTAAAATTTAAGACCTTGGCTTTAATATATCTCCTACCGCTTTATCCTGTATACAGGGGCCTGGAGCCTATCCCAGGAGGCTTAGGCATTGAGGTGGGGTAAAACCCGGACAGGGTGCCGATCCATCGGAGGATTGATATACGCTCACGCACTATGGGCAATTTTGGGAACGCTAATTAGCTTAATCTAAATGGAACTAGTAGGAAACCCACTAAGCACAGGAAAAACAGCCAAATTCAATGCACTGACCCTGAGGCGAGAATCAAACCCGGACCCTGGAGTTGCAAGGTGACAGTGCTAACCACTAAGCCGCCTTAAATATATAAAAAAATATAGTAATAATCAAACTGCGTATGACACAAGCCGGCATAACATGTCTGTAGGACTGCACAAGCAGATCTAGTAGCCTTTCCCTGATTTAAGCATCACCTTATCAGCCAGGTATTTCCACCTCGTCTCCTCTATCAGCTTCTCCACAGCACGCTTGTGCTCCTGCTGCTTCATGCGCCGCTTCTGAGCATTCATCTGCTCAATGCGGTCGTCTTCTGCAAATTTGGCCAGCATCATCTGTCTGAACGCTTCCTCCTCATCCTTCTCAGCCTGAAGGCGCAGCTGTTTGAAGGCCAGCTGTTCCTGATACGTCTGCTGTAGCTCCAGCCTCTGCCGGATCCTGCGCTCCATATCTTTCTGTAGGAAAAAAATGAGGTAAAAAGAAGATAAGCTTTAGCTTTGTGCTGAAAGATGTGCCCTTAAATAGGGCTACTTGGTGGAATCATATCCTTTCAGTTGATAAACTTGAGTAAAAGAATTTCTTACGATTTCTTTTTGCCTGGCAGCTTCTTCCTGTTCCTCAAGATAGAGCTCCTCACGGACACGCTCCATCTCCTCCTGCTGCCTCTGTTCTATTTTAATCTTCTCAGTCAGCTAAAAAAGCAAAAAAAAAGACCTATTCAGAATTTTTTGATCAGTAATCTGCATTTTTAAGCAGTGTTTACTGACAAGCTTGTGGTGTGAAATATCCTAAGATTAAAACATTGGGCTTTACTAAGAAGGGTCACTCACCATCTTGTAAAGGTTCTCTTTGGCTATCTCTCTTTTTCTCGCACTAGCCATCCTATCTTGTTCTTTCCTCTCCTGGTATTTGGCATACTCCAAAATGTGCTTGTTTTCTTCCACTATTTTCTCTTGTTCCAGGCGTCTCCATTCGGCCTGCTGGTTTTTGAACTCCTGAATGTAGTGCTGTGTGGTTGCGACCCTTTCAAGCTGGAGTTCATGCTTCCTGGAAAACAAAACATTCCCTTTTAAAGTCAAACCATCCAAGCCCAATCCACAACAAAATGTTAAAATATGCTAAACTACTGGCTTATCCGAGCAAACCACAAAGTGAGAGAAGAACATTTCTCTCCATGCTTATAGTATTACTTGAAAAATGAAAATTTACAATAAAAAGGAAACTAAAATTCATCTCACATGCGATCCTCCTCATATATCTTTTGCACAATTTCATCCACCATGAGTTTCTCCTTAAGGAACTCCTCATACGACTCATGTTTCTTTCTATCCTTCTCCTCCAGCTGCTTCTCAAGTTCCTGCTGATAGCAAACCAGTTCCTCATAGCGCCTCTGCTCCTGCTTCTCCTCCTCTATGGCTGCTCGCTCCTGTTCTTTTTTCACCCTGTGTGCAAAAGCAGCTTCCTCCTTCTGGAATTCAACACATACAAGTACATCAGTAGGTCATGTTTATTTCTTAAACATTTCTTTGTCTTTTAAGGACTTCTGGTGTAGTTCAGAATGTTCTCACTCACCATGGCCTCACACCTCATGGCCTCCTTTTCAGCCATCTGTTCCGCTCTTCCTCTGTTTAGGTAAGCAGATTTCAGCTTTGCCTCTAACTCACGAATCTCCACACTACAAATAAATATATTTAGGCATTTGTCAGACGCCCTTATCCAGAGCAACTTACATTTTATGTCATTATACATCTGAGCAGTTGAGGGTTAAGGGCTTGAACCTGGGACCTTCCGAACCATAGTCCAATGCCTTAACCACTGAGGTTCCCTTGACCCAATGTACAATGTATGTAAATGATTAAAGAACTACACAGAATGATGACAAAATTCCAAATAAATAATATTATTTTAGTTATTTACCACAGGCACGCATTCAACAGGCAATTTGGGAACACCAATTAGCTTAATCTGCATGTCTTTGGGACATGTGGGAGAAAACCAGAGTACCTGGTGGAAATCCACCAAACACGGCGAGAACATGCAAACTCCTGGCACACAGACCCCGAGGTGGGAATCGAATCTGAACCCTAGAGGTGCTAGGCGATAGTGCTAACCAACCCATCCAGGGTGTACCCTGCCTTGTGCCTGAAGTCTTCTGGGATAGGCTCCAGGCCTCCCACGACCCTGTATACAGGATAAAGCGGTATAGATGATGAGTAAGTAAGTGAGTAAGTGAGTGAGTGAGTTATTCACCAATGTGCACCTGTTTTGCTTGATGCACTGTCTCATTTTCTCATCTCGCATTTTCTCATCACTTATGCGGGCCAGTTCTTTTGCCAACGTCTCCTCCTGCTCCATTAGCTTCTCGTTGATTAGTCTGTCCTGCTCTGCCTATGGAAAGAAAGTTGGCTACATTTAGGGAACAAAAGAAAATAACCATCAAAACTTAGACGTTTCAGAAACATTTGAAAAGACCAAACCTTCAGAAAGGCTTCCTCCATTTGTCTGTCGTACTTCTCATCTTGCAGCGTACGAATATACCTTTTCATCTCGACGGTCTCTTCGTTTTTGACATTAGCTTTGAACTCTTTCTCTTTGGCCACACGTCTGCTCTCATCCTCACGTCTCTCCTCCTGGCGCCTGAAATCTGCAATCGCTCGCTCGTGCACGCTGCGTGATATGGGGCGGCGCTGACTCATGGCGGGCTGGAAGTGAACGCAAAGCAATAATACCACAAACAAAGTCGCCGGCAACAATAACACATACCGGGTACATACACATACAATAAGTTCCTGCAACGTCGCGATTGTGACATTAAATCGACGTTACTGCAACATTATGGTTATGATGTTACAATGTTGTTATGAATGCTCCTGCTACGTCACTGCAATGTGACAATATTGTACGACCGAATAATGTGGTATTTTATAACGTCTCTGTGCTTGTTGTATTCTGTACAGTAAGTAATTAAACCGGCGCGACTCGCACTGTGAGTAACACTTTCGTTATACAATCTGCGCTCCGATCCGAAACTAGAAAAGGAAAGAATTGGACTTCGAGGTCAATATCAAATGATTAAAGTCAGAGGGGAAAAGGTAGAGTATAGTGTGGATTGTTTGTTTCTATTAGAGTTTATTGCCATATCAGCTTCACAGGCTATTTCATATCAGATACATATTAAACATTCAAACAATTGTATATATAATATATATATAATCTGATATCCATTTGTTTAATTTATTTTACTACCTAAATCCCTTACATATTGTGTCTATCTATCTATCTATCTATCTATCTATATACACACACACACACACACACACACACACACACAGTGTAAGGGATTTAGGTAGTAAAATAAATTAAACAAATGGATAAATAAATAAATAAACAAATAAATATCAGATTATATCATCGCCTTGGCCAGAAGAATACAATTTTATACATGCAAATTCTATACGGTTATTTAAATGCACTTTTGCTGGAAATTGTAAAAGTTTTTTTTTTTGGTGTGCACGGAGTTTGCATGTTCTCCCCGTTCTTGGTGGGTTTCCTCCCACAGTCCAAAGATATGCAGAATAGGCTAATTGATGTTCCCAAATTGCCTGTAGTCTGTACCCTGCAATGGATTTGCACCCTGTCCAAGGTGTACCCTGCCTCGTGCTCTAAGCCTCATGTGATAGTCTCCAGGCCCCTGCTACCCTGAATACAGGAAAAAGAGGTATAGAAGGTGAGTGAGTGAGAAAGTTTGTTCTGGTAGAAATCATCTCATGGATCAAAAGTACATGCTTTATAGTAAGATTAGTGTTAACATTTTTTGAGCTTGTACACTGTAGTGTGGAGAGAGCAAAACAACAGAAATTGGTTAATAAGCCAAAGGAGAGACATTTGCATTTGACGTATTAATGAGCGGACTAAGAATTGGACACAACAATGTTAAAAGCACTCTGTTCCTAGCAGATAAACACCCAACAGGATTGTGAGGAATGCATGAAAGTGAGACTGGCGAGTATGAATTAAAATATATACAGGAGAGGCAAGACATAATGTTACAGCTTTAAAAAATAGCCAGATAAAAAGGCAATATTAAAAACCTTTAATCGGGTAAGGAAGCATAATTCACTCACTCACTCATCGTCTATACCGCTTTATACTGTATACAGGGTTGCAGGGGGCTGGAGCCTATCCCAGTAGACTCGAGGAGGGGTCCATACTGGACAAGGTGCCAGTCCATCGCAGGGCACACACATTCACAAAGGGCAATTATGGAACGCCAATTAGCCTAATCTGCATGTCTTAGTACTTTGGGAGGAAACCCACCAACCATGGGGAGAACATGCAAACTCCACTCGCACAGACCCCGTCCAGTAATCGAACCTTCAACCCTGGAGGTGCAAGGCGAAAGTGCTAACCACTAAGCCAAAAAAGAAGAAGAAATCCAAGCTCTGTGACCTGAGAGTCTACAAGTTAATTAGGTGTGAGTCAACATGTTTTTAAAAATCATTTTCTATGAAATTTTATTTTCTCAGTATGTAGGAGTTTGGCAAACTGTATTCTTGTGACACTCAAATATTATTATAAAGGGATATTGCAAAACATTAATATACATATGTTGTTATATATGGCTAGATAACAAGTATTAAAGAAAATAGAGTTACAGAGTAATAGTTCTTGTTGACCCAACAAGAGATGTCATTTTTATTATGTTAATATAAATCTTAATCTTGATATTTTGTGTTAGTATGTCTTATAAAAGGGAAAAATTCACTCAGCCAACAATCCTGTGCCAGAACCAAGTGACTCCCAATTCTCCCCATTTTAGATCTTTCCATATGAACTATAATTAGGCACTGGAAGGCTCTAGCCTAATAGAATTCAGACAGGGGCTTTGAAGCCGTATATGACTGACAGCTGTCAGAAAGCTTATGACTCAAAGGATGTGCATGAACTGATGCATCTGATTAGATTCTGTGGTGATCATGAACCTACTCCCACTCAGAGTCAGTCAAGCAGTCAACTGGTGATCCTCTGGGTATGACTAACTTACTGTATGAGTATGACTGCTACAGGAGCAAATAATGTTCCTTAGAAGACGTCAACCATTTTAATTGGTAGGAATGTAAAAAAAAAAAAAAAACTATATAATTTTAAAATATTGCAATAGTTACACATCTGGTAATATTTGTCAAACAATAGATAGGAATTTCCTCAAAGAATAAGATAAATCATACCAGAGGTTATTTCATTATTGTTTTTATAAGGCTTGAACAGTTTATCCAGCTGATGTACCTTTTAAATGGAAAAAACAGGTTCAAAGCTTTTTTCAGAACTATCCCGTGAAATAAACTACAAAAAGCAAACAAACAAAAATCAATCATAGCCGCCATCTAGTGGTCACACGTAGATATGACTTATTGCTCATCCTCTCCGCAGTGGTCCTCTGAGAAAATGTCAGGCTCACGTTTCCGTAAGCTGCTCTTGAAGTCTTCGTCAAAATGTTCCAAATCATCCTCCTTGAAAATGCCCTGAAAATCACACACACACAAAAAATAATAAATTAGATAAACTACAAACACTTATGATAAAGATGTGGTGTGCTATTTTTACCTTTGGAAGGTACCCCAATAGCTGTGTAGCATGGAGCTTGAGAAGCTTCAGCCTCTCCTCCTCGATGATCTGTCGCCGCTGAGCTTCTCTCTCTTGTTCCATCGCTTGTTCCTCTGCCTCTCGCTCCTACACACAGATAGATCACAGATGACCACAACGATCTAAAATGTTACACCTTCCTGAATATACATCAAGTGTTTGTATAACTTCTCTGCAGGACTGCACAAGCAGATCTAGAAGTCTATCCCTGATTTAAGCATCACCTTATCAGCCAGGTATTTCTGCCTCCTCTCCTCTATCAGCTTCTCCACAGCACGCTTGTGCTCCTGCTGCTTCATGCGCCGCTTCTGAGCATTCATCTGCTCAATGCGGTCGTCTTCTGCAAATTTGGCCAGCATCATCTGTCTGAACGCTTCCTCCTCATCCTTCTCAGCCTGAAGGCGCAGCTGTTTGAAGGCCAGCTGTTCCTGATACGTCTGCTGTAGCTCCAGCCTCTGCCGGATCCTGCGCTCCATATCTTTCTGTAGGAAAAAAACAAGGTCAAACGAACGGAAACTTGTTGGTGGCTGGTTTTGATGAAAGATGTTTCCTTAAATATGTCTACTTTATATTAGTAGATTTATATCCTTAAAATTGACAAACTTGATTAAAAGAATATACGTCTTTGCCTAACATTATGGTTGAAAGATAGATTCTTACGATTTCTTTTTGCCTGGCAGCTTCTTCCTGCTCCTCAAGATAGAGCTCCTCACGGACACGTTCCATCTCCTCCTGCTGCCTCTGTTCCATGTCAATCTTTTCAGTCAGCTAAAGAAAAAAGAAAAAAAATCAAGTGATTACTCAGAATTTATTCATCAGTAATCTGCATTTTTAAGTGTTTTCTGTCAAGCTTGAGGGTAAATTTTTTTTAAGCAAGTCAAGATTAAAATATTGAGGTTTCCTAAGATAGGTTAACTCACCATCTTGTAAAGGTTCTCCTTGGCTGTCTCTCTTTTTCTAGCACTAGCCATCCTGTCTTGTTCTTTCCTCTCTTGGTATTTGGCATACTCCAAAATGCGCATGTTTTCTTCCTCCATTTTCTCTCGTTCCAGGCGTCTCCATTCGGCCTGCTGCTTTTTGAACTCCTGAATGTATCGCTGTGTAGATGTGACCATTTCAAGTCGGAGTTCATGCTTCCTGGAAAAACAAAACATTCACTTTTAAAGTCAAACCATCCAAGCCCAATCCACAACAAAATGTTAAAATATGCTAAACTACTGGCTTATCCGAGCAAACCACAAAGTGAGAGAAGAACATTTCTCTCCCAACAATCCAAAACAGAAATGTAAAAATGTTCTAAATAACCAGCTAATCCCAGCAATTATAAAGAAACCAAACATCATCTCACTTGCGATCCTCCTCATATATCTTTCGCACAATTTCATCCACCATGAGTTTCTCCTTGAGAAACTCCTCATACGACTCTTGTCTCTTTCTCTCCTTCTCCTCCAGTTGCTTCTCAAGTTCTTGCTGATAACGAACTAGTTCCTCATAGCGCCTCTGCTCCTGCTTCTCCTCCTCTATGGCTGCGCGCTCCTGCTCACTCTTCATCCTGCATGCAATATCAGCTTCCTCCTTCTAAAATACAAAACGTCCAAGTACATCAGTAGTTCATGCCTACTTTTTTAAACATTTGTTTGGCTTTTCAAGGAATTCTGGTGTAGTTCAGGAAGTTCTCACTCACCATTGCCTCATGCCTCACGGCCTCCTTCTCAGCTATCTGTGCTGCTCTTGCTCTGTTTAGGTAAGCAGACTTCAGCTTTGCCTCTAACTCACGAATCTCCACACTACAAATAAATACAGTGGAGGTAAATGATTAAAGAACTACACAGAACAACGACAAAATTCCTGCTGTAGTTACACCACTGTGTACCTGTTTTCTTTGATGTACTGTCTCATTTTCTCATCTCGCATTTTTTCATAATTTATGCGTGCCAGTTCTTTTGCCATTCTCTCCTCCTGCTCCATTAGCTTCTCTTTGTATATTCTGTCCTGTTCTGCCTTTGAAAAGAAAGTGGGCGACATTTATTCTCCCATATCTTATACTGTATGTTTCTGAAACATTTGAAAAAAGACCAAACCTTCAGGAAGGCTTCCTCCATTTGTCTCTCATATTCCTCATCTTGCATCATGCGCAGATACCTTTTCATCTCGACTCTCTCTTCGGTTTTGAGATTTGCTTGAATCTGTTTTTCTTTGGCCACACGTCTGCTCTCATCCTCACGTCTCTCTTCCTGTCGCCTGAATTGCGCAAGCGCTCGCTCGTGCAAGCTATGTGACATGATGCGCTGGCTCATGGAGGACTGGAAATTAACGCATAAGCAATACCAACTAGTGTATGTCTCAACAAACAACGATGACTAACCTTTCAAAAACAACAAATATACACACAGGTTTAGGTTGAAGAGTTAAAGGTTGCTGATTTGACTTGATTAATTTTGTTTAATTGGCCAATAGTCCAGATGAAATGCTGATTTACAGTTCCTTAAATAATGCACTTTTTTCACAACCAATGTTAGTGCTTGACTAATCTAAGTGCTTCATTTTATTACGAAAAATTATTCTAAGAATCTACGAAAATAATTAAAGCAGTTTTATTCAATGGCGGCACAGTGGCTTAGTGGTTAACACTGTCGTCCTGCACCGGCAGTTTATATGTTCTCTCTGTACTTGATGGGTTTCCTCCGGGTGTTCCGGTTTCTTCCCACAGTCCAAAGACATTCAGTTTAGGCTAAATGCGGTCCACAAATTGCCCATAGCGTGCGAATGAGCGCGAGTGTATGTCCCCTGCGATGGATTGGCACCCCATCCAGGGTGTACCCTGCCTCGTGCCTCGTGCCCCAGGCGCCCCACCACCCTTCTTAAAGGGTGCATTGTCTATACTCAGGATAAATCGATGAGTATAGACAATGCGTGAGTGAGTTTTATTCAATTAACTACTAAGGTACAATTTAGTACATAATTTACACTTTTACCTTTAAAAAAAAAAAGTCATATTAAAAAATATAAATTAGATAATAAAATCCATCACTTTGATCTTAAACTGTTCTCTTTCATCTAAATTCAACTTTGGTTCAAACGCAAGGCAGGTTTATGCAATTTTGATGTACAATATTTTGTTCTATATCAATAGGTGTTCTACTTTATATCAAGAGTTTGTAAACAAGGACCACTTTAAGTGTAAACTTCACTGACCATCTCAGTTTTAACAGATTTATTCCATTCCAGTCTCACACCCAGCGTTCCCAGGACAGGCTTTAACCAGATTAACCAGAATAAGATGCTATAATCAGATTACATAACCCAGATTACATTTCGACTAATCCGAACACCTAACGTTTACTTTACCTTCGAGTGCGCATGCGCACGAGAAGGGCAGTTTCATTCATAATTAAATCCGTGTTATTTCAGCAGCATCCTTTAAAATATATATATTTTATCTACTTTACATACATATATATTTCTGCCATTTTCACACATACGATGCTTTGATACAAGATGCTCATCTAGTTAACGATGTGTCAGGGATATGTCTAGACAAATATCGCGATTTTACGACTTCGTTAAATATCCAAAACGCACCGGCAGGACTTCTCATCTCTGATTTCAATTTAAATCCCGATTAAACAAAATCTAACTAACATCCGGTTTAACCACCTAATACAGTATGTAAACTGACCTCATCGTGAACACTGTCATTCAATTGAAAGCTAATAAACCAGCTATAATGAGACTTTATAAACATCATCTCTAATCAGACATCATCCGATGTTATTTACCATCCCAGGTGAAGAGCTCGTCACTCCAGGAGTGTGTGGAACAGGAACGTTTCGCTCAAGTTACCCACAAACATTAGCGCCACACTTTTCTCCTCCATTTGTTTGAAAGTTGTTGCCATGTAACACGAGTATGTCTCCACCTGCTAGGAAACTCGACAGTAATTGGCCAAGGCGAAAGTCTTTGTGGGGTTTTCATTGGTGTGAATAAACAGCGCCATGTGTTCATCTGTGTTTAACTTCCTCTCCTTTGGAAGGGACCAAAAGCTATTTGGTGGAAGGAGTCATTGTGGTTAAACTTGTGTTTATATTCTTTATTCTTTAGTATTTTTTTTTCAACAACTGAGGTACTGAGGTTTGAATCGTACAATTTAAAATATACCTCCAAACCTTGAAACCTCCAAAACATAATTATCCTCCATTAAACTACTGGCTTCATGTAGAACAATGCATACTGCAATGAGTCAGGTGGAAATGGTTTTATCATCTGGAACACTTTTATATATATAAAAGAAAGACTGACTGTCCCAAAAAGACCTTTTTCACAAATGGAGCTTTGGTCAGTTTATTACTGGCAGCACAGTGGCTTAGTGGTTAGCACTGTTTCCTTGCATCTTCAGGGTCCGGGTTTGATTCCCGCCTCTAGTCTGCATGCATGCAGTTTGCATGTTCTCCCCGTGCTTGGTGGGTTTCCTTCAGGTACCCCAGTTTCCTCCAACAGTCCAAAGACATGTGAAATTGGCATTCCCAAGTGTATGAATGCATGTGTGAATGATGACCGGAGGTCTTACCATGGTCGTAAAAATAGGAAGAGTCACCATCAGCCTCCATGGCCCCTAGTTGGACAACAGAGGTTCCTACAGTAAATAGATGGATGGATAGTCTCTTGCTGTGTTTTTCCTGTCCAGGGGTCACCACAGCGGACTGCCCGATCCGCACACAACTAGGTTTTACGTAGGATGAATACCTCTTTCTACCTCTTTCTACCTCAATGGTATCCAAGCTCTAGTGAAATGCTGGGATAAGTGCATTAGTGTAGCAGGGAATTACAGTGGCTTGCAAAAGTATTCGGCCCCCTTGAACTTTTCCACATTTTGTCACATTACAGCCACAAACATGA
>JAQQZT010000023.1:7653048-7663424 GCA_030068275.1 Clarias platycephalus
GGAATTCCAATAAAATTTATTCATGTTTGTGGCTGTAATGTGACAAAATGTGGAAAAGTTCAAGGGGGCCGAATACTCTTGCAAGCCAACTGTATATAGAGAAATAAAGGTAATTTTTACTTTCAGTGTTCTGTTATTCTGCACAGTCAAAAATTTGACTTGAACGCCCCTCATTTAGCATGTACACCCAAAGCAGTTTCCCCCTCATGCTTTACCATCATTTTTGTTTGCTACAGTACATGTAGCCATTGGCAAGCAGGATTGGACTGCTTATGTGATAATATAAAACTTATAACTTAACTTAATACAGTACTGTATGTGTCCGAAAAATTTTTTTTCCAGAACAGATTGACAATTGCCATGTTTGGTTTACTTCAAGTTGTTTCTTCAGTGTCAGAAAGCTTTCAGCCTTCTCTATAGACTTTAGTTGAAACTGATGCTCCTAGATCGATTATTTTGGTTTGCATCCAGGAAGATCTCTGTGTCATTCTGACCTGCTTAAAGAACAGCACAGAGGGAGAACACACACTAGGAATTTCTTTTAAATGGACTAAACACTGCATATGTAAAAGTATCTAGCGATGGTCTCAGTATAGTTAATTTAGTTTTTTTATTCATTAATTGTGATTGGTGACTATGTCACATTCTAATATTTAATTGGGCCACCTTCTCCTGGTAATTCAGTATATTTAGGTCATCAGCTGAGGTTTACATCTACTGTATCCTTCCAGGTTTCAGTAACACCTTGGACAGTTCTTAACCCAACTTTAATAGTTTCAGCAAGGCAATAATTTGACCCTATACTGAAACAGAGTAATATCTTGGCCACAAACACATGATATGTCTTCTGACATGGTTGTTTAAGAAACGAGAATCTACCTCATTGCAGCAGTTAAGGTTAAATAACTTGTTGCCAGCTGAAATATATTAATCACTGCAGTAATTATCCAGTGGAAGACTTTTAATTATTTCCTTGGTTAAATCCAGGTGGTGACTTGTTTGGCCAGGCAGTGTATTATGAATATGTTATACTGGATCATTAACTGATAAATTACACTGTTAATCTATTTTAAGGATAAACAAATTATAGATTTTCTTTTGTACCATAGATTTGTAAATTTTAAGATAAAAATTTTAAAAGATTAAAGTTAAAGATTAAAGAACGTTATCTTTATGTCAACAAATATCACAAAATCAGAAATGATACAGATACGTGATAACATGATATTTAATTTTATTACTTTTGTACAAACACTTCCTCATTTTCATAATTTTGACATGTAGATAAAAATGACAGTTACACTTAAATTTCTCTGACTATACATGCTTTTTTGACTCTATACACAATGACAATCTGAAGTATGCCTGAATATTTTGCAATGTTTAGAACATTAAAAAAAAGAAGAAGAGAGAATTACAGTTATGCCATCCACAGCATACAGTATGTAGAACTGGGCCTGATCAATAAGCCTATCCTTACTTAAAGGCTATTTGTTGAGATGCTGGGTCTGTAAGCAGAAGACAAACACTACAGCTCATCTTAAAAGCCAAACTACAGCTACAAGGCAACGGCACAGTTCTTAAAGAAGCAATATTACAATATTTCTGATTTGGGTTATAAAAGGATAATCATAATAAAATTCAAGTTTGCATTTTTACATCAATATCAAAAGTGCATCAAAGATTGATCTAAAAAGGAAATCAGAAAAGCATCCTCTTGAAGTGTAGAGAATCTTTATCTTAAAGGATAAACAAATCCCTGCTGGGCAAAAATGTGTTATTTTTTCAGAATACTGCAAAAAGGAAAATAATGGAAAAACACTTCATACCAATAAATTATAAACACTAAAAATAAAACAAGGAGATAGTTTACACCAGTGCCTAATATTACATCTTAAATCCGTCGACATCACTTCTTTAAGCAAGGCAGCTCTTTTGTGACTTTCTGCTGTTTAATTCCCACTTTTTTTCCTTTTTTTTTTTTTTTTTTTTGAGGATAAAATCTAAAGCACCAGGAAACATGGCCATTGTGGACAGTTGTAGCCCTTTGAGGTTTCTCTTGTAAATCTTTGGAAAAGAAGTTTAATTTGGCATAAGATCAGATATGATGAGTCATTTTGTATGTAAAAGTTCATGTTCATGAGAAGCTGTTCTCATGAAGTCTTTAAATGCAGTCCCACTGTTTGGTGCAACTGATGATCAGATATGGAGGCTTGTCTGTGATGCAAGGGCTCAGTAAGCAGTGCAGGCCAGATGAAATGTGGTGCAGTGTTTTCTTTTTCTTTTTGTAATAATAAATGAGCAACAGATTGTCCAGTGCACTGAGCAAATCCCCCTTTCATTCTGCCTACCTTTGCCCATCCCATTACTCTTTGCTCACTTTCTTTGTCTCCAATTATTTACATACCTACCACTCTTATTTCTATATCCTCTCTCACTTTTTTCCTCTTCCTCCACTACATACCAGAGATATGTAGTGTTGTAGTGGGACGCTCCCTGAGAGTTGGGCTAGGTTAAGCCCCGTGGGCAGCTTGCGTTATCGCTCCTCTGCTACTTTACCATTGACCTCGTTTTCTGCCCCCTCCCTGGGCTTCTGTCTCTGAAAAAATCCCAGCTGGGAAAACAGAAATAGCTGGGATTTACCATGACACAAACCGCAAGTTTCACCAGATAAGTTGTGAAAAAAAAGTCAATTACTTGCAACCAGTTGTTGAGCTATACTGTAGCTATACAATAATATTTTTTTTAGTCATACAAAAGTGATTACCTTCCATAGAGCTAAAATAAGGAGGGAGAGTAGCAAAAGTCCTCCTAGTGTACTCCCAATAATAATCCATATAGGAACACGATAATCTTCCTCCTTCCTCACTTCCAGAATTATCTAAGGAAAAAAATCAGTTATACTTTATTCAGTTGTTGTATACTGAATATAATCTGTACATTAGAAATAAGGTTCGGTAGATCAGAATTTATTTGCTCTGGTACAGGAGAACAGCTTTTTGTGTGTGTGTGAAAACCCACTCAAATGCACCTGATTCAGCTCACCAATATTAGGGGAAATCACCAAATTGTTTAAATTATTTTTACACTTATTCATTAAGATCAACTTTAGAGAACTTCTCACGTCATGCCATAGAAAAAAGGTTTTCTTAAAAAAAAAAGACTCTAATATGGGACATAAATTAACAACACTTAGTATCTAAATAATATTCATTTCTAATAGGCATTTTAAATGTCAATGATTAAACTTATTGTTCTGTTTAAAAAAGGCCTAATTTGCTGATTTTTGCATGTGCTGCATTCTCCTGCAGTGTCCATAGATGGCAGAAGAGTTCAATGTAACGAATAACATCTGCAAAGAGGTCTGCTGGTCCTTTCGGTCCTTTGGCTCCAGGTTACTGGAGTTCACTAAAACACATCTATCGTCTGTGCTTTTAAAATGACGTCTGCTCCTCAGACTTATTAGGTGTTACTAGATCATATTAAAAGACCTGCACACAGCCACTCATGTCTGTACTTTCATACAGTTTATAAAGTGTTAAATACTTTAGAAAACATGAGGGTCATGAGTGTAGGAAACAAATACAATCACAAAGGTTTTGCTGACTAGGATAACTTTTAGTTTCATTCAGTCTTCATGCGTTCAGTTGAACAGATCAAGAGTCATCAACTGGTGGACTGCAGACACAGCAAAGTCTTTCATTGGATCAAACTAAGCACTTGAGTAACACAGGAGCAGAACAGATTTATTTATGGGAAAAACATGTATCACAGAGACTAGCTACATTCTCTGGAATGTCTCTAATGGAGACATTATTTTAGAAAGGGATATTGTAAAATTTTCAAAAATATTAAAAAAGGAGAATATTTAAAGATAAATTGACAGAGCAGTAAATGATTATTCTCACACACCATGTTCGAAACTGATGTCTGATCTATTATGAAATAAAACTGTAAGGTCACAGTGGGCTTGTACAGTAGCATATCCTAGGAAAATCAGGGCACCACCAAGTGCAGGTCAAAACTCTAGATCTGTGAATCATAGTTAGACTGTTGATTCAGGTTTATTATTGGGGATTAGGATGGTACTTAAGTTTACTGTCTGATTTATTTCAAGCAGTTTTATATATTTCTTTTTTTTTATATAGCTTTAAGCATATTAAAAAACTTCTAAACATAATTAATAAACCTTGAAATATTGCGTATCTTGTCACTGATGTTTAAATGTCATGTCTCGTAGATAAAGCAATACGCTCACAAAAGATGAATATTTAGATAATGCAAGGATTGTATTTCTCTGCCAAAGATGTGGTATGTTTTCGAAGAATTTTTCAAGGTTTGTAAGGTTACACAATTTAAGAGGATTCAATTAATTTCAATTAATTAATTAATTAATTAATTAATTAATTAATCAACCAGCAAAAGATGAATTAAATTGCATGCAAGATTCGAACCTGGAGGTACAAGGCGAAAGTGCTAATCACTAAGCCACTGTGTCACCTGAAACAAAACATAACCATAATCTAATTTAAAGCCATAAACTAATCATTAGTCGTTAGCATTAAAAGAATATCAGTCATGATTAGTTGCATATCTGGATTATTGTAAGCAGGGAATGTCACTAAGACTTCTGGCTTATATCACATTCATTGAATACACTATGTACAAGTTAAAAATAAAAAAAATCCCTTAAGGAACACAACAATATGTTTCCCAGCTGGCCAAAGTCTGGTCATTATTTAGCAAAATATGAAACACCTAAAAATATGTCAATGACATTGGAAAAAATGCTGCCTACTCTTACACTAAGATCAACTAAATCCTAAATACGATCCCATGATTTATTACAGCACAGATTACATTGATGTGTTTATGCATTCTCATTGCCCGAGCATATGTGGGGTAATGTGCAGTTTCCTGTCCACGTGGACATCAGGATGTGACTCACATGTCTGACAGGCCTCTCTTCCTGAAGAAACATGGGACTGGCTTGGCTCAGCTCCACTGAGGCTGTCGTCACCAGCTCCAGCGTTTTAAACTTCAGCTGGACATGACAGAAGAAACACAAAGACAGTGATTTTTCTAGCCCACACACATACAGAATCCAAGAGAGGGAAGAGACTGATGTGATATAAAAGTAAGAGAATTATTGTGAGGTGTTTTTTTTCCTCAGGTCTTCCAGAAAATTCTGTGTGATTACAAAAAAAAAAAAATAAATAAAAAAAAAATAAATAAAATATATATATATATATACAGTATATCAGATTTTACTGAGTGATTGATCCCACTTACTTCATGAAGAGAGTCAACACGTAGGGATCCACTGATTCTCACAGCAACTTCTCTATAGGAGCTTAAATTCACGTTGCACTGAATCGGCACTGCTAGGGAGTTGGTATAATTCTACACACACACACACACACACACACACACACACACACACACACACACACACATGCAAATCAACTTCAGCTGTTTGTGGCAAGTTCTTGATGGGTCAAAACCCCACTTATATGTGATGAAGAGATACACTTTATTACCCCTTCCAATGATACCAATACATTGTTAACTTAATGAATCCAGTTAATAACACTGGTTAAAGATTATTTGCAGTTGCTGATGAAAATCCACTGACCACATTTTAAAGGAGAAACTGCTGTAGTAGAGACTTTCTGTCTTATGTAAAACAAGCAATTTGGCATGCTAGATTCCCAAACGCACAATCTACTTGCCACAAATGGTTATTAAATTGCCCTGACATCACAAGATAGACTTTTGAAATAAAGCACGGGGCCAAAGGCAGTAGTATAAAAAAAGAACAGGGTAGTATTAGATGTCATGTGTGATGTTAGTAACAGAATTTAGAACAAAAATGAGGTAAAATAGTGTTACCAGGTGAGAAACACGACTCAGGTCCTCTGGTGTTGCTCGACTGTGGGCTACGTGTTGAGGTGGAATGCAGTGAGTTTCATGTACCTAAAGTCAGAACGCAGCTCATTACTTCAATAGAATGATGATTTTTTAAGATTGAATAATTTAAAGGCCAAACAGCAAATAAAAGCCAGAGTAGCAGCATAAAGTAAGATGGTGGTGATGTACCTACAGTATGTTGCAGTCTTGAACACATCATATCGTAAGTTTATTAGCTAGCCAACTGTTAGCCTATTTTTTTTAATTTTATTTATTTTTGCTAGAAATGTAACTGACAGCAAAAATTAATAGCTAATGTAATGTAAAAACTGATAGGCTAGTTAGCTAGTTAAGTGCATTGATACACTAGACTAAAGGAACTGAACAAGTACTGTACAGTATATCATCATTATTCTCACTTAATTAATGTGATACATTAAATACAGCATGCTTGCATTTAAAAAATGAAAGATGTAAAGTTTGAATTATCAAGTGTGGTGTTCATTCCTCATAACACACGTACACGCAAAAATTATTCGAGTTTGGTTAGTGTCTTTATTTCGACATGTTTAACATAAAAGCAGTTTTATGACAGGTTTGTCATGGATCAACTTTTTCAATTCCCACCTATTACTTAGATCTTCTTTATTATATATGACTTTACGCCACTGAGACATGTTTTCCAACAGCTTTTTGAACTGCTGCTTATGCTATGTCTCAAGGCATTGTAACACACTCTGTCCTCTTCCGCATGCATGAGCCCAATGGTGCCTAGGACTGTATACTGTAGTGTTACTGTAATTGACAAATGGGGAGAGAGTATGTCATCTTCAATCTAGAGAGAACAGTAAGTTTTGGTCCCTTGGTTTCTGGCCATAGATGACTGTGGCATCATTAGAGATAATCATGATATCCAACAACTTTATCAAACAAGATAATAGCATGAACATAAACTCACCTGGTCTATATGAAGTTGTTGGATCTGTAAGAAGCGATTCCCATTTTTTGTCACTTCTGGGATCATAATATTGAGCTGTAAATTTCTCACTGGGAAGTAGCCGAGGTTCTGGATCTGAACAGTAAAGAACACATGACATCAAATTGGTATTTGATTTCTTTCTCATTTCACCAAATATCAGAAAAGAACGAGCAGGTGAACTGGGCTCACTTGGAAAGTGAAGTTAAATGGTGGACGTAGGTTCTCTGCTTTCTCCAGACCTAGATTAGCTTTGAGCTCCCAATGTGATGGATTGGAATCTCTACAGAGATACACATGGACTTAAATTAAATTTCTCATTAACACCATTTAAATTGACAGATTATTGCATACTGTACAGACTCATACTTTGACTGACCTTGTAAAGAGCAAGTCAGACTCATATCTCAGCCTGTAGAAGATGTCATTATTATTGTCATGTAAAGCGACTTCTTCTCCATCACTGTAAAGAGACAAGGAATAGGATGTGCTCCAGTAACTCTAGCTTTCTCCATTAATGTGCATTTTTCACATTTCTCCAAAGTATTGAAGGTCATTGATGATTAGTTTGGACCTGTTAGTTTACATTTATAGCCCAACTGAGTTGTTAGCAAACCAGGCTCTGGGAACAGTCAAGTGACACTTACTGTAGTCCCATGTGGAAATTCTTAAAGTGTTTATAGGTTTGTCACAATGAAGTGGGGGAAGTTCTTTCTCTCTCTCTCTCTTTCTCTCTCAGTGCACACACACATCTTCCCAAAATGCCAGCAATTGTAAAATGTTATAAAGAGTTTCTTCAACAATCCTAATGTTTCTCTGAAGAAACTTTTAGAAGTCCCAAAAAAAACTATTTTTAAGAATTACGATGGAAATCATATCAACATGCGCTTAGTAACTGCACATGAGTAATTTGTGTTTTCTGATGATGCCTTGTTTTTCTGCTGTGATCTTTGGTGCTAAATAGGCACAAATGCTCAAAGCATCAGACCACATAATTGTCATTTGAAAACGCTATAAATAGCAAAGACTCATCATAGAGGAACTGATTTCTAAGACCTTGGACATGTTTTGTAGGTACAGTACTTGGGCAAGTCTAGAAGAGCATGATTCATAATGATGTCAGATTTAATAAAAAAGAAAGAGGTTTTGGTGGGTAGTAAGATGATATTCTGAGGCTATAGCAGTTGATGCTGCTTCCGGGGGGGTCAAAGAGTCAGAATAACCTAAGACCAGCATAACTAGCGTTCTGCAAGCCAAAACATAATTCAAAATTTGGCAGTGCCAAACCAACAATTTCCTTAAGTCTCTGTAATTTTTAAAGAGATATCCTAGTGCTTTCTGTATAATATTTTACCAAAAATGGCAAAAATTAGATAATAAAGAAAGCCATAATAAAATGAAATGTCTGGAAACAATAATATTTGAGTCTAGTAACCGCCTGAGTAAATAACTGAGTGATAGAACTGATAAAAGGATTACAAAATTTGATTCACTGTAATACATACTGTAATGTATTCAGTAGTGGCTGTGATCTGTCTAATTAAAGATTAACAGATATATGTCATACTGTATGTATGTAATAATAATAATAATAATAATAATAAGAATAATTAAACTACATTCCTTATTTTTTAAGAAAAGACAAAAGGTCACTGCTGAGTCTTAATCGTAATTATTATGAGAGCTTTTTACCTTCCAGCCGCCAGAATGACCCGAACATGGTCCAGCAACACTGAGCTAATGAATTCAAACTCCAAACGGAAAGTGACCTGGGGGAGAGAAAAAAAAAGAAAGAAAAGAGGGAAATAGGCAGGTATGTAAAATATACTCTGTCTAGATTTGATCATAAATATGATTTTATCACTGCTGCAGAAAAACTGCTCAGGCATCCTGTGAGCTAACAGTAATTACACATGAGTGACTTTTTGTGGCTCACATGGGGGAAAATGTACCCCATTGTATTTAAAAAAAAACCTTCCAACACCAACAGTGCAAGCTTTCGCACAGGGTTTAGCAGTAAAGACTTCAATAAGCTGCTGTAAGCCTGTGGCCTCAAAGCAAAGCAGCCACAGGCACCATAGCGCAGCATCATAGTCGCTTCACTGATGACCAACACACACACAAACACTCACACACTTAGACACTGTACACTGGGAAAAGAACTATAAAAAAAAGCATTAAAGTAGAAGGATTAACAGGCATACAAACAACTACTTGTATAAGAGTAGCAAAGTGTGAAAGTACTGCAAATTTAGCCTAGCCTGGTATTTGCTACACTGGATAGCATTTCATTTTCAAAACTAGAAATTAGGAAGATCTTTTAATATAAATAATATAAGAGCTTATTGTTGCTTATGTATTATTTACCTAAGACCACATTGATTCATACAGAATGTACAGTATGTCTTACATTTTTTTAAACAATGTCTCCGCTTTCTTGCTAGGTGCAACAGCTAATACTAACAGCAGTTAGCATTAGCATAAACAAGGTGCCAAATTTCTTTAAAAAACAAAACAAAAACAGATTTCATCAGAAAAATCTTGAGTTAAGTGGATTAATAAAAAAAAAAAAAGAAGCTGATACAGTTCACTAGAAGAATTTGATTCATTGTGATTTTCTTAAAAGTGACCTATGAAGTGCACAATATTCGCAACGAACTGTCATTTGCAATTCAATACTAAGACCATGCTAAAGTATGGGATTTTTTTTTTTTTTTGCCTCCTGTGATTTTAGAACATATGAGGTGGTATTTCAAGACTAGTTTTATAACACACCAACAGATGGAAGCACAAGGTTGCACGCACAGTCACAGGGTGCACTGACCTTTTTTAGATGATGCCAAAAGACATCATCCTGTGTACATCGAGAGCTGTGCAACTGGCGCAATTCTGACCATGTGCATCACCATGTCTGCTACAGTATTTCCCCATGGACAGCAAGTTAGAACAAAGAGTGAATGTGAAATTCTGTTTGAAACTGTAATGTGACTAGTTTTAAGGTGTCTGTGGGAGGACATACGGTGAAAAAACATAATAATTTTATGACTAAGTAGTAATGTGAAATTTGGTTTTCGACAAATGACATTAAGGAAACAGCTAGGCAAGTGTTCAGCAAAGGACCTATTACTTTGTTTTATACTGTAGTACAATTATGAGCATTTTTCCAGGTAACTGAACATGATGTGCAGTGGTGTCAAAAGTATTCACATTCATTACTTGAGTAGAAGTATGGATACTAGGGTTTAAAAAGACTACTCAAGCTTTTTACTCAAGTAAAAGTGTAAAAGTACCTGTACTGGTTTCAAAACTACTTAAAGTATAAAAGTAAAAAAGCATTAAGGATAAAAGCTTAGGCTGTGCCACGGGCCTATATACTGCACTAACACCTCATTAAAAAAATAAGAAAAATGTGTTGTTGTTTTTTTGTTGTATTTTTTAACGGCCATAGTGATTTGGGATACTGTATATGGCAATTGAAAAAGAATGCATT
>JAQQZT010000023.1:7663524-7681522 GCA_030068275.1 Clarias platycephalus
TTAAAATGTAAGGAGTAGAAAGTACAGATAATTGCATGAAAATGTAAGGAGTAGAAGTAAAAAGTCGGCTGAAAAATCCAGTAAAGTATAGATACCCAAAATTTCTACTTAAGTAAGGTAATGAAGTATTTGTACTTCGTTACTTGATACCTCTGATGATGTGCAATGCCTTGTTCATTTTTATCAGATGAATGTTATTTACATTCAGTCTGCTACAGAAAAAATATTATGTAAGCAAATCTAAATAGCAAAAATGTAGTATCCTTCTCTTCTAATGCATACACACGAACACAGCATATAGAGGAAAAGTAATGCTAATGCTAAATCACTGTCTAATAAGGGTAATGGATCAAAAGGAAAATCCTAGTTGTCATTTGGTCTGGAATACCACAACAACTAGTACACCATGCTTCCCATAAACATGTCCATGTAAAAGACTCCAACAGTAAAACATGCTAGTGTTTATCGATTCCTTCCAGACCCTGAACACTGCTTATGGGCACAGCAAACCACCAAATGTGAACCTAAGCCCCATATCCTCTAGTCACATCTCTCAGCACGCATCTTTACATAGAGCACAGCTGATAATAACAGCACTCAGCTCTAACCACCAGACATATCTCAAAAAGGCATCTGCATCTGAAGAGAATATAGGAGTTTCTTTATACAGTAGCATTTTTCGTCTTTAAATGTTGTGGGGATGGCTAGAATGATTATCTCCTTGGCATGGCTAAATGAGAGGAGAGACATCTGGATAACTGTTCTGTCAATGCTGTGTGGAAAAATGATCGTGTCTGGAAAAAGTGGCAGAGAACTGGTGAGGCCAGGAGTCTTCTTTCTGGTGCTGTCCAGGAGAGGCATGAAAATTCTTTGTCTTTATCGAGGTTGCCAGGTTGTTTTTTTTTTTTTAGTAGAGTTCTTAGGGTATGGGTTTTTTCAGCCGAGTCTAGACCACCCGATTTAAAACTAACAATAAAAAAAACCCTTGTCTTTATGCCTAAAAAAAAGTCAGGTGGTGGAAAATACTTCCAATAGGTCACTTCCAATATGCAAGACAAAACAAAAAGCAAGACATGATGAAAACAGAATTCAGGAATAATATATTAAAGTATAAAGCTAACAAATAATCATAGTAGAAGCCTTAAGACTGGAAGTGGAGTCGCAGTTTGGCAGTGCTGGGGGTTGACCCTCAACTTTCTGATTAATAACGCAATGCCTTAACCATTGACCCACCACTGTCCTGGCAGCTAATATAGCACTTTTTATGAAGCTTAGCAATTCAAATATTTAATTTATTATTATTTTTTTTTATTATTTATTTTTTTTAATTCATAGGCTATTTGAAGACAATGCAGCTGTATTTGAAGAAGGACTTTCCTTTAATAAAAAGGCAACAAAAAAGTCACAGAGTTGCCAATGTATCTACAGGGTGTCTGAACAGTCTTAATATTTGTGTAAGTTCAGGTCAGCTGTAATTCGTCAATTATACATTACTGTACAGTGAAATTCTTTATTCTTCTTCGCTTAAAATTTTTTTTTTTAAAGTAGGTTGGGGTCAAAATGCAGGGTCAGCAATTATACAGGGCCAACAAGGGCCCTAACAGCGAAAACTTGCGTGAGCTGGGGCTTGAACTGCCGACCTTTCAATTAGTAACTCAGAGCCTTGACACAGTGAGCCATACTGTATATATAACAGAATGAATAGTCTCCAACCACTTCAGCTATTGCTTATCAGGTCAAGTCTCAGTTAGGGTTCACTGTACACATACAGTATACTGTACAGTAAACTCTAATGTATGTATAAATTCTATGTATACAGTAGTGTTTATGAAAACTAGTCATAATTTAACCATGCACTTGGACACACATCATACTGTAGGTGTGTTCTGGTACTTAAGCAAATAGCACAACAGTTCTGATCTATAGTATTGCCACATCACTGTTCCATCCTGAGCTCAAGCTACTGTTCACAGTATGAGTTCATCCACAGTATCAGATTCAGATGTTCATGCCTGTTTGGGTTTCCTCTGGGTCTTCCAGTATCGACAAATCTCATAGAAATCTGCTAATAGATACATTGATTGCTCCAAATTGGCCCTGGTTTTGATTATACACATTTGTGTGTGTGTGTGTGTGTGTGTGTGTGTGTGTGTGTGTGTGTGTGTGTGTGTGTGTGTGTTTCTGAATGCATGGTGCTCTGAGATGGAGTGCGGTACCATTCTGGATGTTTTCCCACTACATTTAAAGGTGAAAATTTGAGAATAAAACTAATAGACGTGTTTAAATATAGGAGGATGGAATTACCGCTTTCACCCTGGTGTGTGCAACTGTCTGTGTAGTGTCTCTGTCTAAATACTGATTTTTGCAAGTTTGCTATTAACTCGCCATTACGTACTGTGTTGCCAAGGAGCTGTGGTGAGTTTTTAGTTCAGACATCTGTTCTGTGCAATATTTCACAATATTACAGGAGTTCAGATGAAGAGAGATGGAGAAAAAAATAGAGGGAGCCGATGTTGAGAAGGAGGATGAGAGAGCATCAGAGAGTTCATCCCCAACAGACCTTCTTTATTCTGTTAAAGTGTGATGTCAGGAACAGAACAAGGATTTTGGCTGGGATTTGTAGTAGTTTGATGTCCTTGTGTAAAGTGAGTGTATGCAGGCTTGTCTTGTGTCAGATCATTAAACCAGAGTGAATCTCCTCAGTTTCAACTTTTAGAATTAGCTCACATAGCAATAAAATATAGTGATGTATAGATGTCACATTAACTGGCTGCAGATTTACATCCAAGCACCTTCATGCCAGACTGAGTTATCCTGGAGTTTACATATAACAAACTGAAGTGAGATAAGAGAATGTTACCAAGTGTATTTGTTCTTTCTTTCTTTCTTTCTTTCTTTCTTTCTTTCTTTCTTTCTTGCAAAGAAAGTCTTATATTAAAAATACAGGAAATTATTTTTAGGGTATGGAACTGAATTGAACTGAAGTTTTTATTTTTATTTATTCTTTTTTTCTCTATAAAGGACACTCAATATTTTTTTATAAATAAAACACATACAGTATGCACGCATGCACGCACGCATACACACACCAGTTGGTATCCTAATCCTAACAGCACTTCTGTACTCTTGCACCAGTGAGACATGCTTGTTTGTATGCCTACGAGTCTAGGTTTAGAGCAAAGCCAAAGTAAGTATTTTGCTGAAGCATTAGCAGACTATGAAAATAATCGCAGGGAACTTAGAGGAGACTTTTATAATATTACACAGCATCCAAGAGCCCTGTCCGCATATACAGTACAGGGTAAAACCATGCAGGCATAATGGTACAAAAATCCCACTGGTCAAACATCAATCATTAACTAATGCATGTCATATCCTTCACAATGAAGTCTAACAGTAAACCTTTAGTGAAGTACTAAATATTGCTGAATCAACTCTCTTAGACAACCTATAAGGAGAACATGGAGATACAGTGCCTTGCAAAAGTATTCGTACCCCTTGAACCTTTCCACATTCGGGGTATCAGAGTAAAGGGGGCTGAATACAAATGCACACCACACTTTTCAGATATTTATTTATTTTATTTTTTATTTGAAAAAACATTTATCATTTTCCTTCCACTTTACAATTATGTGCCACTTTGTGTTGGTCTATCCCATAATATCCCAATAAAATGCATTTATGTTTGTGATTCTAATGTGGCAAAATGTGAAAAGTTAAAGGGGTATGAACACTTTTGCAAGGCGTTCTGGTGTTAGGTTGATTATTAACCTATCATAGGGTGACACACAGTGCTTTATTCCACTTACAACACAACATTCTTCAAATTAATAAGGTTATTCTTTTATTAATGAATTACACATTTTAATGTTGCAGAATGTCCTTTAAGCAAGTTTTTGTTACCACATTATAACAGGGTTAAACAGTCATTCCCTCAGTAGCCTCTTTTATTTTAAAGACAGCTTGTCAAATTACATTGAGTCATTCCCTCAGTAGCCTCTTTTTTATTTATCATACACAATGATAATTCAAAGTGCTTTACATAAAAGAGAAGAAAATAATCATAAAAAGAAATAGAAAATAATAACACTAAAACTTTTTAAATTATTTATATTTGATTTAAAATAAAAATAAAAACAGTTTGTGGTGGCACTTTTTAAATTACTTACAATTTTATTTAGAATCAAAATAAAACAGTTGATAATATAAGAAACATAAAATATAGTGCAGTCAGTTCGGACGTAGCACAGTGCTCATTCAATAAATGCACAGCTAAACAGATGAGTTAAGTCTAGATTTAAATTTGACTAATGTTTTAGCACATCTGATCTCTTCTGGAAGCTGGTTCCAACTGCGGGCAGCATAATGGCTAAAGGCGGACTCCCCTTGTTTTGTGTGAACCCTTGGTGTTACTACTGTAGCTGACTCAATCCTAACAATCTGGTCTGTTAGGTTTATATTCAGTGAGCATATCTGCAATGTATTTAGGTCCTAGGCCATTAAGTGATTTACAGTATAAACAAGAAAAAAGTACTTTAAAATCTATCCTACAGTAAATGTTACAGGAAACCAGTGTAAGGACCTGAGGATTTTCTGGTTCTAGTCAGAATTCTGGCAGCAGCGTTCTGGATGAGCCCTCTCAACGTTCTTACAAGCCCTCTTTCCTTTCACGGTGGAAAACTAACTGGAGACTTCTTCGCTGCATAAATGTCTGCTTATAGAACACTGACATTTTGTGACCGATCACATTTGAGAAGTCAAGATTGCTGTCATAATTAATTTTTATTTTTTTTTACAGAAATGTACAGAAAAGTACATCACACCAGGTTCTAGTTCAGATTTATCCATGTAGGGCTGTTGTATGACATCTTTTCAGTGTAAATTAAAACTTTGTGTTACATTTCTGGAGGTGAAACATAAAGGCTATTAAAAAAAAAAAGATTTAAACACTCACCTGTGTTTTAGCTCTCATGAAGGGAGCACCCACATCACAGTACTTCTCATTTCTTTGCTTGTCTCCACTGCGACAGTCAATCTGTATGTCTGAATTGTCCTACAACAAGACATTATTTAATATTATTAAGTTATTACATTTTTTTTCAAAATATATATATATTTTTTTTATATAGGTATTTTCCTACATAAAGTTAAGGTCAAAACCTTTTTATTGCTTTTCGGCAAATAAATCAAAATAATTTTTTTTACTTATGCATTTTAATTACAGTAATATTACTCCTGCATTGTCAATTTAATTACACATGTACAGTATTCATTCTGTAATTTATTTCCATTAAAACTTTCTTATGACCTAAATATTACCACAGCTGAGTTATTCCATACCATCTACACCATACGCTGCCTTCGTTGAGTGCACAGCATCCTGCATGATCAGCATCACCCTGCACATCACCTGTACCTGTTTACTGCCTTCAAGCAAAATGTACTGGTCCATTTGCGCCAGAACCACGAGACTGTCACACGGCCTTTTTCCAACGGCTGTGAGTCTGCTGAATGAGCAGTTACCCCTCTTTCTCTGCCCCGCCCCCACTTATTCTTACATATCACATATCACTATTACAATAACTGTGAAATGGACTTTGCACTGATGCAGCAGTAATAGACATACATTTTAGGTTCACGGTTGCACGTTGTTACATGCCAGGAAAGATGATACCGTAATAATATCTTGTTGTGATTTATATTCTGTTGTTTATAAAAATGACAATAAAATTTATTGAACTGTCAAGTGGAGTCCATAATCAAATGGAGACCTGAAAAAGTTGATGCAGAACTAATGCTTACCTTATATTCAGAAATAAATATAAATCATTTTGTATATACATTTAAATGTTTTTATAATTTTTAAAATAAATGTTTTAGATTATATTGTATTATTTATTTTGTATTACAGTATATGACATTTTGGTTAGTTGTAGTTACTGTATATGGAAACATCTTGCATTATAAAAAAAACCCACACTGGATTAAATAAGGATGTACAAACATTTGCAACTCAATATTATTAATTAATGTACAAAAATATATAATAATAATAATAATAATAATAATAATAATAATAATAATAATAATAAGTTCCTGAGCATAAAAAGCCTTTCAGATTGATTACCAGCATGTATATTTAACAGTTTTACCTCTCTTAAAACATGTTTCATAGCTTTAAGCTGTTACAGTGTCATACCTTCACTATAAGACTGGAGAATTGTAGGTTTCTGGAGTATGAGATGTTGAGGCGGGCTCCATAAGCATTTTCTCCTCGGTTCTCCAAGCGAACATCCACTACCATCTTCTTCCTAGATGCCTCTATCACACGCTCGTTATCTTCGGGTTCAGTTTGGCTTAGACACAATGCACTGCTCACTCGAAACACCTGTCCACAGAACTGCCTAATACAGAGCATAGACACAGTCTGAGCATATTTTTGGGACTGTAGGTTTTATACGTCTGTGGATATGTTGGGGAGGGGATATGTGATCGTACTTGCGGCTGATCAAGTCAGTCTGTGATTGTATCACCAGGTCTGGAACACAGTGATCATCCTCATCACAGCCGTTCCAAAAAGGAAGCTGCAAGAAACACAAAAGACACAGAACAAAATAATCACAGTACGACAGAACCTGTCAGTGGGTCCAGATTTCTGCTTAAGGGCTTGAATGATTTTTGTCTAATTGCCAATTGTTGTCTCCTCCCTACTAACTTGGCTTTTAGTCCTCAAAATTAACATCATATATTTATAACATTATGAAGTTCACATGTTTAAACCATAGTAGATGAGAAGTTGTAAGCATGTAATTCTAGTTTTCTTCTTCTTATTATTTTCATTATTACTTTTGCAGTTGTAGTTTTATTAGTAGCTGCACACCTACCCACAAAACTTTTAGTAAAATGAAGAACTGGGTCTCCTGCTTTGTTTAAACTTTAAATAGAGAAGATTGGTCGAACCATTTGGGATCTATCAAGGTTTGTTTTGGACCTGACAAAAAAAACTGATTTTCACCTTAATTTTGCACTCTGGTGTCGGGTTACATGTTTAGCATGTGAGTCAGACATGCAGCCACAGACTTTGCTTAGACAACCGGGCCAATCCACAACCCCTCCACACACACACACACACACACACACACACACACACACACACACACACACAAAAGAAGTGAATGGCCAGATCTTAGAGACGCTATGGTCTACAAATTAGCTGTTTTTACCATTTGGCCCAGAATAACTGATCCATCCGCATTCCCAGGAATTAACCCTTGTCAGTTTTTTTGCTTTATTTAGATCTATGCAATGTACTGTAATAAAAAAAGCTGATTTTATAAATAAAAATAGATATTTGATCATAAAGTAATAGAAAGATAGTATAAAGAAGGTTATGAGGAAGAACAAACCTGGGTTCTGGTGGTAGTTGGCCAGGTATCATCTAAGGTGGGACCATTGTTTGGATCCTGTAGACCTGTTTCCACAGTGAATATGATGGGTCTGGCATAGTCTGTTGTTTCCTTGAAGAGCAAAAGAAATAATATGACAATTGCGTTACTATGCAATTAGGGCTGATCAGAAAATCCAATTGTGATTATTTTAGTATATATAGCATTGGGATTTTTTATCTGCAGTATGCGACTATTACTGTAAATGTACAATTTCGTATTCAAACATATTAATCTAGGCTAATATCAAATAATTGGACAAATGATCTAATTTGACCTAAAGTGGATGTTTTCCAATAATGTATGTCTTTGTCACCTCCAAATTATTTTAAAAATAAACCAATACTTTTAAATTCTTAAATCTTAAGACTATGCATATTTTCCCAACTATGTTTATATTACCTGAAATTAATAGCGGATTTTGTAACATCTGTACCACCATGGTTTGGGGGAATAAGATCTGGGTCTCCGGACTACTGAGCCGTCGCTTGTCCCCCCCTAGTGTGTCAATGTGGGTATGTCTTGTAATCACGAATTATGTATTGCACCTGTTTGTTACCCCTGAGTGTGTCTATTTAAGCCAGCCGAACCCGTGGCATTTTGTCCGTTCACCGTGGTGATCTCATGTTGTTTGTGTGGGTAACCCTGCTACGTATTTTGTACACCTCTCCTCCTCAGGACTGAGAGAGCTGACGCACCGAGTAAAGAATAGAACCGTGTTGTGGGACTGAAAAGCTGTGCGTGAAATACTGCAGTAGGTGCGGGAAGACAGCTCGGCTGACCCAGCCCAAGGAGAATCAGGAGGAAGGCAGTGTGTCTGTTCCTGTTTTGTTTCTGTTTTAATTACCCTGAGTTCCCACTTTTTGAACTTGAGACTTTTCTTTAAAGCTGAGAAAATCAAGATAAGATTTCAGTCAATAAACAACGAGTGTTCACGAATCTCCTGCATCTGTGTCCGCCTTCTTTCCCTCCGTAACCATGACAGCTTTTTGCGATTAAATAACTGCATTGTTTCATACTGCAATTTCAATTTTCTATGGTAATTGCACAGCACAAAATGCAACACTGCAGGATTTTGTTTAAAGGCAAGAAAATTAAGCTACAGTACATGACCTCTCTTAGGGTTTCTAGCCTGCTATAATAACTCAAAGTTCCTTTATGCAGCAAAGTCAGTTGGGATATAAACATATGCTTTAGCCTGAGAACCTAGATGTGAAATAACTACATATAAAGCAATATTCAGTTGATGGGCTTGATCTGTCTGTTTTAATACTCTAATAATCTGAATAATGCAGAAGCTTACCATTACATGGAAGTAGATGTGTTCACAATGTTCCTGTCCAGGAAGCAAAGTAAAATTTTGTGGCTGCTGCCGATCTAGATCATCCATCACAGCCCGAGGGTTAAAACGCTTCTCCTCAATATAGGTATTGGACCAAAGACCTAAACAGAACACAACGGTTCTTCATTTACTATGTAGGAGTGCAGTGCAGTACAGTCAGGTAGGTATTTTTCAATTAACAGATTATCAAAAACATAATTCCAAACATAAACAATTCCAAATAAATCGAAAATGCAACTGATTTGAAATCAGAGATAAGACCCAATGCACCTCAATGTAATCCTTTACTATGAATACTTTATAGTATTTATACTAAGGGAGTTTGTATTGTGAGAGCTACTGTAGCTATGGGAAATTTGTTGAGGTATTATCATACTCACTAATAGTTAGGAAATTAGGAATAAAGCTGTCCTTAGTTAGCCTTAGCTAGTGTTTTCCATTGTTCTTAGGTAAAAGCATAACTAATTTACATTCAGCAATTAAAATATATGCATATTTTAGACATATTTTCATCTGAGTATATCTGAGTATATCTGAGTATCCATCCATCCATCCATTCATCCATCCATCCATCCATCCATGGTCATGGGGGGTCTGGAGCCTATCCCAGAGAACCTAGGGCACAAGGCTGGGTACACCCTGGATGGGGTGCCAATCCATCACAGTCCACAAGCACATACACATGCACACACATACAAACACACGCACACACTATACACAAAGTTTGAACCCAGAGAACTTGAGGTACAAGGTAATTTAAATACTTAAATGCTTTTCATTCAATAAAGCATTTGGACACTTCTACTTCAAATGCATATTTGTACACAATACTGTATAGTGGTCGCAAATACATAACTGGTAAAGCTCTTCATCATCATCATCATCATCATCATCATCATCATCACACATGCACCATGACTTCTACAATTAGATTCTGTCTTTCCTCTTTGATCTCAAAGGGACCAAATATTCTGAATTCTTCCCAACTATTACAGTTTCATGGACTCTCATTCTACCACAAGACTACACTCACAACTTTTCAGTCATTTGTGCAAGCTCAAATTCATCATAAGCAGACGCAATAGGCACATCCATGGCTTAGCAGATGAACTCCAGAGCACAACAATATATATTTATGGCTATAATAAACTCTGATTTAATGACCACTAGAGATGGGATGGATAATACTCAGGAGACCTGAAACCAGGGAGTTTATAGTCTCAAATGCAGACTCGAAATGAATCTTCCACTGACACATGATGCAAAATAATTCACGGCTTATGGAGTAAATAATATTCACATACTGTACTGGTTAAATTAAGCATCTGTTGGTTGGTGATATGGGAAAACTGCCTTTAATTTATCTTAATATTGAGTACATAACTGTCTGTGTTTTGTATCCAGTACTTTGCTTTTAGTCTATAATTTAGTAAAGCACTGTAACAGTCAGTCACAAAAAAAAAGAAAAAACCCTGACACAAGGATTAAAATTAGAATCAGATAAGGAGGAGAGATGCATGACAAGATCACATACTAAATCAACAATGATCAAAGTGATAAATATTGAATCATTTATTTCAACACAAAGCAGACTACAAAGCCATACTCGCAGTCACCCAAACTCCTCTGCAAATCTGAAAAGAATTAGCAGCAGACAGAATATCGACGGAAAACCCAAACAAGATGTGTTGCTATATTTACTGCCCTGGCTGTCCATTAAAAAGCAAATGTGACATCACTGTGCGACCATCTCAGTTTTACGATGAATGTGATGGGCATGCTCAGAGGTCATACTGCTTAACCCAAACCACATGTAGCTTAATGACCTGTGGTCAAAATGTGATTGGTCCTTCACATATTCACATATAACACTTTTGTGATCAGAATGTCAGTGTCAGAGCACTAATGGGCCTCACAGGGCGTAATTCTCTCTGCACTATGGTGAGCAGGCCGGCCTTGAAGGAGCAAGTATGTTTTCTAACTGTCCTGCTGCGTTTCTTGAACTTGGTATCTGAGTGCACTTGGAAAAGATGACTGACTTCCATCTTTGGCGCAGGCAAAACCACAGAGCATGAGTCTGAAGAGCAAGCTTTAAAAGACAAACACTAAAAGGAAAAAAGAATAGTTGCACAGGACGGGAGTGTGTCATCTTAACCCTTGCTTATATCTAGATAAGATATTTCATTTATGGAAAATGTATTCAAGTAATAAATACAGTATGTAAGTCTGAGAAAGCACTTAACCTACAAGCATATGCTGTCTCAGAATTTAATTTAGTGTTATTCCAAAAACAACATCATTCCATATTTTAGCTATATCATATATACTATGACTAGTTTAACTCCAATCTAACTAATGTGCTTTCTATTTTTTTTTTTTACTCAAAGTCTACATTAACAACATGATGGGTGATCATCAAAAGCCTGCAGCGTTCAGCCGTGCATCTTCTGTTGTTATTCTACAAGCCATAAAATGTGGCACACTCTTCCTAGTCACCCCAGCTGAACCACGAAGATGTGAGGATGTAAGAGTTGTTTATGTTACCGTTTCCAGTAACAGATGAAAAAGGATTTAAAGTCAATAAAAAGAGCACACTATTTATATAATTGAAGCTTTACAATATGGAGTACGCATGGAAAAAATGTGCATGAGAAAAACCTTTAAAAGTACACATCTGGGTGATAGTAATATAATTCCTATGACACAACATTATAAAAGTAGGGGGATAAAAGGGAACAAAGCATCAACAGTTTTCAATTACTTTATCTATTTTAACCCTTGAGAAAGCTTTTAGTAAACAATGTTGGTACCCATTATCTCTCGGACTAAGTAATACATTACACGTTTTCATGCATACAGCGGAATCTCAGACTTTTTTTTTTTAAGTGCAGGTTAATTTGTTTTATTTTTACTTTATATTTTGTGTTTATTATTTTTATGTATTTATTTTTGGGGCTTTGGAATGAATAATTTGAGTTTCCATTATTTTTTACGAGCCCGCTTTCAGAACAAATTGTGCTCGTAATCCAAGGTTCCACTGTACATGGTTAATTTTGCAAATATTAACATGTTCCATGCGGCATGGGTTTCCTCCAGGGACTACGGTTTCCTCCCACAGTCCAATGACATGCACATTAGGCTGATTGGGTTTCCCAAATTGCCCGTAGTGTTTGAATGTGTGTGTGTGCCCTGCGATGGATCGGCACCCTGTCTAAAGTGTACCCTGCCTCATGCCTCATGTCTCCTGGAATAGGTTCCAGGCCCTGTACACAGGATTAAGCAGTATAGACAATGAGTGATTGAGTGAGTGAATATGTTCCGAATGGGTTGTACATATTTTTTTGTACTATGCATTTACTGTATATATACGTATTTACAGCTATAGACTGTAAAATACCAGGCGATATATTTCTAATCTTCAGCTGTCCAGTTTTAAATTGCTGTTCTTAAGTCACAGAGTCGATCCTAATTAGGTCTTCTGATAGCCTGTAGCCCCCTACTCACGTTTTCCTGTTGTTGCACCATTCTGCATGCATTTTAGAGGCTGTTGTATGTAAAAAAAAATATTGTGTAAAATCTGCATTTGCATGAATTTATTAATTGGACACATTTGAACACATGATTGGCTAATTTGATAATTACCTGAATGCACAGGGCTATTAAAATGGCCAGTGAGTTATACCAAATATACCAAGTCAAATTCAAGTCAAAGTGAAATCTTGTTAAGCCGATACAATTCTATATGATTCTTAAATTAAAGTAAGTTTGGACTGGTTAGCAGTGCATGGGAAGTTTGTGGAGGAAGTAGCAAGGTTAAGTAACTTTGAGAACTGACCTACTTCCTGTGTGGGTCTGATGACCGTCCTGGCAGTGACATTCAGACACACGATAGCCGACATACACGTCACATCCTTTCCACTGCGCCTACAGTCTTTATTGAAGATGTTGACTTTGCTGGGCTCGAAACGGACAGCGGCATGGATACGGATCACACTGCGAGACCTGAAATATAAAACAGAAGAAAAATGCACTTTAGCACTGATTACATGTGGCCTCAGTTTATTATTACTACTGTAACTGGAAATAAAGGAATATACTGTACTGTAGCTGTGATACTGTATAAAGTAAGGTCACAACTAATTTGAAAGACAGAAATGTGGGAGATCGGCAACATCACACTATCATCACAATACAAAAAGTAAACTGGACCACACACAAAAATACACAACTAGCCACTGGGAAGACAGAGTTTACAAATACATCAGTTAACTGCAGTTTTACTCTACAGCGGTAGAACTTGGACTGTCGTCTTCTTTGATTGTTATCATGACAAGTCATTTCTGTTTTCCCAAATGTAGTTCTTTCAGTTTTTGTTTTGTGATATGGTCATTTTTAGTAGTGTTAGGCATACTGTATATCATCCACTTTAACATTACAATATGATAAATGAATAGTTTACAGGCATAGATTGACTGACCAGAGGAGTACAGCAGCACCTAGAGACCCCACAGCTAGGTCCACCAGACCATCACCATTCATGTCCATCTTTCCATGGATACTCCTGCCAAAATACTGCAAACCAGAAGCAAGCTCTGCTGCACTGATTCTCTATAAAAGAAAAATACTGCTTAGGAATATTTCCTGGCATACCAGAGCAATTAAAATCGATTTACATAAGAAAAATCTTAAAAGTGTAAAGTGTTATACAAGAGTAAAATTCTTGCCTGTTTATACTTCCTCAGGATCCTGTTGCGCTGGCTGTTATAGATGTAAATAACTCCTCGGTGCTCATCTTCTAACGGAGCTCCCACTACCAGGTCATTAAAGGAGTCCCCATTTAGATCAGATACTGGTGCTAGAGCAGACCCAAACCTTGCATTCTCACTAATATCAGTGAGCTCCAGCACCCCCTCCAGGATGAACCGGGGCTAGAAGCATAAAACATAAAGAAATTACAGAAGACCCATAACGGATGAAGGGCCAAACTATTTAGACTCTATTATTGCTTCTTCCTCATGAAAATGGAAGGCGAAAGAAAAATGCATACAAAGTAAGATGGAGCTCCAAGTAAAACCTATCCTAAAACCTTACACTACAGTATGAGTGCATAGATTTCTTAGTGAGAAAACTATTAACCTGCCAAGAATGGCAAGGGCAAATCCATAAAATGCATCTGTATTATCACTTAAGTGTCTCTGTCCCTAGCATTTGTCTATAATGTAGTCAGTGAGATGATCTCCACGGTGCCTTTAAAATCATTTAGTCTCCTAAGAGATGGAAAAGGTTGAAGGAAAGGTGCAATTCCTCAGAGCGAAAACACTATATCAGCCAAGTATTTGGAAGTGCAATTAACCACACATCCCTCCTTCTTCTCAGAATATCATCCCTCTCATTTTTTACATACTGCCCTGCGACTGCCGGCACATGAGGTCACTTGTTTTTTTTTTTGGTGGGAGAAGTTGGGAGGAGGAAAGGATCGGGGAAAATGTGAGGAAAAGGGAGTGTAAGAGAGATGAATGGTGTAGATGGGGAGAAAAAATAAGCCTCTGGGTTTACAGTAGTTGATATAAATTTACAGTAGTATATACTGTAACACCTATAGGGAGTTTTTTTTTTTTTTTTTTTTAATATAAAGACAGCAATAGGTCTGTAACTAGGTACCTAAGTGGATGTCCACTGATAAAGTACATATGCTTTAAATCCAAGTCGAAAGCAATTTATGAACACTGATCACCCCTAACATTAAATCTCAAGATATTATGTTGGTGGCACTGGAATATTAGTATAGGATCCTTGGGGTGTTTATCTGGTGCATTCCATGGGTGCTTGATTGGATTGAGATCTGGGGAATTTGAAGGCTGGATCAACATCCTTAAACTCTTTGCCTGCTCAGCCCAGTACACAGCGGGCTGTGATGCATTGGGTGTTCTGCTGTCTTTCTATCACGGCCAGTGTTGATTTTTTTTTTTCTCAGCAATTTGTGCTTTTCTGCCTTGGGTGTCCATGATCCTGTCACCAGTTTACCGTAAAAAATAACTGATAATCAATGTTATTCAATTTCTTGTTCAATTCATCTGGTTAGTATTTGGTTGATTGATGTATGGGTTACAACTGTGTACCTGGCCTGAAGTTGCAAGATATTCCAAAAACAACTTCTCTGAGTCTTTCATTGGCACATCTTGACTTCTCTGTCTTTGGAAATAAACCTGATGTGAATGAAAACAAAAGCATTCGGCTCGTTCACATCTACAGTTACTGCCCAGCCTTTTCCAGCTATTAGTAAAGCTCTCTTGCTCGGCAAGCTGCAGGTAATTACGCTTGAAAGAGCAAATGTTTTCCTACTGAGTTCAATGTGCAGCCTAATGAAGATACGGTATGCCCCTGGCATCCGCCACAAGATGGCAGGTGCCAAGTGCCTGTCTGTGCCGGCTCCGATATGAGAGTCTATTGAAGGAACACTTTCAAATGGTTTAGTTTGTTTTGTTTCATGTCAATAAAGAAATTCTATTCTTGGTACTGAAATGTTTACCATAATGACCCTCAGTTTTTTTTCCACCCAAACACAGCCAAGTGGGAAAACAGGAAAAGAATGTTGCGACTCTGCAGTACTCCTCAGGTATGCTGTGTGTTTACCTGGTCGGTAATGCGGTAGATGTACACTTTGCCTCTTTCCCAACCTCCGCTGAAGAACATTGGTGCAGCAACAAGCAGGTTATCAGTGACTCCGTCCCCATCAATGTCCACAGCAGCAATCTCACTGCCATAGTATGAGCCGATCTACACACAGTCAGAGAGTCAGAATGTGGGAAACCACGAGAATGTACACTTACTAGCCACAAGCTTCTTATTTTTACAAAGATGCTAATGTGGGAAAAGACAGATCCTTGACTGATTCACACACATATTACATATCAAATATACAAACAAATAAAGCAAAGGCATATGGCGCCGAGATTTTTACTCGGTCTCAGAAGGGATTGCTTTAACAACGTCCTATTCTTAAAGTGTGCGTGAGAGTATGTGTGTGAGTGGGAAAATATTTATCCCGTTATGAGGACTCAGTGTCCTCATAACAAGATATTTATTGTACAAACTTAAAAAGATATCATATGAGAAACAGAAATACTGTATGAATGTACTGGTAAAGAAAGAAAGGTGGAAGCGTCCATCTATCCAGCACATAGGGCAAGGGATACTCCCTACCCTGGAGGCATATCCGTCATTTTCATGGTAGTGACTTACAGGGTCAGGTTGTCAGCTCAATGCCGGATTATACCTTAGCACTTGGGGTGACTGACCATCCTCAAGGGACACCTTAACCACCGAGCTACCCCTGCCCTTGAATGTGCTGGTGGACCAAACCAAATGCATCCACCAGGATAGGAATATCTGACAGTTGTGATGTTTAATAAGAAAAACTGCTTTTGTTTTATTTGCAAAAACTGAAAGATCCAAACCTTTTCCTTTTGGTTAGTGAGATAAAGGTTAGGGTCAAATTTAGCTTTGAACCCTTTGAACCATTGCATTCATTAGCCTCATTAATAATTATGTTACTTAGCGGTCCTCACAAAGGGAGTAAGCTAACTGTGTTCATGTGCATGCACACTTGTATGTGTAACTTTGTAATGTTTTTCATTACACCCTGTGATTGGAAGCATATGGGATGTGTTCTGTGGATGTGTGCTGTCTAGACTGCATGTTGTTTCCTAAATAAGAAATGAAGGCTGATACGAATGACAATACTGGGAGAGATTTTTGATTTTCACCCTCAACACAGCACGTTATCTTTCGCTACTGCATCATTACTGTGCTCGCTTACTATTTAATCTGATTGGTCCCAAATTTAACTTTACCAGATCTGTTTTTCTACAAGAATTGTTAACACATTTGCCACACTTAGCCTAAGGTTTAGCATTTATATTTATTGACATAATAAGTTTGTGTTAAAGCATTTTCCAGGCTGAGTAATTAGAACATCATGACAGCTATATATTTTTTTTAGCACAGTGTGCTTCTAGTATGTCAGGGTCACAAAATGGTGATGACATGACAAACCCAAAAAAGAGTTGTAAAAACCAGCTGCATACAGAACAATGTTACAAAGTTACAATGTTACATAAAGTTTTTACTGTGATAATTGTAATTACAGCTTCTTAAAGCGAGTTTCATAATTCTGCTTATAGGAATCATAATGAACACCTTCGGGAATTCCAAAATATAAAAGTTATGAATATTTCACGGTTTTTAGAATAAGTGTTACTAAAAGTATATGTCAGTTTATAGCAGCTGTCAAGAGGGCTGATATAATTTTCATGTAACCCTATTAATATAGCAGCAACTTCAAGTAAAGTATTACAGATACTGTATAATGATTAATGATAATTTGAACAATTTCTTATGATTGGTAAAAATTAGTCACTTGATTTGAGCTATAGTACTAACTTTCTGCTTGCACCTTTTCTGAAACAAGATGCAGCTACCATCTTTGACACATAAACAAATAATGTATTAATTGTTTTTTAAAAATTTATTTTACCCATTACATTTGTTATAGTGTTGATAGAAGTGTTAAATAGTAAATATAAAGTATATGTAGAAATGATCAGACTGATACAGAGAGTATGAAGTTATTAGGTCATATTCATAGGTGTTAGAAATAGAACATAGATCGTTGCATTGTTTAAGATATGAGGCATCAAGTCATACAAGAACTTTTAAATTTCTAGTGAATGGATGTTTAAAATGATGATTGACATTTACATAAGACATTGTATGATTATGAGAAACATGTGAATGGTACAACTGTTGTAAATAAAGCTGTAGGTCTATGAATAACAATCTTGACCAAAGTGGCGGGAAGCCCACTGCAGTCATTCTGTTAACATTCAGGGAGTGGAACAGGGTTCCTTGAAAATCAGTGGATGATTTGTGTTGCCAACTTGTGAAAGAGAGGCACCTGTCTGCGGAAACTGTACACGCAGTCATTTACAAACACCATTTGCCCATTACAGGAACTCAGGTAGGGGTTATTGCCACATCCCTATACAGTCCTGATCTCACTCCAAGCATATAAGCTCCAGAGCGACTCCCCCCCCCCGCCCCTCATTATACTGTATATCTAGTTGCAGTTGAGGGTTAACACTAGAAGCGCCGGGCCAGTGTGACCTACTTATAACGCGGTTCACGGTCTTTTTGACCGCCTATTGTTTTG
>JAQQZT010000023.1:7702149-7721803 GCA_030068275.1 Clarias platycephalus
CACACACACACACACACACACAGATAGCGGCACATACAGATGCTGGACATACAAGGTATACACGCACACACACACACACACACACGCACACACATGCACATACACATGCACACACACGCACACACAGACAGCAGCATGTATAAATGCCGGGCATACACACATTTCCAAGTAAATGATTTCCAGATGTGTTTTGACTGATGAGAGCGAGAGAGAAAAAGAGCTGGACTATTTGGCTGCTGTTCAAATAAGGAGATCTTTGTTGATGTCCTGAAATATCAGCCCAACTAAATTTACAACAAACCTTCTAGTTCCAGCTACAGGTCTGGCATTAAGCACTTTCACTAAGCTATGTGGAGAATGTTAACTGGAGAGACTTTTCCTCCTGGTCTGGAGAGCAATCTGAATGTCATTGTGATTATTCAAGGCGGCAAATTAGTTCAAATCATTATTGTCTACTAAAATAGATCTCTCTGGCTACAGGGTTGGTGTTGGTGTATGTAGTAGCTTTACTCTTAAGGGAAGGAAGTACTCACATTAATATCTCTGTTTCCTTAATCCATTGCTTTGTTTAATATCACATAATTATATCCAAATCAATTTATTTTCGATCAGAGAAAAATTCCCTTCAGCAGCTTCCTTAAGCCGAATCCAAAGGATTACAAGTTCCATGATTATAATCCAGTAAAAGACAGCTCTAGGGATCATTTAGAGCCAATTCAAGCCAAACCACCCTCAAAGACACAAAACATATTTATATTTAAATATCTGCAATGTGCTTAGGGATTTTAGTGCTAATTGTTTGGTTTTATTTTGTTATGTCTCTGAGTGTCACATTGCTAGCACAATTATAATAACATTTATTAGAACAACAAATTTAGCAATTTCAAACCTAAGGTTTAACAGACTGATTTTGCAGTGGGATTTACTAACATTAATGAGAAATAATGAGCTGTATTATGACACATTTAGCTCAGATATACAACTAGATAGCAGGCTATTAGACGATGGTGTTTGGTTAAAATTTTTTAGAAGAATATATTTGAGAATCTGGTGAGGCGGTGCACACACACTTTGAACACTTACATTAACCGTACCATGGTAAATCAACAAACTAATAGTGTGTATGTTAGTTTCTTTTAGTTTAGGAGAAATAAACTTACAGATGACAACAAGGTAATATTGTTCATCTTTTCATTTCAGTACTCTATATTTTGGCGCATACTGTATAAAGATAGTCTAGTTGGTTAAAAATGACATTATTACACCCTGTATAATAAAAACCTACAGTATGCTGTTTCTGAAACAATAGTATCTTGGGGTTTTTGGATGTGCGGTCCTAAATAGGGAACCAGAGCTTGGTAGCAATATCAATTACATATGGGACATGGATGTACTTTCAGAAAATCTTATTTGGTCCTTGATGCAAAATGATCTGCAACATAATAAGCTTCCCTGTAGCTCTTAATACTCAAAGGAATGCGGTCTAACTATTTAAAATGTGTTTTGATTTAATCAGCATGAATCCACATATAGTTAATAAAGTCTAATTGAGTAACCGACCATAAGAGACCTCTCATATATGCAATTTGAGGTCAGACTTGGGGTGGCAATTGGAAAGACAAGACTTATTCCAGAGATCCCCACAATTCCCCTTCCTTATAACAAATACAGAGAACTCCAGATGGAGGAGAAAGTCAGAAGCCTGATGAAAGATGTTTCGGTTATACCACAGTTTGCAAACTGAAGCTGAAAGTCATGATTGAGATTTACTGTAGATGGAGCAAGGAAGCTGAACTGGGCTGTAAAACGCACTTTATAATGAATTTCTATAATTATTTGATAATGCGTGTTGAATGCATACATAATTAATTAAAAGAATTCAGAGTCATTTAGAAGTTTCCATGATGTAATGATGTACATAACACAATAATCAACACAGTTTCTGTGGTCAGCACACACTGTAATACTGTATCTCCTTGCTGATGATGTCATATAGATGGATGACAAATGCCCTACTCATTTCACTCAGAGCAATAGTTACTGGTGGTTAACCACGTAAACCATGATATTTGTTTTTCTGTGGGATTTTGGCATACAGCACAACAATGAATATATGAGAATAAATGTTGTCTTGTTTAAACAATAATCTTAGAATTGTATTCAATCGACCTAAAATGCACTCGTAAGAAAACACTGCCGTGAGAAATCCTGCTAGAAAAAAAGATTTTTCATTTTCCAAAAATCTACCATGCACAGTATTGTATTCTTAATATGTACTTTATTGCATGTACATATTACACTTCACATTTCAAAGAAAGGAAATGACAAATTAAATGAATGAAGAATGTTTTCTTACCATTTCTGCCCACTAGCTATGTGTTGCTGTACAGTGTAACCGAACTGTGCCTGCTTCGGACCCTTTATTACTCTGTGGCTCTTGGTGTCTATGTTGAAACAGTCATACAGCCCTGCAAGAAAGCAAAATGGGACAAGCACAAGCCATCCACAACATTATTTATTGTATTTAATGGAAATGGTGTTTTACAATATAGATGTGCTGTATATACTGTAGTTTTCACCATTTTGGAATTGGGTGTGAGAATGTGAGATGATGATTTGAACTCAGAATGCAATTATTGCAAGAATCTTAATTGTAGTAGAGTTCTCTTTTGAACTACATGAATAAACATTTACCAAAATCACATCATAATTTCGTTCATCATACTTAATTTTTCTTTTTACTGGAAATGAGTATTATGTAACCACATGGGAAAAAAAAAGCTATTTACACGACTGGCTTGAACATAAATGTTTATTAGCTACATGCATACCTCAGCAAAGGAATGTGTTATCACTCAATATGACCTCCTACTGGAGCACAGTCACCCCACAGTGCGAGGAACAGCTGACCTCTGGGACACACTAAAACAGCAAATACTGTCATGGAGGTCTAAAAACATCTCTGTGATACACAGGCTTCATTCCTAGCTTACAAAGAGAAACTCTGTACTTTCTTTCAACTTCAACTAAGTGTCAGTCACTCATTCAACATGCTGTTGAGACTGATTTGGCCCATCAGGGTAAAGTTGATCCATCAGTCAATCCCAGAGACTGAAATGACATCGTCAGTTAACTGAAGTGAAGTAAAAAAACAGACGAATAAGACTCATCCACAGGACAAACTGAGAGCCACTAATGAACATTCAGACCTTCTCTTTGTAGATGTACAGTATGCCACTATACTAACGGTATAGGTGCAAATCTGTACAAGGTTTATGGGTGCATTTTAACCCTTTCTAATAGAAAAAACCTTAGGCTTCCACATAAAACAATAAAGAATTCTCCTAGAGAGACCCTTTCATACATACATGAGTCCAATAAATCTCACAGAGAGTGAGATGTACCTTGGCTCAAAAAAAGGTTGAAAAACACTGGTTTAGAGGTAAAAACTGAAAACTATCACATGGCTTTTTATTTTTATTTTTTGGTGAATGTGTACCCATAGTAGTCTCGGGTTCCTTTTCCTGTCTGACACTAGATAAAACTAATCTGGTCTACTGCTGTTTTAGCCTATCCACCTACAGGTTCATTGTTGTTTATTCTGAGATGTCTTTCTGTTCACCATTATTTTAAAGTGATTATTTGAATTACCATCACCTTCCTGTCAGCTTGAACCAGTCTAACCATTCTTTTGATCACTCTTGTCAACAAGATGTTTCTGTGTGCATTTTCTTGAATCCTCAAGCTAGACCATCTGGCTCCAACAATTCTTTCTAGGTCAAAATTACCCGAATCACATTCTCCCCATCAGAACAGATCCTCTTGACCAGAATCGATGTGATTTCATTAAATTCAATTATAGAATAAAGTAGCAAGTGAACAGGTTTTCGTAATGAAGAAAAAATTTCATAATGTGCAAAAGAACTTAATATCTGTTGTTGTTTAGTCTCATCATCTGCACTTTCACCAGCGTATGTTCTGAAGGAATATTTAATGAAGGAATATCAAACCTGTAGTTTGCAAATATAGTATACTATACTATACAATATCAAACCTGTTGTTTTCAACACCTACTGTAGTGTGCTGTAGTATATACATTTATAGTAGTTACTAATATCAATAATTTGCTTTAAGATTCATCCATCCATCTAGGAACCTCTGTAGTCCAATTAGGGACCATGGAGGCCAATGGTGACCATTGTATTTATTTCCATTTCTACGACCTCCACACATTCACACATTATGGGCAATTTGGAATTGCCAATTAGCCTAAGCTGCATGACTTTGGACTGTGTGAGGAAACTGGAAAACCTGGAGGAAATCCATGCGGAAAACATGCAAACCCCATGCACACAGACCCGATGCAGGGACAGAACCCAGGACCTGGAGGTATAAGGCAACAGTGCTAACCATTAAGCCACCATGCCACCACCATGCTTTAAAATAAATAACAAAAAAATTAAGCTCAGACTTTAAGGGGTTAAGGCCATTTACTGATGAGGACACTGGGAATTTACTTTTCCACTTACAAAAGTCAGTATTTGAATAAATAATGGAAAGGAGAAGGAGCGATGGCCTTTTGGCAGACAGGATAAGTTAAGTTAAGCCTTTTTAACCTTGGCTTGACATTTTAAAACCATTCTTTTTATGTCTTCCTCCTACTTTTCACTTTAACTCACACTGAATTGCTTTCCTGCTTGGCTACAGTAACATCAATGATACGCTGACTTGGTAATAAGACTGATGTCATTGGCCACTGTTTTCCACCATGAAAGATGATAGGCATGCTATGTAATTCTGGTTGTTTTTTGGTTCTTGTTTAATGCATAGTAACATAATGCATGTAAAAGAAAAGAGAGAAAAGGTACATGTTGCCATTTTCTACACTGTTTTTGCCCTTGGGCACTGTCCATTTCATCCACATGGGATTTACAAGCTTTTATGCTGGATGCCCTTCCTGTCACAACCCTTCCATTTCCTAACCACGCTGGGACTGGCACTGTATGGAGTGGCTGGGTTGTATGGGGTGTAAGATTAAGTGTCATGCCCAAGGAACCAACAGTGGCAACCCGGAAGTAGCAGGGCTTGAATATCTGACCATCCAATCAGCAGCCCAGTGCCTCAACCAAATAAGCAACCACTGCCTCTTCTACACTGTTGCAACTAACGCCAACAATCCTTTCACTAAAAGGATAAAAAAAAAAGTGTAAAGAAGCATTAAGGGCTTTCTTTTCAAAAACAATCACTGGTAGTAGTTTATAGCCTTTATATAGTAGTTTATAGTAGTTCATACTCTCTCTTAGCCAAGACTGATACCAGCTGAACCGTTCTTAATTCAATTAAATTTTATTTATCTGGTGTTTTTAACAGTGCCATTAATCAGGCCTACAGAAATAGACATTTTTGGCATATAAAGAATAAAAAAATATGTAGTTTGACATATGACAAAATAATAACCGAACCTAATTCATGCAGTGCCTTGAAAAAGTATTCATATCCCTTGAACTCTGCGACGTTTTGCCATGTTGCTGGAAGGTAAACCTCTATTTATTTGGTGTTTTTAACAGTGGATAGTGCCATTAATCAGGCCTACAGAAATAGACATTTTTGGCATATAAAGAATAAAAAAATATGTAGTTTGACATACAGTATGACAAAATAATAACCGAACCTAATTCATGCAGTGCCTTGAAAAAGTATTCATATCCCTTGAACTCTGCCACGTTTTGCCATGTTGCTGGAAAGTAAACCTCTGCCCCAAAGTTTGCCCTGTATTTGGCTCCATCCATCTTCCCATAAACTCTGACCAACTTCCCTGTCCTTGCTGAAGAAAAGCATCCCCACAACATGATGCTGCCACCACCATGCACTACAATGTGTTAGTTTTCTGCCACACATAGCATTTTGCGTTTAGGCCAAAAAAAGTTCATTTTGGTCTCATGTGACCAGAGCACCGTCTTCCACATGTTTGCTGTGTCCCCAATGTGACGCCGCAAACTTCAAGCAACATTTTTCAACAATGGCTTTCTTCTTTCCACTCTTGCATAAATACCAGCTTTGTGGATTGAACAACTAATAGTTGTCCTGTGGACAGATTCTCCCACCTGAGCTGTGGATCTTAGCTGCTTCTCTGATTATTGCTTTCCTTGCCCGTCCTGTCTGTTAGTTTTGCAGTTGTGCCATTCTCTTTCCATTTTTCGGACTATGTATTGAACAGTGCTTCATGAGATATTAAAAGCTTAAAACCTTATAACCTAACCCTGCTTTAAACTTCTCCACTTCTCTTTATTCTTGACTTGTCTGGTGTATTATTTGGGCTTAGTTTGTTTACTAATATTGTCTAACAAACTTCTGAGGGCTTCACAGAACAGCTGTGTTTATACCGAGATTAAATTACACTAGTTAATAATTAGGTGACTTAGGAAGGCTATTGGTTCCACTGGAGGGGTATCAGAGTAAAGGATACTCTTGGATTATATGCCACTTCATGCTGGCCTATTACAGAAAATTCCAATAAAATGCATTTACATTTTTGGTTGTAACATGATAAAATGTGAAAAAGATCAAGGGGTATGAATACTTTTGTAAGGCACTGTTAAATAACTGAAATGTATGAATTTCTACTCCTTGGGTACCGGACATAGAAATTAAGGAATATTTAAATTAGCCCCCCTTAAAAATGTTACATTTTCCTATTGAAATGTCTGTGATGTGCTTAGTAGTTTGAGTACCAATGAGTACCAAAAGTTAGTGGGTTTGTACCAAATAAGGGATAATGGTCAGGTGTGGCTGTACTAAAGTGCTGTTGCATCACTCTCTTTACGTAGAGATTAAGCAACATCCACTAGCTTTTCCTCTTAATGCCTTTACCAGCAGGGAGTCAAATGGCATTGTGGGTAGCTTTCATCTATTCAAAAATCCATGGAGGATCTATGACAACTCAGTGACTGCAATTAGTTCAGACAGTTGGTGCAGCATAAGAAAACTTAAAAATACAGATATTTAACGAGAATAACATGTGTTAGAACAGTGACATGAGCCAGTCAAACATGTCTGACATGAATGGTACAGATAAAATAACCAATCCTAGCCACCTCATCCATATCCCTATAAGGATCCTCAGGAAAATGTTATGACAGTCAGAAAGACCAAACAATCAACCCCACCCCCACCCCCCCATACTTGAAAAGATCAGACCGGTCTTTTTTTTTTTTTTTTTTAGCATGGTACTCGTTTAAACATTGACACATACTCTACATTGTTAAAATCCTGCCTTTGATGTTTTCTTTCTTTTATCCCCTGTGGAGTATCATTCAGAAGATATTTATAAAAACCAGAAACAGTTTATTTTTTTCACGTGTGTGAAAAAATAGTGAGTGCGTTAAATAAGAAGAAATGCAAGAAAGGCAAAAGCTAATGAGCATATGATGATGCTGAATGCAGCAAGGTATTTTGTTCACTGATTGATTCAAATTCCCATTCCAAATTTCATCCACTTTGCATGATTTGTTAAGCATTCGCAAAAAACGTAGGTGCTTGCTGGCGAGACTTTAAGAGAGATCACACAAACAGTTCAGACTACCATCAAAAGTGTTTTTTTTTTTTTCGATTTCACTCTTGCATCAAAAGAAATCAGATGGAAAGAACAGAAGAGTGTGGAGAAGCTGCAGTCTTTTTTTATTGGAAACCTTAACGTTGCACAGCGATTTAATACTCTCACTAATATCAGCAACTTTTTGCCTTTTTTGTGTACAGATGCTTCTGCCTAGATAAATAAACCTCAGTACCATGGCTGCTGGCCCTGCGTACTGGTCCATAATGAGACTGCATTGCCTTTGGCTCAGAGGCAAGCTGCAGGAGCTTCACCACAGCCATGCTGACACACAGATCAACAGCAGTGAGGGTCCCAACTAGAGACTGCTTCAAAGAATCAATAGTCACTGACTATTCCCTGACCCTGTATAATTACCAAAGATCCCAATTAACATTGAGAAATCTAATCCTACAGTACACTAGCGTCCTAAGAGACTTTGTGGGATTCCCCAATCTCTAAAAGACCAAAATTCCACCGGGTCACCAGAAAACCCTCAAGAAAACTCTAACTGGAACAATTGAATCAGTGCTACTGAGATTGTATTCCCCTGATACATGAGCCACGACTTGAGCCAACTCAATCAACTCAAGAAACGGTGGTGCTCAAATCTGAACCAGATGACCCAAAGTCTTGAATCATCTCAAACATACAACCATAAGAGACTTGATTTGACTTAAACCAAAACTCTTAGATGAAAACTCAGAACAGCTCTCCATCATAAACACATTCAAGGTAAAAACAAAAGATCCCAGCTGTATATGATCACCATCTGTATATGTGATCACCAGAACACCTCCACACATCTGCTTGTCTCTCACTCATCCCTCTCTTCCTTCACAAATATTTACATGTGGGGCTGCTCTGATGCTAATGAGGCCTGGTGCTGCCCATCAGCTACAATGATGAACCAGCAGATTTGCTCCTAATAAAGTTCACATGTTTTAAATTTATCCTTCTGACCACTGAAATGTTTGTGCACTTCACTGTACTGTACATACTGTAGAGTCCACCAATGCATGTGATTTTGTTTGGAAGTTTTAACACAAAGCGAACAATGCCAACTTTCCTACTGTGTGTTCTGCAGTCTGGAAAATTCATCATAGTGCTGATGGAGAGGAGATTTGCAGGGGACAGGGTCTGTGGCATGCAACAAAGTGTGAGCCCTTGCAAAGAAAATGGGCTGGATAAAAGAGTTGGGTGCTGTTCAGACTGGTCTCCTGAGCCACACAAAATAACCACAATTACTCATGAGTGAAAGTACACACACACACACACACACACGCGCACGTGCACACACGCACACACACAAACTGCTCCATTGGGTTATATGCATAGAAAAAGAGTACTTGCAATATGAATATGTATATAAAAAGCCAGGAATGAAAACTGGGGTAATGTATACACGGAAAGGGAAACCAAACAATGTAAGTCCCAAAAACTCAAGTTATTGTAACTCAACTTAAGTAAATTGTAAAAAAAAAAATAATAATAATTTTTACAAAACCTGCACATGTATGCCTTAAATCTTTTTTTACTTTGAGATGATAAATCAGCACCAAGGAACAAAGGAACATGAGAATAAATTAGCTTAAACCAAAAAAAAAAAAAAAAACTAAATAAATAGGCAAACATCCTATCCAGAGCAACTCACATTTGATCTATTTTAACACCTGAGCAATTAAGGGTTAAGGGCCTTGGGCAACTTGGTGGTGCTGTGGTTTGAACCTGGGACCTTCTAATCAGTAGTCCAATGCCTTAACCACTAAGCTACCCCGATCCCTCTGATCTGGGCAGGACCTGATGAGACTTAAGTAAGACTTTAAGATATTTTAACATGTTCATATCCAAATTCACATCCTGGCCAATCCATTGCAGGGCACACATACAGCAATGCATACACTACATATTTTAGTTCATTACACATACTGTACTTTAATTCGAGAATTCCAATTAATCTAATTTGCTTGTCTTTGGACTATGGGAGGAACCCTCGACCCTGGAGGTGTAAGACCACACTACTTACCACTACGCCACCATTCTATAAACTGTCTTAATTTGATGAAAATAAATATAAATAAAATCAAAAAATGAGACTTAGGAACAGTTAGACATTCACATTCCATATTTGACACTCCTTGATGATAAGGACACTGTATTGGATTGGAATGCTTGATCCTGATATTGTTAGATTTTTTTAAATGTTTTTTTTGGTTAAGTTTATAAAAATAATTTCACATGACTATATAACCTTAATCCGAACCACAGACTCAACAAAGGGTTCATTGAGTGTATTTTTTGGACAGATAAATGTTCTTAGGCTCATAAAAGTGTTGGATTTGGACCTCTCCGAGCTCTCCTTTTCCCCAAAGGATCAAACTAAAGAATCTCTCAGTGTTCTAAACTGAACTTTTCCCCCCCTTTTTTGCAGCATAAACTTAACCAGCACGTTTTCACGCACATTATTTCATGCTAATTAAATGTTTTTTTTTTTCTACACATTTTCATCGGAATTTAACATATATTTTACACTTTCTACTGTACACAACCATGCTGTTATTAAGATTATTCTAAACTAATTTTCAGATGATAGATGCATTAAGGAAAGGGCAGGACCTAATGAGACTTAAGTACAGCGTAAACCTTGCTTGGCCAATAAGCAGTCTAGACCTCATCTGGATGACAAGCAGCTGACGGAAACCAAACACAGAGCAGGCTTTCCCACACCTCTCTCTCTCTCTCGCTCTGTCTCCCACACATGCACATTAAATGTCCTCGGTCATGTGCTAGTTCCAACACATTACTCATCATCTAACTTCAGAAGCCGTCTGAGAAATCAGACATGATTTCGGTCTGGGTCTTCCTAGCTCCTTTTGTCTGTTTCGCCAGCAGATAAATCAATTCCTTCTGGACAAGAAGCCCGGGTTTCTAGCCAGCAGCCCAATTTCTGCAGCAGCACAAATATTTACATACCAGCTAAACTAATGCTTCAGCACAAATTTGATTCAGAACAGCATCAAGAAGGAGTCATAATCTTTCCCAGCAATGTCAAAAAGATAAGGATGGAAAAAGAGAAGGCAGCTGTTTCGATTAATACCGATCATGTTTTATAATGTAAATACTGTACAATTCCTGTGTAAATAAGAGTGAGAGTGAGAATAATACTGTGCAAACTGTATGAGAAAAACTGTATGGCAAGGAAGAATCCTATTAATGAAACTAAGGATAAACTGCAATGAGCTACATCCAAACGCAACAGGTTGTTCTATAAAATTTCTGTAACCTGTAGTCCTAATGATGTCTAGTTCCATGTCTTATCTTTTATAAGCGCCAACAGGACTCCACTCCTCATGAAAGAAGAGTCCATTTAAATAAGCGTGTGTGCACTTACCGCCTCAGGACAGCACTCAGCTGCCAGACTCAAGCGCTCTTTATAAGCTGATCGTAATTTCACTGCTAATTGAGCCAGGCTGTGGCAGCAGACCAGCTTTTCCCACATTCTGATAGTGTAATATAATATAACATTTAATTTCAAAGCACTGCTTGAGAATGACAAAAAATACAGTAGGTTAGGAGAAAAAAAATTGCAGAATTTGAATCCTTCCAGTGCAAGCTGAGCATCTGCCAAATGAGGAAGTTACTGGCAAGAGAACGTTTATATTGGTCACACACACGATTTTGGTATTAAATCTGTTTTTTTTTTTTTTTTACTTTTTTACTTTCAAAAAAGTAAAAAAAAAAATAATAATCTTATACTACCATAACTGCCAAGCAATAATGAGAAAACATCTCTTTAAATCCCCATCAAAGGTACACAATCAAAGCAACAGGAATTACATCATTGTAGAAGCACACACACACACTCTCTCTCTCTCTCTCTCTCTCTCTCTGTCTCTCACCTGGCCATGGGCACAGGATCCAAAGCAGCAGAGTGCAGTAGTACTCCATGTTTTTGAATGAGTGTGTATGTGTGTGTATGCGTGTGTATGTATGAGGGCAGAATGTCTGTCAGTCAGTGTGTTCTCCTTAAAGCTCCAGGCCTGATTGAATCCACCGCGGCTGAAAATCTTCACTATATCTGGGGGAAAGAGGAGGAGACTGTGGCCAAAAGAAAAGGAGGTGCACATTCAGCCAGCCGGCAGATAGTCCTGAACTCTCACTCTCACTCTTATTACATTTTTTCCCTCTTTCACTTCAGCTCCTGCTCTCTCTCACTCTTACTGCCTCTTGATCATTTGAATAGTTGCATTGAAAATGTTATGTTCTTCACTTTCTCAAAATGTAATCACTAAAATCTGATAGCATTGAATATTAGACTGTACGTACAGTCTCAGAAATAAAGGTAATAATATGTGGATTTGGGGTACCATCATAGTAACAACCAAAAGGATGGAAAAGTATTATAATATTAACATTAATAATAGACTAAAATATAGAAGCAGAGATCAAGAAAACCCTGGAGTCATAACATCAACCAGTTTCCATACATTATTAGTTCTGTCCTAATATTTTTCCAGTTGGTTTGACTTGCTGAACTATTTTGCTGGATCTGCCAGTTGTCGACCTGTGCTAATGGCAAATGCCCATAACATGATGGATGCTTTGATCTGTGGTTTACATTACTCTGAGATAACTGGTTAATCCTGTTGTAAAACTTGCCCTTATTCAACGTCCAACAGCCAAACCAGCCAAATAATTACACATCGCATACCAGCTCATGGTGAAGTCCAGCTCACTGCCCTTCAGACCCACAATCCTCCTCTATGTACTACACAGCAATATTGAATAATTGATCCACATCCACATCACTTCCTCTCTATCTGTCTGTGTTACTTTTGCTCTCATTGTCTCATACACGCACAGATGCCAAAATGCACTACCCTGGTACATCCCAGTATTTTTCGTGCTAGTTGTGGAAAATACTGTACACATAATAAATGACCCCTTATAGATTCACTGCCCTGTAATCAGGTCTGAAGCATTCACTCACTGCTACCAAAACTATACATTTACTTTCTCTGAACTGCTTATTTTGATTTAAATGATGACAAATTTCAACAGAATTTTGAAGCTTTTGCAGTTTTTAGATTTCCACTAACAAATTACTTTTCCCATGGCCATATTTCACAATTTTTTTTATTATTTATTATTTTATGGTACAGTTAATAGATATTACAGAGTTTACATTTAACTACTGCATGTTGTTTTATGCACCCTGAACATGAGCTTTGTAAAATAAATAAATGAATAATTTTAAGTGGCATGGTGGCATAGTTGTTAACATTATGGCCTCTCACATCCAGGGTCAGGGTTCAAATCCTGTCTCAGGTCTGTGTGCATGGAATTGCATGTTCTTCCTTGGTGTTTTGCTTGGTGGATTTCCACTGGGTTTACTCCCACAGTCCAATGAAGTGTGGGGTAGGGCAACTGGCATTTCCAAATTGCCCATAGTGTGTGAGGGAGTGTGTGCTCGTGTGCCCTGCGATGGATTGGCATCCCATTCAGGGGGTGTCTACTGTCTAGTTTCCAGAGTCCCCTGGGATATGCTGCAGGCCTCGCATGACCCTGATCAGGAAAAATGGGATAGAGAAGTAGTAAGAGAGTAGATACTTTATTCATAATTTTTCTTTTAGTATGGGTACAAGTAGACTACACGAACTGAGATTATTATTATTGTTAAACCTCTTGATTATATTTGTCTTTAAGGAAGATTTCCACAACTCTAAATTACAGGACCCTTGATGATGATGATTGCGTCTTGAACATTTAGAGCAACTAAAGCTAAGACAGCAGGTTTCATTTAGGGCACTTAAAAAGTCATCTTCCCTTTGCTTTCATCAAGCTGTTCACTGACACCCAAGTGCTTCTGAAATGCCAGTTGTTTGTTATTTATTTCAAGAAAAGAAGATGGCATGATATACACCACTATAAGAATAGACAGAGACAAACTGACTGGCAGTTAAGTTTTCATCAACATTCAAGAAGAAATAATGTAGGTAATATAATATTCTATAAATATTCTAAACATTGTTATGTTTAATTCATACGAATTAAGACATTGGGAAACCTAACTGTAAATGTAACCTTATACCATAGCACTGTGATATGAAGTGGATTTATGTAGTTGATTAAAGTCGAATTATGAATTTTACATCTAAAATTTATACATTCTAAACTACAGTAACACTTTCCCGCAGATCAAATAGGTTTATATCAATGCACTAATGAGTTCATGTTTATTATTATTATTTTTTTATTTGTGCAATTATCGTTATTGTTGTTACCTACCCACAATTAAAACTAGACCAGGCAGTAGTGGAAAAATCATGTCATTATCTGTGATTCTTATCTGAATCTTGTTAACATTTCTGGCAAGCTTTTTTTCTTTTAAGGGTCTCTTATTTGTAATACTTTGTATTTTGTCACGTCCCTATTACTCCTAGTGTTAAATTCCAAATAATCTGCTCATTTTAATGTAGGAGTCTTAGTGGTGTGATTCATAGGAAATAAACAAAAAAAAAAAGTAAAATTGTTATTATCATGCTGTTGTGTTAAAGACCTTTTCAACTACAATCTGAACGAGAGACTTGATTCCTGTGAACTGTTTTGTTTGGGACATGTTTAATAAGGGTTAAATAATCAAGACCTTCCACACAAAATGAGTAGTTTACTGTACATTGATTAACTAACACAAAAACATCAGAATTATATCAAGAGCAGTTTCAGATGTGACCTTATGTAATGCACTCTAAAGCACCATAGAGTAACAACACTTTTATTTCCGAGCTGAGTGGAAGGAATGTTTAAATCTGATTTGTTCCATCTGTACCCAATACTGGCTCTTATACAAGGCAGTCTGTTCACAATGCACAATATCTTGGTTGATCTGTTCAGAAAGCTGGTTTTATGATGATGTTGATGGTAGACATCAGCACTTTTGGAATGCTTGTATTTTCTGTTATAAGCCAAAAAATCGACTTGTCTTTCTTTCCATAAGGTTCAATTTTAGTGACCAATTTCACTGTCTAAAATGCTTTAATGGCCCTGAAATGAGTTTTTCCTCCATTTGTCCTGCTCAATGGTTGTTCCATTTAGTTGCATATAATGATTTTTCCATGGCATTTTCAGAGAAAAAAAAAACTTATTTCTTTATTTGTTTCTGTGGTAATATGTCATACTTTACTTCATTAACAAGATTTTACACAATACATAATTTATCTTCACTAAATGCTGCATCCTGATCAATGGTCCACTGCAAGACTTCATGCACATATATTTACATACTGGGGCAATTTTGACTAGCCAGTCCTACTGTAAGGTTTTTGGGAGGTTTTAAATACTGGTAATGGAATGATTCCATGCCACTTGTTAAAGACTGAAATAAAAAGAGGGAGTATAGAAGTTGCTTGGATGGAGTGGAAGAAAGGACTAATGTGGTGATGGTACTCTGGTAACTATCACAGCATAACATTAGGCAAGTTACACAACACAGTTGTCTCCTTCTGGCTGCTTGCAAAGTATCAAAATAACAAAAACAAATGATAAATTAGATAAAACCTTCAATTAAAATCTGCCTTTTTTCTAAGGAAATGGAGGAAAATGAGTGAAGACCTAAGTTGAGTCTGTCAGTGTTTCCACAGAATAGTGGATATATGTATTTACAGTAAGCAGAGAGATGTGAGAGACATGATGGACATTTGTCTAGCTTTTTAAGTAATGACCCTCTTTTTGTTAACTACAGTACCAACATTCAGAGGTCCTGGAACCCATTCAAGAGTACCTAGAAATCTATCTCCATTCATTGCATGAGCAGAAAGTTCTGTAGGCTACCTCTTTTGTCCACAGAGGCTCAAAATGCTGACCAGCAACTGCAAACAATTAAACACACTGCCTTAGATTTACCTCTGGTGAGAGGCTGATGAGAAGGACAGAATCTGGACTCCTCTGCCAGACCAGACCCTGAGAGACTAGCATAATACTGAAAAATATGAGTGGACCGTGCAGAAAGAAATTCATTTGTCAACTTCATTAGGGAGTTTGAGACTGTAAGCTTACAAAGCAAAGCCTATGATATATCACACGCTAGGGCAAGGATGGAAAATTTGGTCACTATAAGTCTGGAATATATACCAGCAAGGGGAATGACATTTCAATGTTGTGTGCTTAAACCTGAGTTGAATATTTGCTGACTTTCTGACAAAGATTTGCTGATAAAGAGACTTTGACTTCAATGACTAGTGACTTCACTTGGAATCAAATCCTATGAATTTAAAGATTTTTCAATACATTTTCAAAAGCATGAATTACTAATTATGGATTTAAAAAAGTGTGCAGTGGAGCAACTATTATTTTTTCCCCAAAAAACATGAATTTTCAATTTTCATTTCCAAGGTCACTGTTTATCTTGTGGTTCAAGAAATTTTAGAAAAAGTGATGAATAGTAATTTTTAAAAGCTTTGGTAAAGATAATATTATGACTTTTTGTACTTAAAATCTAATTTTAAAGACTTGAACCTTGACTGGGAACTTCAATGGTAAGACTTGATCAGACATATGTGAAAAAATGGATATGTCACTCTATACTACAAAAAATATTTTTTATAAAAAAAAAAAGAAGAAGAAGAAGAAAAGAAATGAAAAGCAAAAAATGTCTAAAATGCTCTGGGTTTTAAGAGCTACCTCAGTCCCAGTAGTGACTCATTATAAAATATCTGTACGAAATACTGTACAGGTTAATATGGTAATTATTTAAAACAATCATCACCAGTTAATTGCTTATATATTTTTTTAAACTTATACAGTATATGTGTTCAATATTTAGCTACAGTATTTATGCAAATGGGGTTTTGTCATGAATAAAGGTTTTGTTTAACCCTGAACAGGATAAGCAGAATGGAAAATGAGTGAGTGAGAGTGGAAAATGTAGCATTTAAATTTACAAGTGTAGTAAAATTTCTTGTTCTCATTATTTTTGTTTGTTTTGATTGAAAATTTAGATCAATCATTAAAATAAAATGTCATTTCATGTATTTTCATGAATAGGTTTATAAGATGTATAAAGATATACAATAACAATATATAATTAACAATAAATCACTATATATATCAGGAAAACAAATGATTCAGTATGAACAACATGATGGAAATGTGATAGGTGGGTTGAGTTTTATATAAGTGTCCTAATATATATATTTAAAAAAAATTGTCACAGGCTCTGGGAATTCCATCTCCCAGAAGTTCCAGCTTAATGTCACACCCACCTCTCACCCATCACACTCTGTTTACTAATCACAATCATCGGAATCTTATTTTCTCATTACTCATTCAGCATAAATACCTCTTAGTTTGTTTAGTTCAAGTCTTGTTTGTGTCCTTTAGTCTACATACTAGATAGCTGGTCACATACACTACAAACAGCTTGTAGTTGTGCAATTAAGGAGACTTTCCCACGTTTTCAGACCGTTATTGAGAGTGTGCCAAACTGTCCCAAATTTTAATTCTTTATGGCTCTTGGTTTCTCATTACTGTGACATCGCATGCCTTACACGAACAAAATTGCCCTTATGTTAACTATGAAATGGTATAATGGACAAGTACAGTATGAGATAATCCCCTATGACTCCCCCTTAACCTATACTTCCTGGCTCTGGAATAGGGTCAATCTGAACTCATCAGACCACATTCCCTTTTTCCATTGCTCATAGTCCAATTTTTATGTTCCCTAGGAAACTTTTTTTCTAATTCCACTTATAAACAAGTGGTTTTCTTATGAGCACACAACTGTTTAGTCCGAATCTTGTTCTCCCGGAGTTCTCATCACATTCTGTTCATGTGAAAATGCTTACTTTCACTATTTTGAAATTTCCTTCAGGATCAATAAAGTATTTATCTATTTATATATTTATCTATTATTTAAACATAGCTATAGTTTTTATTGTTTATATGTTTTTACCATGCAACTTCACGTTAATAATTTTTTTCTGAACACATTTCTTCTACAAATCTAATGGTTCATCACTGTTCTTCCAGGTTTTGATAATGCTTAGAATGGTTCTTAGCACAGTTCCAGTCATTGAAATCTCCTAAGTTGTTTTCTTTGCTTGATGTAGCCCAATAATTTGACCCTTCTGAAATAGCAACTTTTTTGGCTGGCAAGTGTATTTACCTACAAAAGTAGACTACATATACACCTATCAAGAACTGATATGATTTTTCACTTGTTAACAGCAACCTGGATACCTGTATTTTTGAAACCTTTAACTATTGATGGAACAATCAAAATTATCTTCGTTAATCAATCGATTTTCTGTGCTTTTCAAATTATCTATTATGAAAGATTCCAATGAATTTAATAAAAAAATGTATTCTTAAAAAACACACAATATTGCTTTGCTTTTATTTTTCCCTCCACACCAACGGATCATAATCACAATGAGCATTTATATTCACTGACTGCTTGTTGTATTTTACAATGTTTGTCCTGGCTAGGTTTCAACTTACAGTACCTTGTTAGATTAGACTTTGTGGATTATCTTGGTTATTACTGATAAGGTTGATGATTATTAGATTAAGATTTCACTTTGTCTGCTACAAACTTCGTTAGATCATATAAACATACATCATTTGTAGTGTCTATGTCAGCTTCCTTCTGAGCTCTCCTGTGGTAAAAGATTGAAAATTGTCATTACACAGGGGCAGATTCAAAACCACATTGGGTTAGAGCCACGCTAACCCAAACACCCCACAGAACGCTAACCCAGATTCAAGCTATTTCCTAATACAGACCCCCAAAAATGGCAACTGAGGTCAAATCATTTAAATGTACTGTATTTCATTGACATTTTATAGTTACATGTGCATGCCAAGCTCGGGTTGATTTTTCCATATTTTCCTTACAGATTTGCAAAGTTTTTCCAAGTTGTAACATTGGAAATAATGAATATTGTGAGGTATAAATACAAGGGTCCATGTTAACAAAGGATACTATTACTCTCACACACTGAGGTTGCTTTTCACTCACGAACTTGAATATCTGGGGTAAACTTTCCTTGTTTCAGGCAATACGCAAAGCAGAGTGCTTTCTAAACCCATCATGAAGTTACATTTTAATACGCTTTTATCCGTCACTGAAGCTTAATACCTAACAAACCATTTTATATAGCAGTGAGATCACTCGGCTTTTATGTTACTATCAAAGAGAGGTTACTCTACTATCTTCTGAACATTTGGTCATATTTCTCAACAAATTCAATAAAAACTCTCAAGTTTTTTATGTGGACTGGTTGCCATGGTTTGTGATGAAACTACATTAAGGTCGGTTTATAGGGTGACTTGTGGCTGAATAAACACACTTGTAATGCTATCCCTCAGAGCATCATGCCCCTGCTTTACCCAGCGGGAGGACACTTGCAAAGTATTAAATTTATTTGGTGATGTGCTCCCATCTGAATGACTGTGCACATCCAGTTGGAAAACTAAAGGTATCTAAGAAAGAAATCCCATCTGAAACGTGCAGTAGGTTTAAGCTGGCATACACATCATGCTATTGTTTTCAGCTTTCCTGTCATAATTCTTTGAATGTTTCTTATAAGTCCATCGTCACTTCAGCATTTGTGCACATGAAATCTTGCATCAGCTGATGAGACTTTTCAAGGTAGACATGCTTGAGTGTTTTGGACTATGAACTTGACTGGTCGTTTAAGAGGGAAGGAATTTAGTGGTTTTCACTAATCTCCCAAGCTGTGATGAAGTCTACGGTCTTCAAATCTGATATATATTATTTCAAGCACAGTGTCTGGGAATTTTCACACGTCAACTGAAAAAAACGTATGGGCTATAAACTGTGATTACAAAAGCATTAGCCTTTAGCTGTTGAGTCAGAAAAATAAATGATGTTGCTAGTTATGTGGAACATAAGCTATTCAACAAACTAACAAACATACAAACCGGATTCCAAAAAAGTTGGGACACTCAACAAATTGTGAACAAAAACTGAATGCAATGATGTGGAGATGGCAAATGTCAATATTTTATTCAGAATAGAACATAGATGACAGATCAAAA
>JAQQZT010000023.1:7721903-7733735 GCA_030068275.1 Clarias platycephalus
TCCACATCATTGCATTCAGTTTTTATTCACAATTTGTTTAGTGTCCCAACTTTTTTGGAATCCGGTTTGTAATATATTATAGTTTACATATTTTAGTCCTTTTTAAATACATTTTATATAATTCTTGAAGGTCTCAAACATGTCTTAAAAATTTCCATCTGAAATAAAATCTTGGAAAAAGTAGCATTTCAGTGTCTGTAGCTTCACATTAAGTGCCCCTAATTACCCCTTTGCAGAAGTGCCTTGTTCTAACCAATCAGAACCAGGGCAGGGGTGGTTCTAGGGGGGGGGATCATGATTACCCTCCCCCCAACATAATTTGGCAATTGTACAGTCAACCTGATAATGCCAAACGTCACTGGATCAAAACACCATCAATCACGTATACGCTCAGAGCACAGTCAATCACTCATTGACTTAGAGTGCCATCAATCACATAGGAAATCTTAGAATCACCTAGAATAAATAATAGCTGGGTGAAAAAGTTATATGTTGTTGTTTGTCTGAGGTTGAGATTTGCCTAATACTAAGATCTGCAACAATCAGATGAAAACGGTAACTCCTGGGCAGAGATAAACCCCAAGCCAGAGGAGGGTCTTGCCAACCCTTGCGTTTTTCCCCTCAGGAATATTATAAATGCCACAAATAACAAACAAATCTGAAGAGCTGGTAATTTAAAGAAGTAAGTAGTAGGGCATGTGTGTGAACCACTCTTCCATAACCTGCCATCAGGGAAGAAAAAAAAATAGATGTGATAATCTGGTCATTCAGAACATTCAGGTCGTCATCTGACTTAATTTTATTGCCACATTAACGAATGTTGCTGAGCCTAGACCTGAGCAACTGAAGAAACCCCAGATAATAACACTGTTTTGTACAGTGGGCTATATGGGTGTATTGTTTCATGTGCTTCCCTTCTTCCCTTGAAGTATCCGTCACTCTGGATAATAAGCTCCTTGAAGCTTTTTTTCTGATTAGTCCCATTCAGTGTGTTCTTAGATGTTTTCTTTGCTTGACGCAGGCCAATAATTTGACCCATCTGAAACAGAGATACAGGGGTTACATCTGTTGATGTGATTGTTTAAGCAATGAGAATACTGTATACTTACTGCATCGGGTAGGGTTATTGGAAGCTAAAATATATTAATTGTCCAATTAAAGGCTCTCAAATGGAAACCGATTTGTGAGGAAGTGGAAACCAGTAAGGCCAAATGACACAATTTCAATATATACCAACATATTAAGTTTGCACTGTACTCTACAAAATGTTAAAGGAAGTAAGAACATAGTTTAAGTGAGCACAATGTAAGTACACACACACCGAGTATTTTTTTCTGAACTGTACGGTCCTTTCAGGACACATCTCCTAGTTTGGTCAGGATTGTCATTCAGCAATTTCAATTTGTAAATCTATGTTTTTCCTTTTAATGTCTGCTTAGAAAAACAAAGTGGTTGTTTGCAAATCAGTTCAACTCATAATTCTTCAGTGATGTCACATCTGCTGAGCAGTATATTTACTTTGAATTGTCATCTTCTATACCGCTTTATCCTGTATTCAGGGTCGCGGGGACCTGGAGCCTATCCCAGGAAACTTAGAGCACAAGGCGGGGTACACACACACTCATTCACACACTACAGGCAATTTTTTGGGAACATCAATTAACCTAACCTTTTGTACATGTCTTTGGACTGTGGGAGGAAACCAGAGTACCCGGAGGAAACTCACCAAACACGGGGAGAACATGCAAACTCCATGCACACAGAGACGGGAATCGAGCCTGCAGGGAATCGAACCCGGACCATGGAGGTGCAAGGCGACAGTGCTAACCACTACACCACCGTGCTGCCTCACTTTGAATTGAACATTTAAAACTTATTGGGGCCTAAATTACTGTGAAAAAGCAATCCAAGCTACAGCAGTTAAGCTATTGATGGTTCTTTTATTTTCAAATACAGATATTCACAAATTCATGGATTCATCAGTTTAATGTTGAGTATATTAGAGTAAATTGGAAATACACAGAAATACCAGATCATACACAGATGACAACACTTTTACAATATAAATGAAGATTTTTAACTTTTGCTTGAGGTGTTATTTTGTGAGAAATTATTTTACAAGTTCTTAATCATATTTCAGTAAATAAACACATGTATATGTACTGTACATACACTTTAAATGGAGATATAAAAGTTTTTTTCTATTCATTTAAATAAATAAAGTTGAACACACTTGGGCTTTCCAAGTTGAACATATTTATAGATATTTTTCAGTAATTGAGGTTTGGACTAAGCCCATTTAATTTGGTTGAACAGTCTACAGTAGTTACAATGCAAACTTTCGATAATAAATTGTGGTTTCCTTTAACATTAAAAAAATATATATATATCACAGACAACCTGGCTAAACTTCAGACCCCTGGTGTTCCTGGATCCTATTTTATGAACCAGTGAAATAATTAACAATATGAAAGGGATATTACATGACTGATCATATGGTTAATCTGAAACAAAAGCATGAAGCAAAGGCTGCTGTGTTCACATACTTTCTTTCCCTCAGTACAACTTGTTGACACCGCTTATTGCAACATACAGCACACATATGAAATCGAATAATTTTTTTTAAATGTTGGTGGTCAACAGAGAATTACAAGCACTCAGCTCACAATGAAGCTACTACGTGATATTGTAAATACAGTACTGAGCAAAAGTCTTGCTCCACCACTCATTTCTTCATATTAAATGGAAACAGATGTTTTATTTTGACAGGCTGCAAAGCACCTTAAGATTATTTGTTATTGTGGTTGTTTATGTAACAATTTCAGCAGTGACCTCATCTCCCCTCTCATCTGTTTCAATCACTCATCATTCAGCATCACCCATATACACTACTAATCACCTGCCTGATCATCTGCACCTGTTTCTCACTGGTTTAAATGATTCATAGGTCTCTGTGTGGCTTAACGAACATAAAACGTTCCTATAAAACAGCTCAGGTATAGTAATCCAGGCAGCCCTTACAACTATTCCTCAAGACTTGTCTAAGAAAATGAGTTGTTGTCTCTCTTTGAGAAGCACATGAAACATTTTACAGTTTTTGTATCATCTGAAAAGCCTGATCATCAGATCCAATTATGATTGAATCAGAATAAGAACATGGCTTGCGCTTGCATATCTGTTGTACTCATCTGTCCATTTTTTGTGGTTAGAGCATATACAGCAAGTGTGCCCTTAGAAAATCTTATTATAATGGCAAAGAAGCCTAAAATAAATATTACCAAAAAAAAAAAAAAAAAAAAGAGGGACAAAAAAAGAAAAAAAAATGCAAAGCCTGAAAAGTGAGTCATTGCTACTTTTCCAGATATCTGGCAGTGAAAGGGCATTGGCATTGAGAGCCAGTAGCAACTCTGAGAAATGGGGTAATGTGGAAACTGAAACCACACACCGCAGAGAGACTGCAGCACATAGTTCACACCATGCAATACACACACGAAGCTCATGAACACAAACAACGAGGAATGCAATGCAAATACATGCATGATCCCGGGAATACACGTTTCCCTCAACACCCATCTCCCACATCACCTCTCCAAATTATTTTCAAAGCTAAACATTCTGAGCACATAAAATCACAGGATGTGCACTGAGAGAATGGTTTGAGAACACAGACCCGTGTTAGCATTGAAAGAAAAACAATGTGCTTGTGGTCGGAAACTACTCTTCCTAACGTGCATAAAATCAATCAGAGCAGAGCTGCCCTTCCTGACCTCTTTAGCAGCCCTTGGGCTCAGATCACATTGTCCTGTAAGCTTGTAATATGATCCAGAGTAAACGTCTATAAAAGTGGGAACGCAAGGTCTTGTTTCACACAACTTCCGGTTTAGATAATATGGAATGGAATGGAAAAATGTAAGAATTGTGGGGAAAGATCATTTTTGACGTTCTGCAAGTTTGTCTTTTTTTGCATTGCGACCACGGAAAACTGAACTTCGTCATTTCCAGCATGTAATTATTAGGTTTGGGGAGTCGTGCATGCAATTATTTATTTCGTGGTTGACCGCCTAAACGCCAAGCCGAGCTCTTGTGTGCAAGGTCTGTGCATGTTCTCCGCATGACGACCTATCTGGGGGTTAAAGAAGCACTTCTTGAGGTTGAGGAGGAGAAAAAACGCTGAGTGTTTTCAGGTGCTTCTTTTTTTGCCAGGACCTTCTAAATCTAGTTATGGCTTTTGGTGGAGGTCTGGATCCTCATTTGTCTTCCCTAAATTAGTCCCATCTTTCTAATCGTGGTTCTGACTGTTTGGCATGTTTAATAATGTTTAAGCAATTAATAGACAATGATTCAAAGTAAAATTCAAGCATTTAAACCATATTTAATTGGTGATGTTGAATGAATTCTCTATTTTGTATTGGCCTTTGATTTTCCTGGCTTTGCAATACCCGAAATGCAAAACACAAATACACAGACAACCAATGACAAATCCTAATACAATAAATACATCCTGAACGATTGCAAAACAAATTACATTTGTTTTGTTTGTTAGCTTAGGGCATTAGTACAGTAGACAAGTTTCTAACCCGGATACTCAAGTGATACAGTAAATGAATACGTTTATTAATAAAAAATTTTTTTTTGGATTGTTGTTTATTAATAAATAAAATTTGGAAAATTATTCTAAGAGGATTATTGGATAATTTATCAACTTTGGTGTGTTAATGGCTCTCCACTGAATCACAAAAAACTGACATTGAATATTTTTCAATAAGGCCATTCCTGACATGTTTTAAATTATATTGTTTGAGTTATGCCATCTCTACACTGACTGAAATTAGCCTTCCCAAGACTGTTGGTGAGGTGTGAAACAACTTGATAGTGCTGCACAGAGCCTGACCGACTGTTATCCCCACGATCACTTTAACAGACTAACCTCAACAATGTTCTTGTGTCTAAATGAAATATTCTACATAACCATGTTCAAAAATCTAGTGGAAATTCTTCCCAGACGAGTGGAGGGTATTAAAACAGCAATGGGAAACAAACTCTGGCATATAATGTATGCGTGCAATGGTCAGGTGTCCACAAACTTTTGGACATGTTATAAAATTCACTACCTTTAACATACAAGAGAAACACAAACCAGCAATGTTGTTTGTCATGACGTCATCCCAGGAAACATCATAAACACAACATTAGGTTAATATGACGCTATTTTTTAAAGCCCTTTTTAATACACAAAATCTATTAGAATAAATTCTCTCGATATGCTTTGTCTACACAATTTAAATGGCTTCTCCAATTTAAAATTCAGGACATCGTCTGGCATTTTATTCAAGATTTTACAAGGGTTTCAAATGTCACTTTCCAAAATTCATGCCCTGGAAAATCTAAGCCAGTGCCTATGAGGGCATGAGGTTCGACACAACCTTTATGTGTCTAATTACTGTAGTTAAAAATATGCAGCCCATTAAAATCTAAAAGCTAGATAGACTGTCAAATTATATTTTATTATTGCTTAACTAGGGATCAAAAAGGAAAAGACATTAAAGTAATGATTGTCCAAATTGGTCTATTCTAACAGTTCTAAAAACAAACATACTGTAAATTTCTGCTCATTGATGAGGTGCTGCTACCAAAGCAAGGTTCAATAAGATTCAATAGTTTACTAAGTGTTATTGGCATAAAAACAGGCAATTAAAGCCTGGAAATAATCAACAAGTGTCATGTTGTATTGGTTTAAAACAAAGTAAAATACACTGCCTGGCCAGAAAAGTCTCTGAAGAGCCTGCATTAAGCAAAGAAAACGACAAAGGAGACTGCTGAAGTTACTGGAATTAGATTATGAAAAATCCAAAACATTTTTGAAACTTGGAAATGATAATGCTAAAGTGTTAACTTCATGGAAGAAATGTTGTCGAAAGAAAAACATTAATGATCATCATGGGCATCATTTAAACACTTGGTAAAAGTGCATTAAAAAAAAAAAAGAAAATCGACAATGGAGATCACAGCTTGGAAAAAAAGACTTCAGTTTGCTGGGGAGCATAAAGAGTGGACTTTGCAGCAATGGACGGGCCATGTGGTCTGATGGGTCCAGATTGACCCTATTTGAGAGTGATCTGGCGATCAGGGTAAGAAGGGAAATGCATTAAGCGATGCATTCGTCATGCATAGTGTCCACTGTAGGCAGTTATATGATAACGAAATGTCCAACACATTTTATAAAAACTTAGAAACAATAGTGCTGAAGTGTCAACTGCATGGAAGAAATGTTGTCGGAAGAAAAACCTTAATGTCCATCATGGGCATGATCTGGGTTGCCTCAGTTGGTCTTGTCTAGGTTCAGAAATGTTATGCGGCTATAAAATGATGTCAGCTCACTACCTGAATGTACTGAATGACCAGTTTATTCCCTTAATGGTTTTTGCTTTCCTGGTTGCACAGACATACTGTATTCCAGGACTCAGACTATTAAAGAGTGGATCTGGCAGCATGAGGAATCATTTTCTCACATGAACTGGCCACCATGTTGTTTAACTAAAAAGAGATTGTCAGCAAGCTACAGTAAGAATGTTAATACATGCTTTTTTTTAAAGGAATATCCTACAGTAATTTAGTGTAAGCTGTTTAAATCTTGGAGTAAATGTTTTCAAATTCTTACTAGTTCACCCCAGTTTGAATTTGCATGGCGCCTGTGTGTTGTGTACTTTCATTCATGATCTAAAAATAATGGTGACTTAAAATGTGACCAGATACTGCCCTTACACCAAGAACCCTCCCCCACCCCCAATTTCCAATAAATCTATAGTAGTTTTAAATGGCATCAAAGCAATTTCAAAGTACGGAATCTGTTTTCCCACCAAGCTTTAAAAAGAAAGAGCTGTTTACTGCAGGAGGACATGGGGTTTATGAATGAGACAGATTTCCATGTTTATGATATAGTGTCTCTGATGATGTGCCAGGTTGAAGGTTAGCTGGACCAACTTAAGACGGTGCTGGCCTTTTTATGTTGTACTGTTGTGCTATGAGTACTGGTTGTTTCATTATTGTCATTAAGAAATCATATTCCTGAGAAAGTTTATGCATTTCAGAATTTTTTTTTTTACTCATGGCTGCATAAAAATTGCAGATCTTGTCCTAACGTGACACTTTCCCAAAAATAGATTTTCCCTTTAGTCTGCATTCAAGGCTTTGCATAATGATCACCACCAAAGATCAAGGCAGCAAATCATGAGTCACACGTCATTTGCCCAGAATGAACAAGACGCTCCCAACAGGCGGATCAAGTGCACTTCCTGCATTCAAGAAATGGACATCACAGCCGTGGCAAATATGCCCGGGACAGGAGCAAAAATAAACTCTTAACATCGCATGAGCCAGGGAAAAAAATGACCTGCTTCCTGAGGATGGAAAAAATACACTCAGGCACCTTTACAAAGACTGGCGGGCAGGGGATCAAGTCTAGCCAAACAGCTGGAGTCCTGGAATGACAGGGTTCAGCTGGAAATACTGAGTCAGTTTAATTTCTCCAATAGTTAAGACAAATTTGACTCTTCGTATACCAGAAATACTGTCATTTGGGCCAATGCCACACTGCATCCTAGTGAAAAAAAAATGCTGAATCAGTATAAAGTAAAAATGGATAAAAGAAACATGTGGACAGATGATGTGGGTGAAGAAATGTAAAAAAAAAAATACTGTAACACAAGAGAAACATAGGAGACGAGAGAGAGAGAGAGAGAGAGAGAGAGAGAGATTGAAACCAGTATAATGAGGATTGTTCCATAGCCTATGCTTGGAATACAGCCTGTGTGGACACCACTCCATCTAAGGGCACAATATGTACATTCACATTTAACATAGCCGACTGATCCAATAGTCTGTTTTAGGGCATGTCAGGAAAATGGACAACTCGGAGGAATCCGCACAGGGAGAAGATAGACAGTAAGGTGAGTCCAGAATCAAAATAGAAACTGGCTAATCAAGCATATACTGTAGAATATAGAATACATGGGAAGCCATAGCTAAACTAAGCTAACAGAGTCTACATTTTGATGTACATTTTCCATTTGAACAGGATTTGGATCACACATGGAAACTAATCATTTCATGTCTTAAGGCTGCAAATTTTATAGCTGTAAATAAAGTTAGATTCTGTTTCATTTACAAAGAACATTTAGATTAAACTGTGACTTTTGATTGTGTAGTAGAACAGAACAGTTTATTAGAGTGAACCTCTTTATTTCTCTATATAATCCCCTGCTACACTAATGCACTTATCCCAGTGTTTCACTAGTGCTTGGACATCATCAAGGTAGAAAGTTTTCTCAGTTCACCGGAGCCCTGATCTGACTGCCAGCTTCACATCTGAAACGCTGGCCTCCCAATGGATTGGGAATGGTCAGAACTATACAGAGATGTGGCAATAACTCTCAGCTGAGTTCCTGTAATGTGCTGTAAAGTGGCATTCGTGAATGATTGTTGGTACAGTTGCGAAAGACAGATGTGCCTTTCCTGCAAATTGGTAAGTTATCAATTATGTTCAAGTTAACGACTTCACTGTTTTCTGAGCCATCTTAGTTGGGATCATTGTTTACAGATGTACAGCCTTCTTTATAACATTGACTTAGAGAAACACAGTGTGGTGAATCAGTTTTAGACATTCATTCAGAAAAATTATCACAAGGTGATGTGAACATCCCTCATATAAGGTTTTTAGGAACTTCATTGCAGTAGCACATGTCTCTATATTTTGACCTTCCTGTCATGTTTTATGTGTTTTGGCCTGGTTAGTGTTACACGAACACACACACACATCCTGACCTTTTGATCTGTGTCAATGGGTTTTCATGCTCAAATCGATGTGTATTTATACATTCTGCTCCTGATCCCACTGGATCACCTCCATCAGCACTGTGACAGCTGGATTTGATATAATGCGCAAAGGTCATTTTTACTGGGAAGACCTAGACTTACGTATTTTTTGTTTTTTCTGAATGGTACACCAGGGAATAACTGAAAACCTGAATGCTAAATCACAAAAATGCAGTGTTTTCAGTTGTCAAATAATAAAACAATGGAATGCTTTGGCTCTTCTACCACATTGAATTTAGCATAAATGAAATAAAAAAAAAAGCATGCATGCATAGCAATAAAGGGCTCTGTCTTTTTCTACACTTTTGTAGTCTACTGTCTTTTCCCACCTTGTTTATTTCCAACTTCTATTCACAGCTGAGTCATGCATATATGCTGATGTTTTTTAACTTGTCCCTTGTTTTTTACTCGTGTTTACCAATGCAGCTGGCTGTAATCATGAAGTCTCACCCAACTCTGCATCCAATTATCATTTCAATCAGGCCTAATTAACATTGTAACCGCATTAAAGATCAGCTAGTGCAGATGGATCATGAGTTCAGGAAACTATAAAACATTGCACGCCTGTGAATGCCAGAGATGCAGGTGGGTAGGCAATTTTTTTTTTTTTTTTTTTAAACACCCACTTAGACACTTTGAAATGTACACTTACACTCGCACTCTTCTGTTTTCATGAACTTAATTAAAAAATCTACTTCTTTCATAGTAATCTGTGACCGGTTAATAAAAAGCCTGGTTCACGGAAAAACAGAGGTAGCAGCAGTGGACCTGCAATCTGAACCCTAGCCAGTATCTGACAGGCCACATGCCAACACATAACACATTACTGTTTTTTCTGTTATTTAGGTTGAAGTAGGATAAACACAGACGAACACAGGCCTGGTCACTGGGATATATCCCTCACAGCCTGGAGGTGGACCGATGGCTCAGATCCAAGCTAGCCTGTGCTGGTTTATTATAAACCAGCCTTTAATTGAGCTATGCTGCAGCACACGAAAATCAAAAATGTATCTCATATTTTTACAAATTCAACCACCATTCAACATCGCAAGGACATCGGTTATGATATCGTTAAACATCATTAGGGTTTTTTTCTGGGTTGTTGATTCTTGTTCTAAGTTTGTAGCTTAAACACATGGAGGTCAAAACAAGGTCTTTCCAAGCTGCAACTTCTCCCCTTTGAGATTTTCAAGCACTTTAGTCTTTTAGACTGACTACCTTCCTCATTTGGCTCAAACAGATCAGCTTCAGATTCAAATCTTAAATCATTCATCCTAATACTGTCATCAACACCATTAGACTTTTTGTCTTATAAGTCACTAACTAGCCGAGGCCAGGTTTCTGCTGTAACTCAATACAACAGTGCTGGATAGTTGTACTGTATTCAGGAACTTTATCAAGAGTTTATCATTTCTTAAAATCTCGGCAACGGGTTCTCCACTAATGACTAAATATTCCTGGAAAAACCTGTTCATTCTTCCTTATATCTTACATTGCAGATTAAAAAATAAATAAAAATCCTATTAAACCCTGCTTTAGCAAAGTCCGTTGAGACATTAAAGTGACAGGCAACCGATACTGTCTCACACATCATTTAACAAATTAGCTCCAGAACTGCTAAGCACATTAGAAACATTTCATTATAAACATATTTAATGTGGATCGGGTGGAGTTGAAGCGTTTAAGCCTATAATCCTTAACCTCAAGGGGTTTAAGTATTGTCAACTTGCTCTGATGATAGCTCGGTGAAAACAGTCTTGAATTAAAAAGGATCTTCGCTGAATGTTTTGTCCTACACACACACACTTTTGCAACCTGATTTTTATAATGCATCGTCCAGCTGTTACAATATGTTATGTAATTTTTCCCCATTGTCCCCATGGAGCATTACATGAGGTCAGTAAAAACAGATGATTTAACCCCCTTCAGCCAAATATTTCAGTATTTATACTCAACAAATAATAGGAGCTTCCTCTCTGCGGACTCAAACCGCAACAGACATGGTTTGTGTGTGACTTACTGGACAGACTATGAACAGTGGCATTTCTCCTTAAGGTATTTCAGTTCATCATTGCAGCTAGGGTACTTAGTCAGAAATAATTTACTATACATCAAAGCATTGGTATTTTATAGTATACACACTTTAATAAGGCCCTTAGGGATGTGGCTTGTATAATTTAGCAGGATGTAGCTGATTTCAGCTAAAATGAAAGATTTTAAAGCTGTGTAAATAACATACAGTATATATGACCTCTTTATGTATTTTAAAGGCTCAAAACTGCAATTCACAACATGCACACTAATAATATGCATAAATATTTTATATTTTATATGAAAAATAATCTGGCTGTTGTAATTCAGCTTCTGAGGATTTCTTTTTTCAGGCAGGCAAAACAAATTAGCTTTTATTATTTTTCTTTCTGGATTATTTTTTTGTACTGAATTTATTATGAATTCATAAACAGGGTGCCTAAGACTTTTTCAAAGTATGGTGTATATATATATAAAAGTTAGAATCCCCTCTTTTAAGTCTATGTCAACTGCTGGGAAGATTGGCAACTATCTTGAATTATGTCTTCCTCTCTTGGCATTGTGATAACACACACCTCAATACTCCAGACCAGCAACCTTCAGCCAAAACCTCTGCTTTTATAGAGGTCTACACACCTGCTGATGATCAATTAATCAAGGGCTGATGATTAGCAACACCTGGCTGCAACTTACACTCTTACATCCTGTGGAAGCAGTAAGGGGGCACTTAGTATATATATTTACCTGCAAATAAATATAAAAGAATACTAAGAAGTTATAAATGGGTTTATCTTTTGCCAAACAAGCAACAACAACAATAATATTAATAGTGGCATGGTAGCTTAGTTGTTAGCACTGTTGCCTTGCACGGGTCCTTTGTTCGAGTCCTGCGTTGGGTCTGTGTGATTGGAATTAAAAACATTTTAAATA
>JAQQZT010000023.1:7747782-7758911 GCA_030068275.1 Clarias platycephalus
GTAAAAAAATTTACGGTAAACTTCTGGCGACCACAGCTGCCATTTTTTACCGTAAAATTTACGGTTTATTTTTTTTTTTACAGTGTAATAACGATGCTACCGTATTTTTTACGGTAGAATTCTGGCAACCACAGCTGCCGTTTTTTTTCCGTAAAATGTACTATTTATTTTTTACAGTGTATGCCATTGCACGCATGTTACCTTTCTGTTTAACTGTCTGTTAACTGTTAACTGTGCATCTGTATAGATTTATAGTATAAATAACTACTATATTGTAATCTTGGGGCAGTCCTGACTCAAACGGTTAAGGATTTAGCTGGTACAGTATATGCTAACCGTTTGGATGGTCGGGGGTTCAAGCCCCATCTCCGTCAAGTTTCCACTGTTGAGCCCTTGAGCAAGACTCTTAACCACATCTGCTCCAGGGGTGCTGTATCCTGGCTGACGCTGCGTTCTGACCTCAGCTTCCTAACTGGGATATGGGAAGAAAAAATATTTCACTGTGCTGTAAGGTACAAATAACTGAATCTTAATTCACCAGGTTTTGTAGGACCCCATCCTAGGATCACATTTCAGAGGACTTTATTCTAAATATTGATTCTTGTATAGCAATTAATATTATTTTCTTGATTCTCATTATTGTCACATGTTCATTCACACACTATGGGCAATTTGGGAATGCCACTTAGCCTATTCTGTATGTCTTTAAACTGTGGGAGGAAACCAGGGAACCTGGAGGAAACTCACCAAGCACGGGGAAAACATGCAAACTCGCACCAATATGCCCACAAACGCAGAGGTGGGAGTTGAACCCAGAACCTGGAAGTGCAAGGCGACAGTACTAACTACTAAGTCTCAAACCTTTCAAATATCAAGGTTGTCCCAAGGTCTGTAAGATTGCCAAATTAACATCACAACAACATTTTCACAGCCAGCAATTCCTGCTGGGTATGGTTTTATTCATTGATAAATAAATAAAAATACAACAGTGGTTCATGAGCATCACCAAAAATTATCTTGAAAGACTGTCACATTTGGCTTATCAATGCAATCGGTTTCTATCCGTTTAATTTATAGCATAACTCTGTAACAGGCAGTTGAAATCTAACAACATACAGTCTTGCAGCATATAGTCTAGTAGCTTGTTTTGTCCAGTTTCTGATGTACCTGTGTTTAATTATTTCTGATACAGTAGATGTGTTTTCTGAAATTCTGGCTAATATTGTGGAATTGATATTCTGGCAAACTACATCGCAATCCACAAAAAATACATGAAACTAACCCAAGAAAAAAACAAGCAATATTTTTTTATTTAAAACCTTGCTTAATATCTTTGACTATAGCCAGTACACACTCTGGTATCAAGAGTGGAGGATGTTAAGTTGGGATGGATGTACTGTACATACTGTATCACTATTTAAAACAATTCATTACAGCACAGTATGTGTATTATAGCTGGTATATTTCTTATTTATTGGTAAACAAAGTTTAAAGCCCTATAGGGTTGTGTTTACTTGGTGCTGGAAGAGGAAGAAAGGAGATAATTGATTTCACTCTAATGTCGAGTGGGGAAACAGGTCACAATGGTGCATATGTATTTCCACTTTGTGCAGTCTGTGGAAGCTGAAAAAGGCAGGCAAGTCAATGCAACACTGTCTGTTGGAATGAGGAGTTTCTGAAGGTTATGGTATAGTGACAGTGTGATGACATACAGTAATGCCATGTCATCAATATAATTAAGATATATTACTTAGTTGTCGTATATTTTAAAGTCATGTTAATTTTTTGCATCTGAGCTTTAATGATTAGATAAAGTCTAATGTTTAGTCTAAAATATTAAATAAGGATTGGTAAGTTTGAGATACTTCAAACTAGTTAACAAATTTATTTTGCCGGTTTCGAAGGTCATACAGTATAGTTAAGATAGCATAGGCAAGATAGTTGCATCTTATGTGTTGATTTGTACTGAATTCTAGAATCTTATTTTATTTCCTTTTTAACTGACCCTATAAACTCTCACAGACAGACACACAAGCACATAGAGCTTTCTCTAGAGCAAAAAAGCACATTCTATCCTTTTTAGTCATGGATACAGCACATTCACATATAAAGTAAATCTTGTTTCCACTTTTCTGAATCCGGCCATTTGCAGACTAGCACTGGAAAAATCGTCAGAACCCTTAAGTGCGCTTTATCTTCTTCCTTAAGGCAACTGTGAGCTAGACTTACTTTCCTCTGTATGGATTTTGACATGATCCTGTTGGGACTTCTGGGGCCATGATGGATTTCTCTTTCTGCAGATCATCACAGTCCTTGATGTGGCTCGATGGAAAAATAGACATGTCATAATCTGTGAAGTGGCCAGAACAGGAAAGATGGCGGAACATCCAGAGACACAGTTAATGAGAGAAAGGAGATGAAATTCACATGAGAGATGGAGAACACAGCTACTGATAAGCAGGACAAATGGTTTTATACAGTATGTCTGCTTGACCTGTTAAAGGCATTAAAGTCTGTATTTATAGATAGCAGTGGATCTATTGGATGCTGAATCCACATCTAGGTCATTACTACAGTCTGTATAGAAGAGCAGGAATTCAATGTGTGAAGCTGACAGGAGAGCTGAACCTATTTTGCAGGATTATAGCTTTCTAGAGTTCGTGTGTGTGGTTTACAGTGGCAAACCTCGCCAGAGGAAGCGAGGAAAAGAGGAAACATTTCCACCTACACTGCACTTCACAGATTCTGCGACAGAGAGGAGGGAGAGAAAATGTGGGAGAATGATAGCCGAGTCACTCATTATGTAGAAAGTGTTTACCCTCCACAGAAAATGTCTAACACCTAATGCCTGGCATAAAGGTATGTGACAGATGATTTTGATGTCTCAGATGATTTTTAAATGAGATTTTTTGAAATTCTCATTTAAACATTACACAACAGTTAGTTCTGACTAAGTAATCTGATTCCACAAGTGGTGATAATAGAGCATAACAGCACTACCGCTTTATTCTGTATTCAGGGTCGCAGGGACCTGGAGCCTATCCCAGGAAACTTAGGGCACAAGGCAGGGTACACCCTGGACAGGGTGCCAATCCATCGCAGGGCACACACACACTACGGGCAATTTTGGGAATGCCAATTAGCCTAACTTGCATATATTTGGACTGTGGGAGGAAACTGGAGTACCCACCAAGCACGGGGAGAACATGCAAACCCATCGGTAATCGAGCCTGGCCGGGAATCGAACCCGGACCCTGGAGGTGCAAGGCAACAGTGCTAACCACTACACTATATATATAAAATCACTCCATGTCACAGGTGTTCTAACAATCGGTAAGAATACTAACTGTCTGTCACCACCATGGAGAACAGCTGCTTGCAAAATACTCACATTGAAAACCAGAAGCACATCCATCAAAAAAAAACACATCTGATAACTTTGTTATCTCATACAACATTTTATATCATTACTAATCGATTCTAATCATCCAGAATTGGCTCAAGTTGTTCTGTTAACGGCCATCACAAGCTACTAACTAGCTTTTAACCCATGGCTGAATTACAACTCTCTCTCCATCCCCTGATCATGGGCACTACTTAGTGTGTGGACAAGGGATTATACATACTTGCACACTAGCATTATATTTAATGCTATTTAGACTTCAACCCCTGAAAACTCAGATGTTAGCTGATATTCTAAAGTGGAATAAGTGGAAATATACTGTAAATCTCATAAGCTTCTCAGGACTGAGAATAAACACCTCCATAGTGTATTCTCCTCACAACTGTCATTCGTTAACTGTTGGTCTCCAGGTTATGGAGTCATTCAAGGTGTTTTGAAGGGCATGCACGCTTCAAGAGCAGAAAAACATCACTGGAAGATGACGAGAGATTAGAAACTTGGGTGTATGGGTAGGACCTTGAGACGAAGCAAGAGTCTCCACAAGGGAAGAACCCATCATCTTCATGACCGATACAGGCGAGGCAGGTCCGCAGCTCAACCAAATGCATGCTTATCCTTTTTGACACCCCCTCATACATACATTTATATTTCCCTGAATTAGATAACAGACCAGACAACATTTTTTGCTTATTTATACAGTTCAGTTAGCATATAGCTCTTTAACCAGAATGTCAGAAGGTTTTTGATCTAAATGGTAAAAGTAAAACCTAAATGCCCAGTGTTTTTCCAACTGCCAGTTTGATCTATAGAAAAACACAACCATGCATACACAAATGAATTTTAATGCATAATTATTTAAAAGCTGATAAGTTCACTTCTTTGCAAAAAGTTGTCATAACTAAGTTTAATTAAGTAAACAAAGCTAAGACAAACCCACTACACCCAAACATGTCTTCCTATACAACACAATGACATTTACAGGAGCTTAACACAAATCCTTAATTGAACCTAATTAAGTTTTCTTGAATTTTTTTTTGTATATTGATGAAAACAGGAAGCTAGGCAAAATATGGCTCATCAACTCCACTAGCCGCTGGACTTCACAAAATGTTTCCATTACCACTAAGCATCACTCACCGTTTCCGCATCGTATCCACAGTAAAACAGGGATCACACAGCTGATCTGTTTGTCATTAATGACTATTATTACTATAATTACTCTCATGCAACAGGCAAACTGTTCCCGTGAGTAGAATCAGATACAGTATATTACTTCTACAGTACAGGTCATAGTTGTAATTCTATTCTCGACTCAAAATGCACTACAGAGAACAACTGCCAATGAGGCCATGTGGACGTACTGTGGTAGAGCCAGATTCATTTCATTAAGCCTATTCTGTGAGCACCGTCCTCACTGTCATCACTGTAAAGCTGTTGTTTCAATTTAACACGGTTCAGTTCCTCTATTCACAGTGAGATCCATCTATTGAGTCATTTGAGTGTTTTCTGTTGAATTTGGTAATCAGGATTCCCTTCATCGTTCCTATGGAAACCCAGTGGGGATGATGGTCTGTCTCGAAAAACGCAGACACAAAGACCTCTGTATTTAACTACAAATCTTTCCAAATCAAAGTTCATTAGAATGCGCCGCACTGATGGCTACATAAGTGTGTAATATCGTGTATTTGACTGATATATGTTTGTTTTTTTGCCAGACCCACAATACGTTCATATAATTGCGCTGATCTTTTTCATTCATCATGCTGGAACTTTTTCCAAAAAGTATGATATGGTGTGTTGGCTTGTCCTTGCAGGTATGTAGTGGTTTTCTGAATGTAGTGTAACCTCACAGGTGGCACAGATAGTACATAATACCTAAAATCACATATTTGAGTGAAATGAATGTAATGGGAAAATGTCTGCCTCATGCTGATATAATTGAATTAGAGCATGAGTTTCCTTCTGGTTCCTCTCAAGATTTCTTCACATAGTTTCAGTGAGTTTTTGCCCCTGGCTTATTCATTAAGGACTGGATTCTACATTAAGATTTGTGTAAAACTGCTTAGTGAAGTATTATTTTAGTTTTTAAATCTATAGAGCAACTATGATAATAAGGTGTGCCAATAAAGCAATACCATTATATATGCATTTAATTTTTCAGATAGAAAATCAGATATTCCCGAACATGCCAAATGCAAAATTTTAGACACTCCTTAATAAACACTTGCCATGCCTTGTCACCCCGTATCATTGTTCAGTAGGCTGTTTTTGCATCGTTGCATTAATAAACATCACTAATGCCCATTAGTACTTCTGTAAATTAGGCATGAGGTAGAGTTGGCATATGCAGTGTGTAGTGAATATGTGTGGGTGTGTGAAAGTGAACGAGTAAGAGGGAGCAGGAAGAGTTCACATTCCTCCCCAACATTCTCTGGCTTTCAGTGCTGTTTTTGAAGCGTCCTGCACCTTGTTTCTGTGCCAAGCTGTTTCTTTTCTCAGAGAATCCATTGGTAAGGGGGGGGTCATGAAGTGTGTGTTTGTGAGTCTGTGAAAAATAGTGCGAAAAGGGGAAGCAATGTTAGAAAGTCCATAGTGCTTCCAATGTGGGATAAACACATTCCCACATTCTTCACATTATTCAGTAGCACAGGGGTTTCACAAAGCACAGTGGTTTCTTGGGATGTGTTTTCTATGAATTTTCCTGAACACAGGTGCAGAACTAGCTGGTATACTCTAGACGAGACCCAATTCTGACCCTCTAGCATCTTTAATTAGTACAAGTACTTGAAATGTAAGGAAATATTAAAAAATGTTGTGTATATCCATTCCATTTTGTTATTTAAATCCTGCTTCTTTCATTTACTTTGCCCTCCAGCTTGTATGGTGAGGTTGTGTTAATTTTATTCTGACTGGCAGCCCATGCATCTGTACTGAATACAGAAGGTGAGAACAAAGAAAAATTCTTTAAAGGATAGAAATGCTGAGCTCACAGGCAGGCTTGATCATTCGCATGATAAATCAGTTTCATCATGTGCTCACAGGGAAGAAAAAAATGGCTATCAGCTTATAGGTTTAAGACTCACATCAATATTTTTCTTCCTTCTTGTATATTTAATATAATATTGAGGAACGGTTCTCCAGGCTTCCTGAAGGTCTTTTTGGCTCTCATTTGTTGCAAGTTTTTAGCTCTCATTTTCAGGTTATCCCTGCACCTGAGCAGTTTCAGTGGAATGCTTTTTGTTTGTTTATCCACAAAGTGACCTATGAATCCATCAAGCAGAAAAGAAAAATTACTTCTGGCATGAACCAGTGACAAACAGGTGCAGATGATGACAGATGATCAGCCCGGTCATTAGCGATGCTGAATGCTGAGTGGTTGGAACAGACGAGAGAGGAAATGAGAAATGTATCTTAAATGTATGTTTAGGCACATTGCAGCCTGTCACGGTAAAACATTTGTTTGCATTTCTGTCTTTTAATTTAATTTAATTTAATTTAATATGAAGAGGAGCAAAGATTTTTAATAAATTTTGACTTGGAAAACGAGCATTGTCTTGGTTTACGAGCACTGAGTATCATGTATCACACATGCGCTTCTTGATTTGACGCCGAGCGTCACGTGATCACAACTGAGCCAACAGTTTTTCTCTCTCTTGCGCCGGGTAATCATCTCCCCTGCTGGGTCTTAGTGCTCGTCTCTTACTGGTATAATCAACATCTGTGTGTGTGTGTGTGTGGTTTCTTTCTCTTGCGCTGCAGAGAGCGTGTGCTATGTGTGTGCGTGCGCATAATTTGACACCGTACTGGTTCACTCTCTCTTTCTCTCTCTCTCTCTCTCTCTCTCTCTCTCTCTCCTGTGTGTGTGTTTGTGTGTGTGTGTGAAGGAGAGAGGGGGCGCTTCACTCACACACAACCAAAGTGTCAAATTACGCGCGCACACACATAACACACACTCCGCAGCGCAAGAGAGAGAAAAACACACACACACAGCGCCTGTGCGCATAAATGGAAACACTTATCTGTCGGATTTATTTTGACTTTTTAAATGTAAAGTGCAGGTTAATTTGTTTTATTTTTACTTTATATTTTGTGTTAATTATTTTTTGGGGCTGTGGAACGGATAATTTGAATTTCCATTATTTCTTATGGGAAATGTGCTTTGATTTACGAGTGTTTTGCATGTAACTGTGATTTTTTTATTGTGCAGAATAACACAACACAGTTATGAAAGTAAAAACTAATGAAATTTCCGCTTATCCAAGCATTTCACTTTTACCATCAAGGTAAAAAGCTTTCTCAATATGCCGGAGCCATAATCGGATCAAGTTTTCCACTGACCAAATAGGATCATCATTTACGAAAATACAGCCTTGTTTAAAATGTTTGCACCATTAAAATATTTTATTGCTAAGAGTCTCATCACTGTGTCATCTGTAAATGTCAATCAGTTTTTAGGCAGGTGTGAACAAAAAAAATGCTGCAAAGTAAGAGTGATTTTAAGAATAGAAGTATTAATAGTTTTTTTTTTATCAATTAACAAAACGTAAAGTAAATGAACAGACAAAGAGAAGTCAAAAGCAAATTAGTATTTGGCGTGAACCTGCTTTGCCTGCAAAACAGTACAAATTTATTCTACACTTTCACACAGGTAGTTTTTTTTCGAAGAGCTAATCACAGATCATTTGTGGATTTAGGCTGTCTCAAATCCTTCCTTCTCTCTATGTAATCCCAGACAGACTCAAACCAAACCATCAGTTCCAGAACTTCTTGTTCTTCTCTATACTATTGATGATGCTCTTGTGAAATTGGTTGTATGTTTGGGGTTGTAGTCCTCCTGCAGCATGAAATTGGGGCCAATCAAACACCTCCCCGATGATATTGCATGATGGAGAAGTATCTGCCTGTATTTCCCAGCATTGAGGACACCATTAATCCTGACCAAATCTCCAAATCCTTCTGCAGAAATGCAGCACCAATCTTGCAAGAAAAACCTCCCGCATGCTTCACTGTTGCCTGAAAATGCACATTACTGTAATTATTGTACTGTATTGTATTGCATTATTGAAATTGATGATCATTAGCACCTGCTTTGTATAAGGAGTTAATCATCCACCTGACTCTGATCCTACAAAATCCCAGACTTTGTGCAAGTGTGCAAGTATAAGAATTTGTGCTGGTTTGATTTTTCTTCTGTTTGCTCACTTTGCATTTTGTAAATTGATCAAAATAAATAAAAAATTATGCTTAAAACTTTTGCACAGTATATTCTTCATTTAGCAGAGCTGAGAAGTTGTTAAATTAATAAACATTATAATAATAAAATAAGTCCAAATACTTTTTTTCTATTGCAAATGGTTATCGCATCACCATTCTGTCAAGGAACTGCAGGATTATTAAAGACTGATGGAATGTAGAACTGGGTCACAAATTACCCGCAAATTATACCATACAATATATATATATTGTGAATCAAATGAAGTGCCACACATTGAGTACCGTTTATAAATATAGAAAACTCTTTAAAAAAAATTTTTTTTTTACCATCATTCCATCATTATTCCTGGGCTCTCCTTACACAGTGCACTAACCTACGGATTTCTCTGAGAAGAGTTATGATTAAATTATGCACAGCCGCCGCATGATACGCTTCTGTGCCCTTGTCTTTGTAAAGACCGGATGACCTTACAGTTTATAATCTGGTAAAAGTGCAGAGCTGCACTATAGCGATACGGTATAAACAGGTCATCAGCAAACTCATTCCACTAGGGTAGGCCCTGAGGTTTCACAGTTACAGCAGCATCAGCAAATCCATGACATTGAAGAGAAATCAATTACCTCCTCTCCTCCTCTTCCAGCACCAACTAAACACAACCATATGAGTCTCAAAGACCAATAAAAAGCAATTCAGCAGCTGATGGTGTTTAATGAGACTGGTTAAAAAGCAATGGGTGCCATCCACCCCACCCTTAAAACCTCTACAAACCTTTGCAGCAGAGTGTGTACTAGCTATAAAGGCATATTTTAAACACATTGCCTGATTTACTAGTTTCCTTTGAGTTCCCCCTAAAATATGTCCGTCTGTGAATTGGCTTAGGGAAATTGACTCTAGGTCTGAGTTAGTGCATAATGCCCTGCAATGGACCAACATACTATTCAGGGTTAATACCCACCTTAAAGTGATCTCTCATTCGGGATGTTTTTCCAACCATACTTCTTCCCCGAAGATGATGGTTCTCCACAATCCTTTAAGGTTTTAATAATGTATTGAACAATTCCTACCCCAGTTTCAGTAGTTTTAGCAATCTCTTTAGATGTTTTCTTTTCAGGACTATAATTTGACACTTCTGAAACAGAGAAACACCTTTGCCATGACCTCAGGATATGTCATCTGAAATGGTTGTTTAAGAAAAGCTAGTCAGTGAAGTCAAAGAAAAGTTTTTTTTTTAAAAAAGCTAGTCAGTGCATTATCTACCGTTAAATTACTTTTTGCTGGCTGAACCATATTAATCACTGCAGTTATCATTCAGTGGAAGGCTCTCAACTATTTGCTTAGTGAAATCTAGTGACTTTTTTATGACGGTGTAATGCACATTAAAATTTACAGTTGTTAAAGGATAAAAGAAATTGTTTTTTAAAGGTTCTTAAATCTACAGTGCATAATATTTTCTCATTATAAATTATAGGATGCCTTATATCCTGAATTCCCTGAACTCCAGACACCAACCTCCGCAGGATAGGTATTGTAGACAATGGATGGATGGATTACATATAACCTACATTAGAGCACATTGAAATGGATTCAGAGCACAGGGTCAGCCATAATACATAATGGAGCAGAGAAAATTAAGGGACTTTCTCAAGGGCCCAACAGTGGTAGCTTGGAAATGCTGGGGCCTGAACCCTACTACCTTTCAAACAGTAATTCAAAACCTCAACCACTGATCCAGCAATCACCAACTATATGTCCATCTACATCATCACCAGTTCACCAGGCCTAACTTTTTAATGTCGCCATTTAATTATATGGATGCGCAACTTGTATATTAAAAAAGGTGTGTTTGGGGAACAGATGTGGTTTTTGGCTTGATGTCCCAGGACAGATGGTGTGTATCAGGGCTGGTTGAAACCCTGAAGCTTCTTCCCTCACTCCGGCATGAAGAACCAGCCTACTCTGATATACAGAGAGCCAGAAACAGCAGCCACAGAACTCCCAAAAGTTGGGCCTTAATCCGTTTTGGAAAGAACTTTATCCAAAATGGAACAAATGTTCGAGTTGTGCTGGCTTAAAAAAAAAATCAACATATACTACAGAGCTGTTTTGTAAAGCATGTTTTATTGTTTTATATGAAAGACTTCAATGCAGTCAATGAATAAAAATGTCTATCTTTATGCAACATTCCTCGGCAATGCCTGAGATTAAAAACAAAACAAACAACAAAAAATAAAACTGATTGGTTTAGAAGTAGTTTTGCACGAACATTTCTGGTGCTTTCACGATGATAAAATACAGAATAGATTAATTCCATTTGCATACTATTAACAAAATTATTCCAAACATTTTCAGAAGCACAAGAAATCAGAGATAGCACATCTAAAAATATAGCCCATCTCTGCAAAGTGCTCTTTGTGTGTGTGTGTGTGTGTGTGTATGTGTGTTTGTGTGTGTGTGTGTGTGTGTGTGTGTGTGTGTGTGTGTGTGTGTGTGTGTGTGTGTGTGTGTGTGTGT
>JAQQZT010000023.1:7791785-7808043 GCA_030068275.1 Clarias platycephalus
TGTGTGTGTGTGTGTGTGTGTGTGTGTGTGTGTGTGTGTGTGTGTGTGTGTGTGTGTGTGTGTGTGTGTGGAACTGCAGGGCCAGTGTTAATGTCTCTCAAGGAGGGTTACAGCAAACCCACTAAACTGGTGTTCAAGGCTCCGGTGAAGGAGAAGAAGAGTGTGGTGGTGAACGGGATTGACCTGCTGGAAAATGTGCCTCCCCGCACAGAGAACGAGGTGCCTATGTTTTGCATGCATAAAATAAACATTTTTAAAAAGGGATTTTACTGCACTAAGGACTGGGGTGTAGATACACACTATTTGCTATGAATACTCAGGTTTAAGCTGTGGAGTTCCTGCAGATGTTCATTATCCTGTCTGCTTATGGTATTTAGTGTAATGCAATATCAAACTTTGGAACAAGCTCTGAACACCATACCTTATGTAGTCTAAAGGGTGCTGGTCAATACAATAAATGTACAGAGCAGTATGGATTAAAGGGTAAACAATACAGTACCTAAGGTTTGATCCTGAGCTTTAGTTGTTGTCTGTTGTCATAAGTTCTCTCATTGACTGCTACGTTTTTTACTGGCTGTTCTTGGTTCCTCTTAAAATATGGATTATGGATCACAATAATAGTTCCTAAGCTCATCAATGTGGTATTACCCTTTAAATTCAATTCAGTTTTATTTTTAACTGTCATTTAAATGTAACTCTTTCATATCTTTGGAAAATATATTAAATGTACCTGTCAATTACACAATTAAAATGACATCTTCTAGACCACTGCAATTATCTAGATAATGTTTATAATTCACCTTTATATACTTACCTTTAGTAATCAGGTAAAATAGGGAAATAAAAAGGTCCCAAGTACATACCCTTGAGGAATACCACCTTACAGACAAGCAAACAATGCAACCACTTAATACCCTTTGAAAGGTTATATTTGTAAAGGTATTTTTAAATAAGGTAAATGAAAGCAAATTTGCTGCTGTTTTTTTATGTTGTTTTTATAAGGATTTGTAATGAAATCAACAGGCATGATCAAATCGATTTTATGAAAAATGCAGCGAGCCAGTTCAAGTATGTATCAAGCCACTCATTAAAAGAAAGACTAAGCATCTAGGTATCTGGGATAGATTCTGGATAAACCAGAGCTTTGAATTGGAAAGCAATTAACAAAAGATGCCACTAAGCAGAATGTAGGCTAATTGTGCTATTCCTGATGCAGGTTTGGGTCATCATTTGGGCATGCATGTACTGATAGTGTATATTTCTTTCTTCAGCTCTTGAGGATGTTCTTCAGGCAACAGGACGAGTTGCGGCGGCTGAAAGACGAGCTAGCGCAGAAGGACATTAAAATACGACAACTGGAGCTGGAGATGAACAATCTGAGAAACAGTCCAAACGTTGCCAATAGTAACAACAATAACAATAGCAGTGACAACAGCATGTGACCAGGGTCAGGCCCTTGTAAACTAACTCTCAGTACTGCTGAACAATTTCCTGGATCCGTCTCTCTTATATCCCAGCGTTTATCCCCACCATAAAGTGTCTCACTTTGATCCTAACTGTTGATGCCTTTAATGCTGTCAGACTCTACTGGGGCTTAAGTTGACCCCTTTATCACTAAAACCTCTTACACCTTATGGCCTGTGTTTACTGCTGCTTTCCCAGCAGGTTCGGTATACCTAAGGCTCACATTTACAAACACAAAGATTTGCAGAGGAAAAGTAGTTCAAAGGGACAAAAATTATTTTCGATTTCATTATTGCTATTTAACTCTATTAATTGCATTTTACTCATTTTTACACATATTCTCTCTGTCTTTCACTTTTATACATATTTCTCCTCTGTGGCGGATATGTGGACAGTCGAATTACAGTATTGGATTGGAATGGATTTGACAGGTTGTTTGAAACAAGTCATTAACTGTAATATGTTTGTGCAAGTGTTTTTTTCTTTATAATTGTAATTATTTATTTTGTTATATAGGTTTTTTTTCGATTACTCACTGTTTTTAATGATTAAGCTCATCTCATCTCAGTTCATTAGCTGGTCAACCAAATATGTCTTCTAGAAGTAATTTTGCTTGTCTTGTCTTTTTTTCCTCCCTCTAGAGCCTTAAAGATACAATAGGTATAATTTACTTAGGAACAGATTTTGAATTAAAGATGCAGTTTGTATCTGTTAATGCAATGGTGTCTTTGCCATGAATTGGCCTTTCTTTAGCCAATAAATTTGTTTCTTTAGCTTGGACCTGTTTTTCTGGTCCTGAAATAGGCTCCACCATCAAATAGAACAGAGTTCTTCAGCTCTGCAACTTGTCCTTGGAGTTCCTTAAATAGTACCCAGACAGATTGCATATGTTTAAGCGAAAGTGCTGTGGTTTAATTAGTTATTAATTGCAGTTCACCCTGCAAGCAGCAGGTGGCTCTAAAAAATGCAAACTGCTCCTTTAATATCTAAAGACTGCTTACGGATTGGGTGGCTTAGTGGTTAGCTCTATCGCCTTGCACCTCCAGGGCCCGAGTTCGATTCCTGGTCAGGGTCAATTCCCACCTCTGTTTGCTTGTTCTCCCCATGCTTGGTGGGTTTCCTCTAGGTATTCCCACAGTCCAGACATGCTTATTGGCGTTCCAAATTGCTCGTAGTGTGTGTAAGTGTGTATTTGTAAGTGCCCTGTGATGGATTGGCACCCTGCCTTGATAAGGTGTACCCCGCCTCGAGCCCTAAGTCTCCTGGGATAGGCTTCAGGACCCCCACAACCCTGTATACAGGATAAAGCGGTATAGATAATGAATGAGTGATTATGCATTGGCTGAAATAATCTTTCTTCTTTACTGTTCAGGCTTCCATTCTGAAGTTGCAACTAGCCGCTTTTTATCACTCTCTGTTGATATACAATCTTTGATGTGCCTGGATGGTTTAGAGGCTCAAATCTGATTGTATGCATAGGGCTAAGCTGAATGGATGTTGAAAGTATTCAAAACACAGTACATAACTAATACCTAATGTAGTAATACCATGTACACCTAGAACTTCACTTAACATGAGTGTGTTGTCACTTAAATAACCTTCAGGAAGTGTCCTCATGTTCTCTTGCAAGTGGAAATTAAAAAAACAAAAAACGGAAACTAAGCTGTACCTTTCCTTGTCACTAGGGTGATATGGTCAAGGGCACATCTTTTGTAACTTTCTAGTAGTAGTATTCATCTTTTATCTAAAGGTGCAACTAATGAACCTTTAAAGCTTTACTGAACGCTAAATACTAATTACAGTTCAATTATGTATTATAAAGTTGCATAATGTTCATGGTTTCAGATTAAATGTAGCCTACATCTTGAATAAACAATAGACATTTGAGGTTACAACTCCAGCAACAAGAAAAGATACCATTTTGGAATGTATTTCAGAGTGTAATGAAACGCAGCGATGATAGAAAAGCAGTACATGTATGCTTACATGCAAAGAAATGAAAAAAAAAAAAAAAAAAAAATACTGATTGATTAATATGTAAGGATGGCCAAATTCTTATTGTAGAAGCAACCATAAGTAGACATAAATGTGAGACTTTTATTCTAAGATTGTTTGTAGGGCACACAGTGTACAACTGAAAGTGTATCGTGCATAGGTGTTGATTAATTGTACTTTTTAACCAATGTGTTTGGATTTCTTGTGTAAAAGGATCAAGGGACACTGTTAGTAGTTCATTCTTTCCCAACCCACTCATAATTGAATGATTAATTGCATTATAACATGTAAATTACCGAAAGATTAATGTTAAAATTGGGATTGTGTTATTATAAAGAGAGAGCAGAAATTCTGCCAGAATGATCACAGATTCACGCAAACCTCTTCTTTGTCACATTTGAACTCACTGATAGAAGTATGAATATGTTTTCTTGAGGTATGTGGTTTGGTGAGCTCCTCAGACAATGTGTGATGTGTACGTACGAGTGACTAAAATGAGGGCTTACTTCATTCATTCATTCACACCTGCAGGTTTAATCCCATGCACTTGTCAGAGACTCAAACAGCAGGGTGGTGTTTGAGTACGGATCATGTAGGAAAGGTTTTTGCTCATAAAACAATCCCAGCTCTATTAAAGTCTCGGCTAATTCCTGCTTCATGCATAGAAAAAAGGGAGAACATTCCTATCCCATTAAGTATCTCAGGTCCAAACATGGAGACCCAGAGTCCCAGCTTTAAACACACCTGATCCAATGGACCACATTTGTGCTTTGCCGAATAACCCCAAAGGCATTTGTTCTCATTAATTATATCAATGCACTGTTCTCAAATTGGATTTGTCATAAAGTGTTGATTAATTTTCTATAATGGCGCTGTGCCAGCTACAAAGCAAATGATCACAGTTTATATTAATGTTCACACTCTAACACACTAATATTTATAGAGTAATAATTAGTAATAGTTAATTTAGCTCTATATAATTATAAACAAGTTCTAAACTGTTATTTAACAAAGAATCTTGTATAAGCTTTGCTATGGCAATGCTTTCTCTGAGGAGAAATTTACTTAACATTTACAGGAGTCACCAGGGTCAGGATTTTTTTCCCCCTAGAGCAAATTCAGAAGCTGGTGATGGAGTGGTTTAAATCTGTAACAGCATGAGATGCATGTCTTGCAGATGTTTCACTATAATAAATGTAAAACATAATAGGTATAAATAAAAAATACCACGTTCCTCTTTTTTAAGCAATTGTTTAAGCTTTTCTGTGGTACAAGATGAATAAACTATTGCATTTTTAGAAAATAACTTGATCACTTGACTTATATATATTTATTATATATATATATATATTTATTTATATATTTTTTTTAAAGGGAATGTTGATCTTTGAGGAATGCTAAGCTAAAAAGATAAACAGCTAATGTTAGCTGTGTCCCTTAACCAATAGCTTTTTTTGAGGAAAAAAAACCATCAATGCACACACATAAAAGACAATCTGGGAATGAAAAGCATATCAGAGCCTCACAAATTCAAGAGTTATAGTGCGGTTACCAGTTTAAATTTTGGATGACCGGTAATAGACAGTTTATCATGTTGCTTGATTAGGTTTTGTTCATTATAATGTAGTCTGGGGCCCGTCTACTCAGGGACCCCTGAAGTCATCCGAGTGCAATACTTGTTTCGTCCACCAGGCAACAGCATGAGCAAGGCCAAAGTCGGGCAGAGTCCATCTGTCCCACGCTGCAAAATTACACAGGGGAGAGGATATTGACCTTCTATTATCCTTCTTTGATATTTTACCTTTTAGACAGTTAGAGGCCTCACATTTGACTTGGTTTTTTTTTTAGAATTAATCTCTTCATTAATAAGTCTGATTCACTCCTTATGAAGAAGAATGCCGACTTCTTTCTCAATCACATCTAAACTTTTTTTTTCCCATTTTAATAATAAAAACAAAAAGTTATAATTTAGAGCCACCAGATACAGGTCAGAATGCCTTCGCTTTAAATAACTTCAGTATCATTCCTGAATATTTACAAAATATCCAGACGGAAGAAAAAAAAAAAGAATTTAAAAAAAAAAAGTCACAAAAATGCAGAATTTAGAACCATCGAACAGCTCAGAATTCCTTCTCTTTAAATAACCCAATAGCATCTCTGAATATTTACACAAATATCCAGGCAAAAAAAACACACAAAAAATACAAGCTAATATCCTTTCCCTGAGCTTACAATTACAATTTTGTTGAGAGGCTGATTTTGATGAAACGTTCTAAAACTTCTATGTGGTGAGACTAAACACAGCTGTCTATGTTTCATACATGAATGTAGTAACTAATGACCCGGATGGAGAAATCAAAGAGGTTTCACTGATCATGAGCTCAGTACATTCTGCTGGATCACTGCTTGCCAAAATTACTTTACAGCTGCATGTGTTTTCATTTGTTTTATTACAGTTAACTGTTACAACTGAGATTAATGGTGAAAAATGTCTGCCGTTATCAAAGGGAATAGAAAAAAATATATTTGGTCATTATTTACAAAGAACACGAGACCTCTGAACTATCCACGCAAGAAGGAGAAAGGGGTATCTAGGAGTCATTTGACAAGGGCAGACATTCAGCTCTAAACATTTAAAAAAAATAATAATAAAATAAAATAATCACATTGAGAGGTTGTACTGTGCAGGTTTCCGATGCCGCCTCCGTGCCTGAACAGCACGTCACATGATGACGAGAACATGAAAAAAGACGTAATGTACACAAACAAAAAGGTGTGGTTTTTAAAAAAAGGTGGGTAAGAAAACCCTCTTGAAATCCAGTAGTCAAATTTAAAATAGAGCCAGACATGCTGTTTTTAAAAGGTTTTTGGTATTTTTTGTCATTTAAATACATAAGTCATACCCAGCAATCTGTATAAGCAATATGTATAGGCATCAACAGTAAAGAGAAAATAAAAATTACAAAGAGCAAACTCAGTTTTGTTTCGGACTAAAGGAAAATTTCCACTACTGTGTCGCCAGCCATCTGTAAAGGCTTAACAGGGACGGAAAAAAAAAGAGAGAAAAAAAGAAAAAAGAAACGAGGCCAACCAAAGTTCAAAAAGAGGAAAAACAAAAACACATAAATAAAACAAACTTTAAAAAATGGAACAAAAAGGAAAAAAAAAAAAAAAAAAACTAAATATTGAAACTGTGTCCTTGTATATCTACTAACCTACCCCTACCATTTGCATACCTCCCCAAACCACCGCAAAATTACATTAGGACATAGAAACAGAGGGTTAAAGGGAACCCGAGAGTGCATGTTCAGTCATCATCTTCCTCTCCTTCTTCCTCCGAAACCCTTTTCCTCTTCTGTCCCCTCGCCTCATCTGCAATAAAACAAATGAACACATTTTAATCCACTGCACATTCTTGACTGTTCAACCATCATATTACATTATATTACATTTATATACATGGGGAAAATATGTAGGGAATTAATCTTTGGTTGCAGGTATTAAAGGTTGTACTTCTTTTAAAACAAATATTTGCATTTGCTTCGGAAAATAAACTTAATAGGATTACTCTCAGCCTGTAGTAATCGTGCTACTATATAATCTTCAGCAGTAAAACTGAATGCCAGCACACCTCAAATGGAAATAATGGGTTTAAGTGCTATAACCTCTATCGGTAACAGCATAAGGAAATGAATAATACAGCATATAGCCCTAGCCCTTAAAGCATTGATGCTTAAAATGTGCCTTCGTTTCGTAGCCAAATTTAACATGGATCAATAAAACAGTTAATTTGCTTACCGTAGTCATCCTCATCATCAACTTCCCCATCATTTAGGTCTTCTTCCTCTTCCTCCTAACACAAAAGGTGTTAAAAAAAAAAATCAGATTCAAAACTACTTTTCCCGTTAAAGGATATCAATTTGTGTTAGGATAATAAAAAACACTGTAAATATACAAGTGCTGCAGCATTCACCTCTCCGCTGACATCTTCCTCCTCTTCTTCTTCCCCTTCCTCCTCATCTTCCTCATCTCCTTCTTCTTCTTCGTCTTCGTCTCCAGGAGCCGCATCTTCGTCATACTCCTCCTCGTCTACTTCTGCCAAAAGCAAAAATTTCATTCAATTAACTGCTTGAAAACATCAGATCATGTGACCTTGTGGTGTTGAACAGGGACACATTGACTCAAATGATAAGTACCATCGTCTTCGTCTTCATCGTCATCCAATCCCTCGACGTAGGCCTCTGCGTCAGAATCTGGTGCCTCTTTATCCTCTTTGTCATAGCCATCGAGATATGTCAACTGAGGCAGGAGCTTAAAGACGTTTTCTCTGTAGTCGTTTAAGTTTGTCACCTCGCAGTTGAACAGGTCTAAACTTTTGAGGCTTTCCAATTTTTTCTGTTGAATCAGGAAATAAATACATTATTGATATTACACATAAAAATGGACTAAAATCTGATGTTTTATTACTGCCTCATTGCAATACTGGCACATGGATTTTATGACAAAGTACAAAGGATGGGTACACAAGGCCATGCAGGTCTACAACATTTACCCTATAGTATATTACAGGTCAGGAAATCAGTAAAGAAATTCTTACTGGTTTTCATGAATGTACATGTGACCTTAAAACTCACCAGGGGTTCGATGGTACTGAGATCTTTAATCTTGTTGCCGCTGAGGTTGAGATGGGTGAGATTGGGACATTTTTCTGCCAGTACCTCCAAACCACCCGAGATTCTGTTATCGCTAAGCTCGAGCTATAGCAAGCACAACAGAAATATTTTATTATAAATGCAACACAAGATATAACGATCTTTATAACGAATATTATTTATTTCATAAAATAAGAGCAATATGTTTGTACCTTTTTGAGTTTGTTAAGCTTGGGCAAGTTGGCGACTGAAGTTAAGCCGACGTTGATTGTGCTTAGAAACTCCAGCTCCTCGAACTCGTCTGTAAGGCCTTCGATTTTGCCTTCATTTGACCGACAGTTGTCGAGCACAAGTTCTTTGACCTGATAAAATGAAAAGGTGCGTTAATATAGAATAAAACTCACAAAGTGGAAATAAAACCACCAAGAACTAATCAAGATGTGTACAAGTCTCCAACTCTGCAGCTCATTGTCAGTCATGAGTGCTTGCTGTTGGACTGGCTTCTGGTTCATGTTGCAAGCTTAAATTGAGTCAGATCACTGCTGTTGCCAGCTTTTGACTCAGAGTGTAGCTTGCTTGGATTACAGGGGATATTTTCTGTTGGGGGGAGGGGGGGGGTAATGAACATGTCGCCTCATGATTAATACACCTTTTGAACAATTTTTTTTTATTATTGTCAGCATTTGAAGCCTGTGTGCTTTTATTTTAGAGATAAATAATGAACACATGATTTTTCCACATGACATAAATTACTTGCTTCCAACAAGCACAGTGCAATTCAACATGTTCAAGTACACAATCCACCCCCTCCCCAGAGTGGTTAATGAGCCTTTTCAGTGTGGTGTGAAACATTTATGCATCAAATAAAAGTCTTACATGCTGCAGTCACAGCTGTTTTCTCTATTGTAGTTATACTTCAATATCTAGACGGTAAAATAAATCAAACTCAATATTATAGAATGAATACACTGGATGAATAAATTGCTCGGTGTTGAATTGGTCAGTGGAGCCATTATACCATGTCGATTACAGTAATCAGCAGTGTAGGGCTATAACCGATTATTCGTCTCAGCTCTAACTCGCCGCGTTTTTACCCTCACACAACAAAATGGCTGTCTCCGCAACGAGCCGCGTCTGTCGCCTTCAGCACCTAAAACGCCTCAACCGGACGATGTTTTCTTTCCTTTAGAATAACAAACCTAAAGCGTGTATATGCTACATAAAAACAGGCCATGTTTGAAGAAAGTTAGTCAAATTGCCTAAAATTGTCCCAGGAGTCCAGACACGGGGCTAAAGAATTCAGGAGTAGGAGGGGCAGCTAACAAACACGACATAGCCGAAATGCTAACCGAGTCCGTATGTATTTTTAAAAAATGATTCATTTTTTTCTCCAAACTGTATTTATTTACTTATTTAATTAATTTAAAAAAACCGCTCAAGCGAATTCCTAAACCACTTTGGAGGATTACAGTAACTGACTGCGGAAGCGGTACGTTTAGTCGATTAAACGCCGTGTGTCTTTGTTGCTGGTTAAAATGGCGGCTTGTCCTAGATGTCGGAACTGGAGCAGCGCCGCTCGGAGTTGCGTAGCGCCTCTCTCTCTCTCACACAACGAAATAAATACCACCACCAAGCTCTACCGCCTCAAAACACCTCAAGCACATACATCAGTGACATACAGCAGTAGAAGAGATCGGAGATGAGTCTGAGCACACCAGCACGAGGCGTGTATAAACAGCGTGCTCGGAACGCGTATAAATAAATTGGACTAGCGTTAATCTGTAGCTCAAACACTACATTCGGACAGTTTGTGTGTCGGATGTCCGTCTTATTACAACTGATTCTGCTTCAAACCAAACTGACATAATGCAGTTTTAATGGGGGGGTTTCTCTCTCTCGCGCGCGCGCCTTTACGCAACTCCGATGTAAAGATGACATCGAAAAATTGAACGGCGATCGCGTGCTCCACGCAGCATGTCCTCGCGGGCGCGCGCACACACACACACACACACACACACATATATATATATATATATATATATATATACACACACACACATATATACATTTACACGCGCCCGCACAGAAATAACGTGGGATTTTCTGTTTGTTTTCAGCTCCGGTGCAAATCTGTCTAGTCGATCAATTAAAGCTTAAAAAACAATTCAAACAATTCGATTCCAAAACTAGTAGACTGATGAGATCGCCTGAACAGCGATTCACAAATAAAATGTTCTGCCAAGTTTTGCTCAACGCGCCAGGTTCACCCAGACAGACAGATTAGGATTTATTAAATTTGGGAACGTATAGCAATAAGGAGCGTTTGTGCAGCCTCGGGGATGCAAAGGAAAAGGGCGCGATCGGGGCTCCAAAGTTACAAATATGGCTCCTCATGCCGCTTCCCTTGTTTATACGCTGTGGCGAAACAATGCGCGCTACTGTTACAGTTTCAGAGCAAAAACCGATCGATCAGAGAGGGGGAAAAAAGTTGAGGCAACTGTGAAAGCCCTAAACACGTCGAGTTTATCCATAACTGTGCCCCCTTCCCCGCGTTAACAAAGTCATCTCAAACTTTTCTTTCATTCAACACATCAAGTTGACGGCGTGCACATCCACCGCGTCTCCCTCACAGCACGCGCAGAGGTTATTATATTCAAGCAGCGATTTTAGTTGAGGGGGACGAAAAATTTATATATATAAATATATCGTAAAGCAGCTTACATCCGACGGCGTCCGGTTACGCAATTCCAGATGAATCCTCTTCTTCATATCCATCCTAAAGGGTATCTGAGTGACGGATTTAATAAAAGAGCGCAGTTAAAGACTCGGGAGTCTTCGCTGCACATTCAGCTATAGCCCCTTTTACAAACTAGAGCTTGCCAGTCTGCCAAACTTGACGCCTGCAGGAGGCGGGATCTGGGTGTGGGATTGTCGTCACCGCGGACCAATCAGACGAGTCTGAAATGCCCGCGCGACCAATGAGCGCGCGATTTGGAATCGGGTGGGGTTTACAGTGTGGAGGGGGGAGAGAGAGGGTTTGGTTGATCCAGTAAAGTCTGTTTTAGGGTGACGGGTGACATCTATGCGTTAAAATCACCCAAAAGTGGCGAAGGCGCCAAAGATTAAACTAGACAAAGACAGAGTTAGGTTGGTGTTTAAGCACCGGGGCTTTAATAAGATTATAAAGACAACAGTTGCAGTATGTATATATATATATATATATATATATATATATAAATACATACATATATATATAATTTTTTTGTAATCAAAATAAATTAAGCTAACTGAATGAGCGCAGCATGATGTGAAACATTACTCAGTGCAACCAGGCAGAAATTTACTCGCTAATGCTTCACTATGATGATTAATTTATTACAGCAATCAATTTAGGATGTTATATGGCACACTGTCATAATAAATGGACCCCTCCCCCCTTTGAAAGTCGATTCTGGAGGGAATGCACAATGGCAAACACCAGTTTAACTTAAATTAAAAATAATAATCAATTATGCTACATATAAATCTTCTGAGTTAAGACGCATAAAACATGGCGCAATGCAATCAGTGATTATTTTCATTTAGTACATAACTACTACATCCTGCTGAAAACAATATCGGTTTGTTTAACATTATTCTAATAGCCTTGATAACTCCAAGCGTGTGCATACTCTGACTTGATATTAATTGCATGCTCATTAGATTACTGCTCTTTATCACTACAGATCCAACACGATTTCCGTCTCCCCTTCGTCTTTAAAAACACTTTTGTCACATGCATTTTGACTGCCACATGGCACACTCCAACCACGAACCCTTTCTCATCACTACAGAGTTTAAACCAGCCAATAGCATTTTAAAGGGGAATTCACTTCCGCATCAGCCGAAAGGAAAGGAAGAAGAAGAAAAAAAACACACACACAAGGTCACCTGACTGTGCTCGGCGCCATCTTGCCCGCAAAACACAACGCATTCCAAATAAAGAGAATACCATTTATTGACGATTTAAACGAACAAAAATATAGTAATAGACGTTACCTATTACTGTGGTGATTTCTGTGTGTCGCTCCGCTACCCCTTAGAGAGAGCAATTGCCCTGGCGCGTGATTGTTTGGCACGAGATAGAGAGAGACAGTGAGAGCGCGCGCGCATTGCACAGACGACTCTCGGTTTTTTTTATCATGAAACATTTTGTTTCGAATTCGTTTCATAGCATGGATGATTTGCCTTTGAATGAAATAAAAAAAATCTTCTCTCGATCTGGCCATTTATTCCGACTCGCGCAAGCAAGACTCATCTCGAGCTCTTTGGAGTGTACTTGCGCATTAGTGGAGAGCATTTTCTCCTCTGGGTGTGTCTGCCGCGTGCTCGGAGCGCCCTTTGCTGCAGCAGCAGCAGCAGCGTGCGTGCTGTTCACACACACTGCGTGCGCGAGGTGCGCAAAGCCACGGCGCTCAGCCTCACGCGCACAGGCAGCGCGGTCTGGGCACGCGACACTCTCCACGCGCACCCCACTATCGCTTGCGTGAACGTCACCGGAACGGACATGGTCAAATGTGCAAACATGAACGTTGATGGACGTCTGAAGAAAAATCGAATAAGCAGGTGAATTAGGGGCTAGGAAACGACGCATGTGTGGTTTAACAGTACACAAACCACGTGGTTATTTTGCATATGCTGCAAATCCAAAAGGCTGCTCTGAGATGCAAGCATTGGATGCACAGGATGCACCTCCGCAAAATGTGCATCTGCAAAAGCGCTGAGAGTGATGCAAAGAAGATCTTAATGACGTGTCACCATAAACCAAGACGGTGATTCACCCAGTGCAATCCAAGGACCAACAGCATCTGCTGCTATGTTATATAATACACTTTGTTTATGTGTTTTCTTTAGAGTCTGAGACTATATAATTCACCATTGAAGAAATTTTTGAAACCAGTAGCATACCATAGATATTAAACAGTTATACAGGCATATGGGATTTCAAATTTATGTTGTATACTTCATATTCTTTTATGTACAGAAGTGCATATCTATAAGAAAAAACCTATACATCTGTATTCATACAGGCTACTCCTAACACACACACACACCAATGTTATTACACATTACACACACTGCATATAACATATTGGTCTGTCAGTCCAGGGACAGGGTGCCAATCCATAACAGGGCACACACTACGGGCAATTTATGAACACCAATTAGCCTAACCAGCATGTCTTTGTGACTGTGGGATGAAACACACCAAGCACGGACACAAACCCCTATCAGGAATCCTGGAGGAATGTGGCCACAGTGCTAACCACTACGTCACCGAGCCACCTATATGTACAAACACACACACAGAGTGGCCCAAAAATGTATACAGTTGGTATCTATGTCCTTTTTTGAAACTCGAATTGAATCAAGGCAGCCATGTGTAGTATTATTTTTCCTCTAAAGATGTCAGTAGTCACACCAAGGTTGATGCTGTCATGTGACAATCAGAAGAGAGCCATATATTTTTCATGCCCCTCTGAATGTGTATATATAATCTATGCTCATCCCGTTATAACACTACGGTAGGTTGGCATTTTGCTTTGTCCTTTGTAGTTTCATAAACACTAGGTCAAATCATTCTTCACTGCTGAGTGAAACCACCAGATGGTGCTACAATACACTTCAAGAATCTTTAGAGTTCAATAGAAATACGGAGCTAAAACGTGACATCTCTGATAGTTTATGAAGAGCAGAAAGGAAAATGTACATCATGGTACAATTATTAGTTTATCAACAAAAAAAACAAAGAAATATAAATGAGATGCAACACAACAGCAATATGACATTTATTTAGTTATTCATTCAATGTGGACTCAGCATTTACTACTGGAAGTAAACAGTCCATTCACATAATCTTTCACACAGCCAATCCTTGCACTTGCATATGTTAGGGAGGTGGGAGGAAACCGGTCAAAGCAGAGGAAGCCACACAGGGTTCCATGTTACATATACATTAACTCATGCTCAGGATTTCACGAACCTGCAACAACACTGAGGCATCACCCGTGACACAACATACAAGTTAAGCACGATGGAAAAGCAGATTGAACAGTTTTTTTTTTTTTTTACATACCAGGTTTAAAGAGGGTAATGTAGAGGCTTGCATTATGACTATTGTGGTCAGTAGCTGTTCAGAAGAAATAAAAGAGTTAAGAGTTTAAAATTAGTTTATAGTTTATAATGGAATTTAGAATATAAAAAAAAAAAAAAAACAACTAAGAGACAAACCTTTGATCTGATGTCATCATTTTTTAATGTTTATTTTACATATACAATTTGACATGCCTTTGCTATTTGTTTCAATAATAAATGACAGCTCACAGCTCCAAAGGTCCTGATTCAATCCTGAGCTCAGTGTGTGTGTTTTGTTTCACATGTTCTCCCTGTTCTCTCTGATTTCTTGGTGCCCTTTCACAGGCTGGTATTGATACATCCTGTGTATATTCCTACCTCATGCCTGTTGTTCCTACGAACGACTCCAGATCCAGTGCAACCTTGACAAGTTGCAGTGTTTACTAATGATGCATGAAAATGAATATCACATAAATAAATAGCTGCTGTTTTGAATTTTGACCATAGGCACGAGCCTGCATTTAGAATGACAGCATGACAAGTGTTTTATGAGCAAAAAATTAATACTGACCAGGTGATATTTCAGAGACAATTCTTCAGTATTTGAGCATTTTGTCTATTTCTTCTCCATCAATAACTATCCAACACATACTGTAGACTGACTGACAAACCGATGTAAGTGTAGTTTCAAAATAATGAACTATTGCTAGACTGAGACCTTAAGTGGCATGCAAATAGGGAAGCGTCCTGTGCTGTTATACTAAATATCTACACTCCTGGAATGCTGCTTGTCCAAACCAAGTAGTGTTGTTGTTGTATAATAAAAGAACATCTCAAATTAAAAATTTTTTTTGTCACATACACAACCATACACAGAATTAATACAAAATCAACAGAACAAGGCTTCTCATAAAACATTATTTTACATTTACCTGAGAAATAAGAACTCCAAAAAAGAACTCGTTACAGGAAACCAAGCGAGGTTCTGAGAACAGGCCAGCACAGACGAAAAGTGAGGGGAAAAAAACGTCTGCACAAGTCTGTCCGCCTTTTTTCTAATTTCATTTAGTGTTTAAAGAAATAACAATTATAATGTGGGAGATTTTTATCTTCCACTTGTTAATGTTACCTTAATTAAAAATATTAAACAAACACTGTATCTCTAGTCAAAAAGGACCAAAGAACGACTCAGGACTCTGCGCAGATCTGGATGAAGTAAGTAGGATTTATTGCACTCGCACTTAGGTCGTAAATCCAAGCATTATCAAGAGCAGACTGTCTGACAGCTACATGCACACTCATTATATACAGTTAAGGGGAGGGATGCACATCTTGTTCCCTTCTCTGTACTCTTTTCTTCCTTTCCTTACTAAAGTTTTAACCCATTATAATCTAACTTTTTCCAATAAATTCACCCATTATGTTTAGGTTTTATCATATACCTCGTCATCTGACTCCCTACATCATCTGTACCAAGTGATTATATTTTTTCCCATTATACTAAATTTTTCTTGCAAATTACTTTCCATTATCTTTACACTTCTCTTGTTTAATTTATAAAAAATATATATATTTGGGTGGCGCTTAATTTTACTATACATTCAGTTCTCAAGAGACAGACCATGGGTGAGCATCTCTTTCGCACTATTTCAATATTTTTGTCTTGTTTCCCAATTTGTTGTACTTACGTATTTTATTTTTATGTTTTAGCTAATTGTACTTGCCCAAGTGCTCACTGCATCCCTCTGCACGACTCGGACAGCATGAACAGTACAGATTATAACCCTACTGAACCTGCCATAGACCAGGCCTCTGTGGGCCTCATCTGTCCTCAGCCGTCTGTGTCATGGATGCAATTTTAACGTATTTAAGAAAGGATCTTGGTCTGAGTATTTTTTGTACTTTTTTGGACTTTAATGTTGGGCCTTATACTTTGTATTTTTATATCGAATTTTTCATGTACAGTGGCTTGCAAAAGTATTCGGCCCCCTTGAACTTTTCCACATTTTGTCACATTACAGCCACAAACATGA
>JAQQZT010000023.1:7819552-7834843 GCA_030068275.1 Clarias platycephalus
CAATTAATTGAAAATAACGATTAAACTGAAACAGGCTGTTTTACAGCTGATCAAAATTTTAGGACCACATGCCTTTATAAGGCCAAATCTGTGCAAAGAAGTGGATTTGGATCATTTTCTGTCAGGTAGTCACACGTTCTGATGGCAAAGGCAAAAAAACTCTCCCTTTTTGAACGTGGTCGTGTTGTTGAACTGCATAAGCAGGGTCTGTCACAGCTCGCCATCGCTGCTGAGGTGGGACGCAGTAAGACAGTCAATTGAAATTTCTTAAATGATCCTGAGGGTTATGGAACAAAAAAGACAAGGGACTGTATAATCGGGACTGTATAACGATAAGAGAATGTGTTTTATACTTTTCAGAATATTTGGGAAGAGTGCTGAATTTATGAACCTAAAATACAATGTTATCAGAACATTACAAAACCATAGACAAGCAATGCTAACATTAGCAAAACGTTCTGCGTTTTTTGGAGATTTTCCCATGTATGACATGCAGTTTTATTCATCACATACTAGTGTTAAAACTTGTTGTTGACATTTAAAGAATTTGTAGAAATCGTTTAAATGTTATAGCTAAAAATACGCTGATCAGTTTAATGTAATCAATGATATTATTATTTCAGGTTGCAGTCTTTCTGTACAGCCGAACTCTCTGCCTAACTTACTAATACAAAGAAATAAAGTTTTGTAAGGTTGAGTATCTTACACCTTGTTTACGCTAAGTTTTACTTCTTTCATCGTCAGACAAATGCATTCACTGTTCATAACATCACTTTTTTGATTTTAGCGCAAAACAACGTGCTCTCAGTTTGGGTATTTTACACGTTCTCATCTCAGAGAAAAAAAGTGCTATTAGGTAATCTGGCACATAACTGTTCATAATGTAACTTCTACTCGACATTTTGATTCTATTTATGGCACAGATTTAATATCAGGCAAATCTCAAAGAACTATCAAAGTTTCTTTAAATTCTTGTCTGGATGGACAGAATTTCTTCTGAGACTGGTTTCGGGTTGATGTAATTGAAAGAGCGAGTTCTGACCAATGTGCAGACAAAACCTTTATTTTACTTATATAGATTATTCAAGTCATGTCACGTGTTCATATGAGTTGTGTACAAAAGCATGTTCTAACACATTTCATATGATTCACATATACTAAAATATAAACGTGATTTGTATGTGTATGTGTGTGGTTAGGACTGTCACCTTGCACCTCCATGGTCTGGGTTTGATACCCGTCTCTGTGTGCATGGAATTAGCATGTTCTTCCCATGCTTGGTGTGTTTCCTCCAGGTACTCCGGCCACAGCCTAAAGACATGTAGATTAGGCTAATTAGCCTTCCCAAATTGCCTGTAGTGTGTAAATGAATGTGTGAGTGTGTGTATGTGTGGGCCCTGCAATGGATTGGCACACTGTCCAGGGTGTACCCTCCCTCTTGGGATAGGCTTCAGGCCTCCAATGACTCTGTATACAGGATTACGTGGTATAGACGATGAGTGAGTAATATATACACACATATACACACACATGCAGGGCTCAAAAATAAAAAAATATATACACACTTTAACACTACAACTCTTCTGACGGTCAAATGGCATTTTTAGAGGAAACCTTACAATACTATACATCGCTGCAATAATTCAATTTGAGTTTTTAAAAAAAGGGCAAAAATATACTGTTGAAGTGTCGATACATTTTATGTAATACAGCAAATGTGAAATATGTGAAATAAGAGTACAACAAAGCCCAAGGAAGGAATGCAGTTTTGGGTTCCTGTTAGACTGATATGCACTGTAATGTCTTAAATAGAGAAAAACTATATCCTGTATCTGTGATGTGTACTGGTTGTACTTGCCACTCCTAATGTGTGGAGTTACTGTATATAATTCAATCAGTTAATTATTTGTGGCATTTTCTTGTAACCAACTAAAATTTGTTCAAATTAGATTAGAATGTCCATTGTATGATACTGTACATCTGATCAAGTCTTTCTCCCTCTGTTTCTTTTTCATTTTTCTACATTTAAAATCACCTCACCCAATCTGACAGTATCTACTCCCTCACGCTGTTGACCATGTACAGAACAAATATCTTGAGCGATCCCTCATTCCTTCATGTATAATTTAAAATAGATCATGTAGATCAAATTAAAGAAACTGGAACAAATGTCAGACTAAAGTGAGAAAAAAATTAATTTAAAAATTAGATGTTTATGTAACAACCTTAGCAGCAACCTCATTTCCCCTCTTGTCTGTTCCAATCACTTAGCGTTCAGCATCACCAGTATACTAATCAGTTGTCATCATCTGCACCTGTTTCTCACTGGTTCATGCCTTAATGTTAGATGGCTTCTATGTTTGAATGATTCATAGATCACTGTGTGGCTCTGACACCGGTCAGGTACAGTGCTAGGTACTGGACTGAAAATGACAAGCAAAAACATGCCAAAAAACGAGAGACAAAAACGTCCTTCAGGACTTCCAGAGCTATTCCTCAAAACTACATTTAAAAAAGGCTCTTTTTAAGCAAAATATGAAGAAATTCAAGACTTTTGCACAGTACTGTTTATCATTTAAAGTGCTGAATGGTGCTTGCACATGACAGCGACGTTCAAAACGATTATTCAGTGAAGCTAAGAACCTGCAGGTACAGTATGCATGTACACTTTCATCGCTGATCCTTAAATCCAGCTCTGAATGACTCTGAATGCTGCTTTAGTACTGAGGTATAAAGTAACACACAAAGCGGTAGGAAAGGGACGGGTTGATTGTCAGATAGAGCAATGAACTAAGGCATTCATTATTAATGTTGATTGGGACAGTCAGTGCTCAGGGCAGCAGAGTGGAATTTGATAGCCATCTGGAGGAAAAGCAATACGAATCATGCAAAAACCTTGACTGGGCAAATGATTGTGTTGATCTCAAATAGGCAGGTTTCTTTAAGCTTATTAATACACTGCTTAACACTATAAACTTCATAATAAACCATTATTTGCAGTTTCACTAGGAAGTGACCTTGCCTTTTTTTAAACATGTTCATATCTGATTCATTTGCATTTCAGAAAATGCCATAACAGCTCAAAAACATGTCTACTTTGTCTCATAGTCTTGCTCTCTTTTACATATGAACTGTCACAATCATGTCAATATAAAGCTCTACACACAGTCGAAACCTAAAGATTAAGATTTAAGAGCTTAAACATAATCCTTATAGCCGTCATGCAATCTATGACAAATATGCCTTTGAGGATATATTAAGCTCAACCTCAATATGTTCCAGCACTGAGAGGATATTAAACCTTAGAGGATTTCTTTAAATCTTAAACACACTTTAGCTTCAAACTTTCATGTAAACCTTGTCTCACTTGAAAATTTAAATGAACCTGGTTGTGAAATTATTTAATAATCATTTGATCAACCATATCTGGCATGTCTGGAGAGAAACTTAAATTATTCTGAGTAACGTGCAAAAACTGAAAAAATAAATACAGCCTGCTACATAGGCTTGATAGCAAAAGCTTGTTTTTAAAGGTAGTGGTCTGGACTCTGGACTTACTGTAAAACCTGAACTCTGATGGTTCTACTCAATCAAATTGTCAGTTGATCTGAGTAGAGATTTGACATTTGGAAATCTGAATAGGTGTAACTTTTATTCACCCATCATCTAGTTGTACCTAAAGTACCTAAAGGAAACCCATCATGCAGAGTGTGATCTCCACACATAGAACAGAGGCGAGATTCACACCCAGAGGTGTGAGGCAATAGTGCTAACAACAAAGCCACCGTGCTGCCAGGTGTAACCTTTCTTGTCTAAATACTGACATAACGCTTGAATCAAATCTGAATAAAGTTCTGGGACAAGCACAAGACAGTGTTTATAATCACAGCAGCAGTGAATCATAGTGCATTTCATTAAAAAAAAAAAAAAAGTCATATTGGCACTCAGGGTATGCAGTTAAGGTACCCATTATGCAAAATTAACTTTTTGAAAATTTTTGCATGTTTGCAGGTATCCAGTTTCATGTGTGTGCATATGAATCCAATGTGCTTTTGAGTAATTGAAATGGGTCATAGTATTAGGCAATTACAACATTATACATATAAAAAATATATAACTTTTTTCACCGTGCCATTATTTATTTAACAAAAAGAAAGCCAAAAAAAAAACATGCGGGCAATTCTAAATACCCCTCTTACTGCTTCCATAGGTGCTGCTATTTCCTCCTTTGATTAATTGATCATTAGCAGGTGTGCAGACCTCTATAAAATCAGAAGTTTTGGCAGTTTGCTGGTCTGGAGCATTCATATCTGAGTTAACACAATGCCAAAATGAAAAGAGATAAGGAATGGTCCTAGAGAAGCAACTGATGCTGCACATTAATCTGGAAAACAATTTCCAAACTATTTGGAGTTTGATATTCTTCAGTGAGAAAGCATTCAAGACAGTTGGCCATCATCCCAGGAGAGGACGTCCCAGCACATTCACACGGTCAAGGTCAGACCTTGCAGTGCTCAGTGAAATACAAAAACAAAAAAACAAGAGCTACATCTCAGATCCCATAGGGCTCTCTGAGCATGTTGCATGTTAAAGTCCATAAGAGCACAATCAGAAGAAGACTGAACAATTACAAGTTGCTTGGAAGGTTGCCAGAAGAAATCACTTTTGTCTAAAAAGTTATATGTTGTTCTCCTGAGGTTATATTTGCCTAATACTAAGACAATCTGATGATTTCAGTTAGAATTACCAGAGGGGGCACATAACTATATGTTTTATGTATGTTTTTCCCTTTTTTATTTTGTCCATAAATGTGCATAAATGGTTTGTTCAAATTTCTAAAATGTATTTTAGCTGAAACATTAACAGACACATATTGGAGATCTCTATGGTTAAACTTGTTAAAAAAGAGTATAATATTGCATCAGGGGAGTGTGTTTCTACAATGTTGTTATGCTGCCTAAAAACTATATAAGAACAGCTCCCAGAGTTCCTAAATAATTTATTCAGGAGTTTAAGAGCTGTGATTTGCATTATACTGTACAGCCAAATACACTGCCCAGCTAAAAATATCACACACTCTAATATTTCATTGGACTGCCTTTTGATTTTATTATGGCCATTGCATCGTTTTGATAAGCTTATGCAATGTCACAAAATTTATTTCAGTCTAGAGTCGCATTAAGTTTGTATTGATGATCGGAGAGTCAGACCGCTGCATAAAGATTTCTCCAGCACATCCCAAAGATTCTCAATGGGGTTAAGGTCTGGACTTTGTGGTAGTAAATCCATGTGTAAAAAGTATGTCTCCTGCTCCCTGAACCACTCTTTTATAATTTGTTCCCAGTTAATTTTGGCATTGTCAACTTGGAATAGACCTTCAGGAAAAGAAAAGTCAATTGATGAAAACATTCAGGTGGTCAGCTGACTTCATAATTTTTTTGAGCAAATAACATTGGTGAATCTAGACCTGACCAACTGAAGCAACCCCAGATCATAGCATTGCCCCACAGGCTTGTACAGTAGGCACTAAGCATGATGGGTGCATCTGCCTCTCTTCGTACCATAATTTACCCATTACACCACATGACCTCCTTCCGAAGCTCCACAGTCCATTATTTATGCTCTCTAGCAAACTGAATCTTTTTTCCCAATTATCTTTACTGATAAGTGTTTTTTTTTTAATGTTACACAGCTGTTTAGTCCCAATCCCTTGAGCTCTTTTCACATTACTTCAAATGCTCACTCTGCATATACATATATACTTCTGGATAATTCTTCATGGGATAGAAGTTGCTGAATAAATTCCTTAAAGATTTTGTTCCATATTGACATGAGAGCATCACACAGTTGCTGCAGATTTAACTGCTGCACATCCAATATGCAAATCTCCTGTTCCACCATATCCCAAAGGTACTTCATTGGATTGAGATCTGGTGACCGTGGTAGCTAGACAGTTAACTCATTGTCCTATTTAAGAGACCAGTTTAATATGATTTTAAATTTGTGACATGGCATGTTATCTTGTGGTCATAATCAGCAACAATACTCAGATACAAAGGCACCCAAAGTGTGGCAAGAAAATACTCCCCACCATTACACCACCAATAGCCTGAACTGTTGATTCAAGGCAGGATGGATCCATGCTTCTATTGCCCAATGTTGGTGAGCCCATGTGAATTGTAGCCTCAGTTTTCTGTTCTAAGATGACAGGAATGGCACCTGGTGTGGTCCTCTGCTGCTGTCGCCCATTTGCTTCAAAGGTTGTTGTGGTGTGCTTGAAGAGATGCTCTTTGCCATGCCTCTGTTGTAATGAGATGTTATATAACCAGTCTGGCCATTCTCCTCTGACCTCTGGCATCAGTGGATCATTGTCACCCAGGGAACTACCACTCACTGGATATTTTCTCTTTATAAGACCATTCTCTGTAAACCATTGAAAGGGTTGTGTATAATAATCCCAGTAGATCAGCAGTTTTGGAAATACTCAGACCAGTCCGTCTGGCACCAACAACTATGTGTTGCTTAAAGTCACTTAAATCACCTTTCTTCTCCATTCTGATGCTTGGTTTGAATGCCTTGCTCAATGTCTACATGCCTAATAAATCTCTGTATAACAAGCTTAATGAGGAAAACGATAATATATTAATTAACTGATTCAAAATAGTAAAATTCAGATTTTGGTACAAAATACTGCATATACTGTGTTATAATGTACTGTATGTTTTTAATGTCTAATTCTATTGATTTTGTTTGTTGCTCACTTTTAGACCATCCAAACTGACAGCCTGTAAATGTAAACTATTCCTCTTCTGCCAATTACATGACACATCCAGCTTTTTAATTCATAAGCAGTGCACTGATCTCTGTTGTTCCGGTCCTTGGTCTCATCCTTTATATTGCCACATGGTGAGGAGCCAGATGGCCAAAGTGGGACACACAAGAGGAGGAAATAAAGAGTCAGTGAGAGAAATATGGGGATGAAAAAGACATTTAGGAAGGATGATAGTGGCTGCAAGGTCGTGTTCTATATGACTAATGGCACAACTCAGCTCGCCCATCTGTAATCAAACATTAGTGAAGACTTGCCCTGTCTGCCTCAACAAGTTAATCAAGTGAGGTTTTTCCACTTCTGTTCTTTCTCTCCTCTGTTCTTTACTTTCTCTACACTTTCTATTTCTGTTCATTGTATTACATAGACCTTTTAGTTTGGCACTACCACATTATAAGGCACTATTTATTAACTAAAGAATTAATCAACATGGTACGCATATTGATTAAAGGCTTAAAATTACATTGTGAATGCAGGAATTCTGCTTTGTCAGATCAGGATAAAACTACCACACAGAAGCTCCAAGCATTAAAAAATGTGTTATACCATTAAAACAATTCAAGATGCAGCAGACTTTGTCATATTTCCTATATTTACTCATAAGTAATTAAATCTGTGGTGGTAATTGTACAAAATTAGCTTGTCTAATTTTGCTAAGTGCAGAAGTGTGATTCGAATTGTAATACATCCAGTCTGATCATTCTTATACCTCTCGCCAGCTTTTATAGGAAACAAACGACATTCCGGTACTGCACACAACCCATGCTGAAACCTTCTCAGCAAAAATCTTAACAAAAAGAGCTGCTAGGCGTGGACACCTCAAACCAGGGAGAACAAAACCATTCCTTCTTTTGCACTTAATAATAAATCCAGGTCAGAGACTACGGATGATATTAAAATGCTTAGTATGAAAACAGGTTGATAATGTAATACAATACACATACTGTATATTACTGATAATTATCCATACCATAACTATAAATAGGTACAGGTAAATGAACAAAGAAAAAATTGAAAGATGTTAATAAAGATTAGAAATCAGAAATTAGAAATTTCACATTTTGGTTGTAAATATTAGAATCATTTCGCTATCTGTATGGTACTGTACAAAAGTTGTGAGCCACCCGTCATTTCTTCAAATTATGCTTCAAAAGAGCCAGACTTTTGTACGGTACTTTGAACGTAGTCTTGAGGAATAATTGTCTAGGCTTCCTGAAGGACATTTTTTGTTATCATTTTCAGTCTAGTGCCTGAGTAGTTGCAAATGAATGTTTTTTTATTTTTTAAGACCTATCAATAATTCAAGCAAAACTTAAGAAATAAAACAGTGAGAAACAGGTGCAGATGATGACAGATGATCAGGTCGGTGATTAGTATATTTGTGATGCTGAATGTTGGAACACTGATGACCAATTTTTAAATTGTATCTTTTGGCCTGTCACAGTATATAATATACCACACTTTTAGAAAAGACAAATAATAATTTTTTGACAAAATCTTCTTGTTTTTCAATACACTACAGTGAAACCTCGAATTGCGAGTAACGCGGTTTGCGAGTGTTCCGCAAGACGAGCAAAGATTTTTAATAAATCTAGACTTGGAAAACGAACAAGTCTTGGTTTACGAGTCCCGAGTATCATGTATCAATTCAATTCAATTCAATAAAATTTTATTTGTATAGCGCTTTTAACAATTGTCATTGTCGCAAAGCAGCTTTACACAATCAAAAAAATTATTTAAGTTTGTATGGAATGTAAATGTGTATGAATCAGAATGATCAGATTGTCCCTGGTGATCAAACCGAGGGCGACAGTGGCAAGGAAAAACTCCCCGAGATGGTAACAGGAAGAAACCTTGAGAGGAACCAGACAGGGAACCCATCCTCATTCGGGTGTATCACGCATGCACTTCTTGTTTTGACGCCGAGCGTTTTTCTCTCTAAGCACGCGTGTACTGCTTACTATAACACTGTGGCCACGTGTGTGCGCGTAAAACACATTTTATTTTGTGTCTGTATGTGTGTGTGTACAGCGCGCGTGTAAAGAAAAAGTCTCATTAGAGAGGGTAAAGATCCATTTTCTCTCTCTGCTCAAGGCTCAACCTTCTCTTTGTGTCTGTGTGCGCGTGCGTCATTGGACACCGTGCCCCAACACACACACACAGACTCCTCCTACTTTCGCCTTCACAGACACACTCTTTCTCTCTGCTCTACACAGAAACACTGCTCCGTCGTGATTTTCTTCAAATATAAAGTGCAGGTTAATTTGTTTTATTTTTACTTCCATTAGTTTGTCGCTCAATCAAGTGTTATTAGAGAGATTTCTTGTTTATTTTTCCCATAAAACAGTGTTTCCATTGTGTGTGCGCGTGTGTGTGTAAAAAGAGTGGAGGAAGGGTAACTGTGTAAGACGAGAAGGGGGAGAGGGAAGCTTAGTTTAGATTCACACACACACACACACACACACACATATACACCGCGCCTGCGCGCACAAACGGAAACACTTATCTGTCGGGATTTATTTTTAGTAAAGTGCAAGTTAATTTGTTTTATTTTTTCTTTATATTTTGTGTTAATTATTTTTATGTATTTATTTTTCAGGGATGTGGAACAAATTATGCTAGTAATCCAAGTAATTTTGTAATCCAAGTAATTATGCTAATAATCCACTGTATCTCCATCTGTCAACAAGCTTTCGTATCCCCTCATTAAGAAGTGTTTATGGCTGAACTGCGAGCCACAAATGCACCGCTGTCTTCACTTCTTCATTAGAAGTGAATCTTCGTCCTAATAGGCCTGCTTTCAGGAGACCAAACAGGTGAAAGTCCAATGGAGCAAGATCAGGACTACAGGGAGGATGCTTTAAAACCTCAAATGAAGTTTTTGCAGAGTGTCGACAGTGTGGACACCATATCCAAATGCTTCAGTTTATGCTCTTCCCTGAATTGTGTTAACACCGGGTATACCCTCAGACCCCAAAAACATAAATAAATAAATCGCTGCACACTGCTCTTCTTTCATACAAATAAGAAGTGGGCCATCTATTTGTGCTCACACATAAGTTACAAATGAACTGATGTAACACGTTCACACCTGCACAGCAGTGACCGGGGAGACAGTAGCCTTGAACGGAAAACTCTGATAAGACCCAAGACCCAACAGAAGTTTTAATATAACTGGAGTGTAGATAATTTTTGACTCACCCTTGTGTGATTTTCTATAAAACAATGACAATAGAAAGCACATATGGCAAAATATTGCGTTAAAATTGTTACGTCATACGTTATGGCAATTAACTACCACAACTACATTGTTTGTATCATTTCCTTTGGTGATTTATTTACCTTATTAATTTAATACATTTTGCTTAATGCATGTAATTTGTATATTATTTAACATATTTGTAAAAAAAAAAAAATGCAAGTGAGGTGTGTTAACATTAACATTCTGAAGCTAGTGTTGTTATTAATGCTAGTCACAGGAACCTTGACATAAAAGAGCTGCCCGAAAGCAATCTCATTGACTCCAGTTCTAAAAAAAAAAGGAACAGCAAAAAGAGCTAAAAAGGAATTTTTACCAGGATTTTAAGAGGAGATCTAAGGCTGAATAAATTGAAAAGCCTTAAAATCTAATGCTGGCTTTCACTAGAGTCAATAGAGCGGTTTTAATTTCAAATAGTACATGTTTGTGCAAAAACCACAAACGCACAAGAGGAGACAATGACGAAAATGATAAAACACAAAAAAAGTGCTAGGAATGCAAAGCATAGCATTGTGGAAATAAAAAGATAGTATGAATGGTTGTACAATGTCATGCTGTGCAATCTCATTTGATTCACCGCTGTCAGGAATAAAAAGTCATGGCTTGTGTATCCTCAATTTGTATGCCACTGTGGTTCCCAGGAAACACATTGTCATTCCGATGCCCTCCATTGAAGACTCTGTCCATTACCTTGGATTATCTCCAGCAGTGGGTCCTTGCAGCCACTTGACCAAGCGTGCAACCTTGGCATGACGCTGATCGATAGGAACGCATTATTCAAATAGCGTTGCATATGCCTCAGTGTGCGTCATCGTAAGACTCTGATTCAGCGTGTTTTTCGGAGGTGTGTCGGTGCGTAAATGTGTGTTTAGGACATTATTATATTATGTGCTTATTCCAGTGGATATGCAAGAAAAAAATGCTTTTAAAAGGGCAGAACACAGCAAGATTGAATGGGCTAGACTGGAATAAATTATTATAGCTGTAGTGGTGCAGGACTTTACCTGCATAGTTTTGTAATAGGAATTCAATTAAGAAAAATACAAACCATGACAAAGAAATTCCAAGAACTATAAGAAAAATGTTTGTGTTTAAAATAAGCTTAAAACTGTGCTGTAAATTTAAAGATCCTTTTTATTTGTTTGTTGGTCCTCTGCTGTTTAGAACATTGTGTGTTGGGTTCCACCACTCACTCACTCAATCATCTTCTATACCGCATTATCCTGTTTTCAGGGTCGTGGGGGGCCTGGAGCCTATCCCAGGAGACAGGGTACACCCTGGACAGGGTGCCAATCGCAGAGCACTCAAACACTCATTCACACACTACGGGCAATTTGGGAACGTCAATTAACCTTACCTACATGTGTTTGAAATGTGGGAGGAAACCGGAGTACCCGGAGGAAACCCACCAAGCACGGGGAGATCATGCAAACTCCATGCACACATAGACCAGAATCGAGCCTGGCTGAATCCGGACCCTGGAGGTTCGGTGCCTGGGTTCCACCATTTCTATAGCATTTCTAGGTTGCTAGCCCATGCCCAACCCTTCTTTTTCCTCATCCCAGATTTTGGACCAGCACCAGTGGAGTTATTTTGTTTGAGCATGGGGTAAGAGTAGTTTTTCCCCCCCTCCAAGATAAATGTCATGCGGTTGTACTGGCTATTGATTCATCTATGATATGGTTGTATACAAAGATATCACAGCCGTGCTAATTTTCAGCACAACTGCACGACCTTGAGTGTAGTATCACTTTTATACAGCAGTTCCACTAACATCAACTACTACCAACAGATTATGAATTGTTGTCTATTTAACCAGTTATTTTGCTCTTGGGCAGTCCTGTAAATCTCCTAAATAAATTCTTATATTTCTGCTTACTCCATTTTAGAATATCAACTATGTTAACTTCCAGGTTCTGGGATTAAATCGCAAACAGCATTAAATGGAAAGCTAGTGTGCTATGTAGGGTGTACAATCCATTTCCCCCACACACCAAGTAGTGCCCTTGATCAGGGGTTAGAGAGGAATTTGGGATTCAGCCTTGTGTTAGACACTAATTAGTTTTTTTAGCTCATATTAGGGGTGAACAAAACAACACGGACAGTTCAGAGGAAATTCAGAGCAAGTTAGGAGCAATTACTGTTGCTTGACTTAGGTTATGAGATATGTTTTCTTGGCTAGAAGTGCTTCCATGTAGTGATGGGTTGTTCATGAACGATTCGTTCTTTTTGAACGAGTCATTAATGTGACTCAGTCTTTAATGTGAACGAGTCTTTAATGTGAGTCAGTCTTTAATGTGAACGAGTCTTTAATGTGACTCAGAAGAACGAGTAGTCTTGGAGAGTGATTCGTTCATTTTCTACTGGGCGCGCATGCGCAAAGCATCGCCTCTGTAGGTTATGTACAGGCTAGTGATGAATCATTTTAGTGACTCGGTCCTTTGAATCTCGTTCATCAAAATGAACGAATCTTTTTTTTGAGTCATTTCGTTCATTTCATTCTTTTGATCAGAAATAAATTTAAATGTTGCGTTTTCAATAAAAATACCCCCAATACGTCTGCATACACAAATTTTGGCTATAGTTCCAGTTATGAAAATATTACAATGCAACTAAGGATATATTATAATAAACAGAATGAGCAGCTCACCTCTTATACCTTCCATTCTGAGTCGTTCGTTCTTTTGAATCTATTGCACTGCATACTGTAGCGTCTATTGAAGTCACGTGACAAAAGAACGAACGACTCGAGACTTGAAGACTCATTGCTGAGAATCGTTCAATACTGTTTCCTTGTGTACTGCACTGCATAGCGTCTATGGGAGTCACGCGTTAAAAAAACGAACGACTCGGGACTCGAAGACCCACTAGCACAATCGTTCAGCACTGTTTCCTGTGTACTGCACTCATAGCGTCTATGGGAGTCACGTGTTAAAAGAACGAACGACTCGAGACTTGAAGACTTATTGCTGAGAATCGTTCAATACTGTTTCCTGTATATAACATACGGCTGTTTTGCGATGCTTTGCGCATGCGCGTCCAATAGAAAATGAACAAATCACTCTCCGAGACGACTCGTTCATCTGAGTCACGTTAAAGACTCGTTCAAAAAGAACAAATCGTTCATGAACGACCCATCACTAGTACAGGCAACAGAAATGAGTAGTTACCTTTGAGTCTTTTGTTCCGAATCGTTTGTTCTTTTGCCACGTGACTTCCATAGACGCTATGCAGTGCAAAATCCACTCACATTCCATACAGACTTAAATAATTCTTTTGATTGTGTAAAGCTGCTTTGCGACAATGACAAGTGTTAAAAGCGCTATACAAATAAAATTTAATTGAATTCAATAGATTCAAAAGAATGAACGATTCGGACCAGAAGATATAAGAGGTGAGCTGCCCATTCTGTTTATCATAATATGTCCTTAGCTGCATTGTAATATTTTCATTACTGGAACTATTGCCAAAATATGTGTATGTAGACGGGGTCTGTTTATTGAAAAGGTAACATTTTATTTTATTTCTGAACAAAAGAACGTAATGAACTAAATGACTCCAAAAAAGATTTGTTCATTTTGATGAACAAGATTCAAAGAACTATATATAGGCAGCTGCTTTCCACTCTTTCCAGTACGACAGAGGGTACCGGCCTACTTTCACCCCTGCTGGCGACCAACAGTAAGTGTAATTAAGGATTGTTAGAACATCTGTGACAAGAAGTAATACATATAGTTTGGTACACTCATGGAATGCTTCTTGCCCAATCAGATTACTAGCCATTGTATTATATAAATGATATAATCTAAATTATATGTTAACAGAATGGTGACTCAATGCACATAAACATACCAGAGGTAACAGTGGCAACATAGACTCAAGGTGAAACCTACTCTGGATTGTGGGATTTAAAATAATGATAGTATACAGGTGTAGAAAATGAATGGCTATTTCCATGTGTTAAATGGATGCTTCAAATTAGGATAATGTGATTACAAGTCCTGAGATAAGCGCAGGTACGAGTTTACAGTATCTAGATGAGATTATACAGTGTAGCAAGGATGAGCCATACACACCGCTGTACCTGCAACCAACTGGCTCTGACTATGCAATCGCTATGCAATCGTGTCACAGTTTCCTCCACATAACAAAGACATTGATATGCAGCTTCTGCTGTGCCACTTAGAAATCCACTTCTAATGAAAAGGCAGCTATTTGGAGTTTACTTTTAAAAACCTCCCTTCTGACTGACTGAGTGCTTCATCCACTCCGGTTTTGTCAACAATCACTGATAAATCATTCAGTTGCTTAGTGATGAGACTGCTGTATCATCGGTTTTTGCCCTTGGTGACTGCTCCATTTGTTTGTCTCACCTCAGTGGGCTCTACTTTTTCACCCCGTTGCTTTTGTTCTTTGTTTCTCCCAGTCTGCAGCTAATCACATTGCAACACAGCAGAGGATTCATAATTACATATTTACTGTCTGATGTGGCACGCTGGTGCCAGTGGGAAACTGAGCAGGCTCTCTGCAAGGCGGGAGTCTCGTTCTCTCTGGAAATATGCCAGGGAGAAAGGCATTTATGGCTATTTTCATTGCGTTTCCAGTAATTCACCCACGCAGGTGCAATCTACATTGATAAACAGGCTGGTTTTATTTATTTAATGGATGCTTTTTTGGTTCAAGTATATCAGTCATTTAAAGAGGAAGCATGTTTAAAACTGACTACATTAATGTCTATTAGGTAGAAAAAGAGCTGATATCATATGAAGAACTTCTGGCTTTCTCTCCAACACCTGCCAAGACTCCAGACTACTCCATAAGGTAATAAATCGGCTCACTCCCCTACATGAGGGCAGAAAAGATCCCTGTGTGATGAGTCATGAAGCGTTTGTGCTTCTTTTCTCACAGCTTTACTGCCGGCTCTGGCGTGGCTCCACTCTCTCCCAGCTTTACTATTAAGTGCTATCATGATGGTGTGATTCACTTTTACAAGCAGCCTGATTCATAACCAGCATGATATATTTCTCTAAGTGCAAGTGTATCATGCATCATTCCAGGTGTTATGTTAATGTGAACACCACTAGTGAGAACCGATATGAGATATAAAGCAAATATGTATATGATCCTGGCATTGCTTCGTTTACACTGTACCTCTTTTTATATATTCAGGGAAACTTGCATAAGTACTATTTTTAGACATATA
>JAQQZT010000023.1:7866927-7898934 GCA_030068275.1 Clarias platycephalus
GAGGACGACGGCGACAGTGGCAAGGAAAAACTCCCTGAGATGGTAATGGGAAGAAACCTTGAGAGGAACCGGACTCAACAGGAAACCCATCCTCATTTGGGTGAAACGGATAGCAGGGATTGATCTGCATCATACTGTATGAGACTGGAAGTTCAGTATAACAGAAGATGTGTTTAAAGAAGTTAAAATGGTATGGTCACAGTCAAACAATGTATGTGAATGTATATTTAGTGTATATTTACAGAGTGCAAGCAGGGACTCCAGCAGGACTAACTGACTGCATAACTAAAAGGGAGATGTAAAGCAACCAATCACTTCACCGTCAACAAACCTAAATGATCAATGAGAGTGTATAAATCTATGAATATCATCAATTTCATTCCTCTCAGAAAGGCTTGTGCATTTATCACTTGCATTTTAAAATGAAATCTGTGTAGGAACATGCATTTTAAACCTCAACTCCATGTGTAAAAGTCTAAACGCGGATGAACAAACTGTTTACAACTCGCCAACGCTCTGGAAAGTGGCGAGTGTGTGGCCAGACTAGCCGTAGCATCTGCTCTGGAGAATCTTGGCTCCCAGGCATTGACACTCACCGACACTCAGGCTGAACTCACTCTAATACACACTTAGGCTACTGTCTCATCATTTTGCGGTCAGAGGCACCCAGAGTGTTTTCTTTTGTGATGCTCATGTTGTGTGTCTGCGTGTGTGTGCACGCTATGGCTGTTTCATTTCGACACAGCGCGTAGAGCATCATTTTATCTAGTGTTTCTTTAAAGCATTACCACACGTCGAGCGATCGGGTTCAGATTTTGATTGATAAAGTCATATATTCCGTGCTGGCAAAATTAGGGACAAATGTGTAATTGTAAGAACAAATAAACAAATTTAACTACTACAATGTAATTACACTGGACTGTAAAGACACATAAAATAGACCGTTTAGGATATTTAAAATATGATTTTGCCCCCCCAATTTATATCTATTTATTTGTGTGTGTATATATATATTTTCAATTAAATGTGGAAATGATTGCTCCCTCCCTCCTCACTCCCCTGCTGGCCAGCGTTCAAATTATTTGCTCTCCGTTCTCGGGCACACTTGCCTTTTTACACCCTCCGACACAGCAGGTGGCAGTATAAACTAGGGCTGTAGCTATCGAATATTTTAGTAATCAAGTATTCTACCAAAAATGTAATCAATTAATTGGATAAATTGTACTTTTGATTAATTAAACAGGAATGTAAAATATGTAAGAGAAACAAAGATTAATTGCTTTTCTTTTTAGAAAAATCAACTTTAATTTTTTAAAATGCATACAGCATTTTATAAAAAATAAACATTGTCATTATTCACAATACAAGGAATAGCTTAAAGTTGACTGAGATGAATTAAGTGCATTACAGTGTCATACATTCTTATTTTAAAGCCTTTTTTCAGATGCAAAAACAAAAAAAAAAAGGTATTTCAAATGACTAAGTATAAAAAAACAACAACTAAGGCACACATTAAAATAAAGAATTATGCAAAAACACTAAGTTGTGCAACTTAACTTTCAGAACTAAAAGTTCTCTTCTTTTGACTTGCTGATATTGTAATCGCTCGCAACAGAATGCTCCCTCAAATCAATACACAGCTAACTTTTTGCGTCTCCTTCCGCTTTGTGGGTGACGTCAACAAATAATTGCGCAAACGCATAACCCAAGCTTTTAAAATTAACTAAAAGAAGCTTTGAGGCAGAAGATTGTGCCTCGATCATTTTTTGTAATCAAATTACTCGAGGAATCGTTTCAGCCCTAGTATACACCTACTTGGTTTGTGAGACAGCACTGACGATGTCGCATCAGGTACAATCGGCTCTGATTCGAGCCGTACCCGAGTGCGCTGTATCGTTCCCAACGGCACTTTTTCCCACCAGACTCTGGCACGGTTCCCGAGCGTGGAACGATTGTGTTCTCACTGATCAAAATGACCCAGACTTTGGGGTCAAGTGTTCTCAGAATAGATCCCTGGCCCTAATGTAAAGATCCCCTTATAAACACTCAGTTTTTATGAACATGGTGGTAAATCTTCCACTAGCTGTAACTCTGTTTGAACACACTAGTGAGAAAAAATTATGCTCTTCTCATGTTGAACCATTGCTCTGTGTTTTTATTTTTATTTTTTAGCATTTTGTTTTTTCAAGATGAAGAGCTGTGACGAGCCTTTTCTCATGTCTTATCCAGCACTCAAGTTTGACATCTTTAAATTTTTTATTTTTTTTAATGCTACATTTCCTGCCACATTTAAGAGCCATTATAAATATTTCCGGTCTATTAATCTGACGGTGTTCTTTCTGTTTGTGAACGAGCTTCTTTTTCTTCCTCTTCGCTGCGTCTTTTCCTTGCGTACCACAAACGCAGAAATCTCTCGAGCGTGTGATGACGTTCAGACCCTTTTATTGATCGCTGAGTGCAGGTTCGCACCCAAAGGACAGGCCTTGTAGTCTGTAAAAGCTTTGCTGTCATCTGACATATTGTTCATTGTTATTTCTGACAAACCGTTGAGAGACAAACCCCAGCCATGTAGGAAGATAATATCAGAAGCCTCCCTCAAGTGCCTTGCCACGTGTCGCTGTTCACATCTGAGCAGCCGGAGAGTCACGACGAGCTTCACAGCTGCGTGAGATGAAGCGAACGCTCGCTGATACGTAGGCGTGATTTAGCCTTTTGGGCCGCAAGTCAGCGCTGAGACCAAAGTGATCGTTTTCTTGCTACTTTATTTTTGTCTGCGTAAACAGAGTGTGTCCAGGAAAGCTTGGTTACTTTTTTTTTTATTTAGTGCACAAATTCTTTTCTTGGCTTGCCGCTGATTTATACTGACGCTCTATCAGACATCTCGGATTCTTTGAAATCTGGGGCAATTTTCCAAGCTTTCAGAAATAATTGAAAGACTGGGCTTCTTGCGTATTACCCCAAAATGTGGCCTGATTTTCATTCTGAAGGAATCAATCAAGTGATATGACAGCTTTAAATTCTAGTTAAATGTTACAGCACTTTTTTTCCTCCACTTTGTCTATTGAGTGTTGTACAACAAATGAATAGAAATATACAGTGTATAATTTCTGTAATCTGATTGAAATCATTCCGAAGAGTTCTTGCAGTTAGGTTAGGCTTTTCCAATAAATTCCCTCTTCTGCATTGTGATTGGTTACAAGGATCCAGGCATGCCTCTGATTGGTTCGATGCTTTTACTATATGTGAAATGAGGAGGCAATCAGTTTTCCTTTCTCTGCCAGAGACCCAGAGGATGAAAGTATTAAGTTCAGCTTTTATTTGTTACATATATTTTATACGTTACTGCACAGTGTAATTCTTTATACCTCGCATATCCCAGCTTTGTTAGTGAGCCGGGGTAAGAGCACAGGGTCAGTCATTATACGAGGCCCCTGAGGCAGACAGGATTAAGGGCCTTGCTCAAGGGCCCAACAGCAGCAACGTTGGCCAAACATGCGTAGAAAGAATGTACCCATGTTCCCAGGGTCCTATGTTCCCTAGTTAAATCTTCTTAACATTTATCTCTTAACCCTGTTAATTCTTGTCTGAGACGAGTATGAACCTTTTTCTGAATATGATCCAGGTTATTTTATCGAAACAAAACTTTCTAAACACAACAAAACTAATGATCATATGTTGTTTTGGAAGTCTCTAGAAAGAATTTCGTCCAGCTAGGAAGCATTCTTTTCAGGTTTCCATCATGTGCTATACAGAACAGGCCAACATGGGCCACATGCTTCCATTATGTGCCAAAGAAATCCATGTAAATGCAGTTGAAAGTCACATTATGAAAGCAAATATTTAATCTTATACCACATGGCCTGCATTTTAACAGATGAATTTTTATTACTTTCTAATTTGTTCCAGCATCGGCAGCGTTTATACTTTAGCTGGATTTATGATTTTTGGTTACACCAACCAAGAAGAGAATTCACCCACGGCAAAGATAATAGACTGAAGGGGAACAGACACAGGATGGAATAGATTTATATATATTTTTAAAAAGAAGTTTCAAAAGTGTGATGGCAAAAGTGTGTGACTGGTGTGTGCTTGGGTGATATACAGGGTGATATGCTTAAAGTCTTGAGCCACCCATCAGTTTTTCACAATTTGCTTCCAAAATGTCAGACCTTCTTGAATTTTTAATGTTGTCTCGGAGCTTCCTGAAGAGAATTTTGGCTCATTTTTGGAAAGTTTTTGACTCTCATTTGCAGTCCAGTCCCTGTACCTGAGAAGTTTCAGAGCAATGTTTATTTTTTGTTTAAGTCACACACTGACTTATGAATCATTCAAGCATTAAAAAAAAAAAAACTTTTAGTGAGCAACAGGTGCAGATGATGACAGATGATCAGGTCAGTGATGGGTACAGTATACTGGTGATTTGGGACAGACGAGAGGGGAAATGAGGTTGCTGCTGAGGTTTTTAGACAACTTTTCACAGTAAAACATTTGCTCCCATTTCTTTAAACAAATCTACATCGTTTAGTGTAATTTTGATATTTGCACGGTCCTGCGAGTAAAACTTTTGATTTTCTGCTTTTCTACTTACGCTTGGCACACATCTGGAACACAATAACTGCCTGTTATATTGTAAGGTTCAACAAAGTTTCTCCTGCCAGTTCCTACCCACCAACCACCTCTTCACTGTCACACAAAAGCAACAAACCTGAGAGAGTGAACAATGTGCTTCCTTTTGCGAGGTGTGTTGGTGTTCCTATAGTTAGTATAAGTGATCAAAAAATTTCATATTTAACTTGTAAAGTAAAACTTTAATAGAAGAAATGTCTTTCTAAACTTGATCCAGTTTTTGTCTGAAGGAAGCAGAAGGAAACTGGTGATGCAGTCACACTTTAGATCTGTGGTGGATATGAGCGTCACTGGCCGACTAGCTTAGAAATAACTGGATATCTAATTAACACCGATTCTGCAACTCGCGCCCGGAGATTGCAGGGTCATGGTAAAAATGTTGTTCTTCCTTTTGATTCTTAAAAACCTTCCATTTGGCTATTTTCGAATTGGCCAAAACCAGAAAAATACAGCCTACTAAGGCTGTAGTTGAACAAAAACGTCCGAATCGAGTGTTGCCTTCTTTATCTGAATGATTTTGGGCAGGATGCATTTATCCTTTGCTCTCCTACACATGTCGTAATCAAGTGAGTCAGCCAGCCTGTAAAAAAAATTTGTGATGGAAAACATGGGGGAGAAAGAAGTCATGTAACCTGGTGCAGTTTTATAGAAAATGTTAATCATTCAGAAAAGCATATATATACATACACACACACACACACATGTATTGTGTGTGTATGTGTATATACGTGTCTGTTCAAAAACAGTCTCTCTGTAATACGTGTTAAAAAAAAAGAAAAGAACTAAAAGAATATATATATATTGTATGGATGGATGGATGGATGGATGGATGGATGGATGGATGAGGGAAAAGAGAGACGGATAATGGAATTTTTCATAAAGGTTATCTTCTGTCAGTTCTAGTTCTTAGAAGAACTATTGAAGAACTAAAGAAAATTGGAATCGGCCCCAATCAGTATCGGAGGGTCAGAAGGTTCGAAGGCCAAGAAACTTTCAATCTGTGCAGCTCTAATGTATATCATCTTGGGTGCATGAGGTAAAATTGAGAGAGCTTTGATTCAAAGCAAATTCGATTCTAAAAGTTTAACATCTTTTAGCATGGTACAATGTCAGATTAGTTCCTAACGATTTCTTCCCTAGTCTTTGTAATAACCTTGTGTTCCCGAGTTCCATCCTATTCAGAAGTTTCGAGTGCTAACATGAACAGTTTTCCAACAATTAAGTTTGAGGGCACAGAGATCCTCTCATCTGGTTTCCTCCACAGAAAAGGAATAAACCCCAGACTGTACGGTTTTGTCCTCTGCTTGATCAAAGTGTGAGGTGTGTTTCTATTTATTTATTTATTTCTTTTCGAGAGTGCCCTTCAGGAGCAGTCTGGAGTGTGTCCTCCCCGGGTGCTGCTCAATCATCTGTTCAATTCGACCGTCTCTCTCTTTCTCTCTCTCTCTCATGCCACACAATAGACCATTTCCCAGCAGCCTTTGTGTTTCTGCAGCTCTTCAGACTCATAAAGTGCTTTGAGGTCAGAAGGAGCACCATTTGTCATTTCATCCACACAAAAAAGTCAGCGAGGTCTAGACTGCTCTCAAACTTATTTATTTATTTGCCTTTTTGTGTGTGTGTTCTGTTTCAGCAGGACCTGCTACCTGATCAAACCCTGTGGTAACTTAGGGTTTTAGAATGAGGGATTATTTTAATATACACATTTTTAAGATGTCGATCTTCGTTTGGATACCCGGACACTCAGGAATCCCTGGAAATGAGAAGGCGGACAGATCTGCCAAGGAAGCACTGTCTAAAAGACCAATCAAATGTTTTATCCCCTCCTCAGATTTGAAGCCAGTTTTGAATTAATTTATCAAAAATAAATGGAAATCAGAATGGGACCAATACTCAAATAATAAACTATACCAAATAAACTCTGATGTTGGATCTAGATATATTTTTCCTTTTAGAAATCGTTGGGATCAAGTGACCTATACAAGGTGCAGGATAGGACACACAAAAGCAACACACACATTTTTACTGACAGGAGAAAACCCACCACAATGTTCAGCATGCAAAGCCCAGTTGTCCATTAAACATATTTTATTTGACTGGAACTCTTTTACTCCTTTAAGGAACTTGTTTTACACTGTCGACACTTTTTAAAAAAAGTTTTTAAGCAAGTAAATCCAAATATGATTTTAAAATTCTTAGAAAAAAATTATTTTAAACATCTTATCTAGCTCTTGAATAACAAAATACTTCTCTCCATGAATATACCCATAGAAGCTGGCATGGCGCAAAGAAAAGAAAGAAAGAAAGATGTCGATCAGCCGACAAACATTTGTCGATCAGATGAATGTTTCATTCATTAATTAGGGGGAAAGACACAATTGTCCTTATTTGGACAACCCTAATTTGGAAACCCACAGACTAGACTAGACTAGCTAGCCTTGAAAATGTGGGAAAAGAAGCTGGTTAAGTTATAAATAGCTAGTTACATTGCCTATAATGTAATATAGAGTACTATGCAAAAGTCTTGATTTCTTCATATTTTGATTTTCTTCATCTCATTTTCAGTCTAGTCGCCGTACCCGAGTAGTCTCAGATGAACGTTTTTTGTTTGTTAAGCCACACATTGACCTACAAATCATTCAAGTATAAAAAGCATCTAACTTGAGTCATGAACCAGTGAGAAACGGGTGCAAATGATGAGGCCGATGGTTAGTATAATGGTGATGCTGAACGCTGAGAGGTTGGAAAAGACGAGAGGGGAAATGAGGTTGCTGCTGAGGTTGTTACAGAAACAACCAGTTTTATAAATTCTATCTTTATATGCTTCACAGCCTTCATGAAACATTTGTTCATTACAATTTTTTTTTGTATTTATTCTACATAATTTAATTTCATTTAATAGGAAAAAATGAGGTGTGGCTCAAGAATATTGCACAGTACTCACAGTTGTCTCTCTTGTATAAAACGTAGAGGGTTCTCTGTTTAACTTAAATGTCAATCTGTCCTATCCCAGCTAGCAAGGTAATTAGGTCTCCAAGTTAGCTAGTTAGTTTTCTGTTAATTTATGTTGTATGTAGCACCTTGGTCCTAGAATAACATTGTTTCTTTTCACTGTGTACTAAACTGTATATGGTTGAAGTGACAATAAAACCGACTTGACTTGAGTACTGCGTATATACAGTACACGTTTGTGCTTATAATGGGTGTCTTTGTGTTTTGAAATCAAAAGGTAGCTTGGCTTCAGCTTTTATTTTTCTATTTAAAGTTTTAATTTTTTATTTTTTTGCAACCATACTGATGACTGCATCAGTATTACATCAGTGATACACAGATGCTGATATTAGTATCTGGCATTTCTCCAGTACCGTGTTCATTTACTCCTTCGTATGTAACACTCACCTAATATTATGTGTCGTGAGCCTATAACGTTCTGTTGTCCCGCTAACGAGCCTCCGACATGAACCGACATCGATCTGGATGTATTTCAGAAGGAGCTACAACTGCGTCATTCTAAAATGCATGTAACCTGATAAAACATTGTGTTCTCTTTTAATAGAAGGGGTGTGATAGGCTGACGTGCGTATGTGGTTGTGTGGAGCAGCGGCTGTGACTGTAGAGCGTGCCGAGCTTTATCAGCAAGTGTGCTCATTAAAAATGACTACAAGGTGCTGTGAAGAGTTCTGGAAGGGTTTTGGCAACCACAGAGCAGTGGAAACGAGCACGCAGAGAAACCCGTACACTTTTATTCCTGTAAGCACAGAGACACGAGCGAGAGACAAGTCGAAACGAGCCGAGCTGCAATTCGAGGAAGGGAAATGTAATGTTGAATGAGCTAAATTAAATGTATTAAAATGTTTTAATAGTAGGTCAGTTTTTAAACAAATAAAAAATTTTAATTACATTTTCCCCCCTATTTTCAGGCGGTATCTGTTTTGACAACTACTGAAAAACACGAGCTTATGCTCCTTGTGGAGGGAAAAATAAAGTGAAGTCACAAGCTGCTTTGCGCTTCGCTGTTCGGTTTTGTGTTTTCACCTCAGTGTGTGTTCATGAATTTTCTCGTTCATGAAAGCTCATTTATCTAACCAGTAAAATTACTACAGTTACTATTTCGCTTGTAATTTCACATATTTTAGTATTTCTTTAACAAGTTACAACAGGTCTCAGAGCTCCCGTAAAGCGTGTTAATACTCCAGCTTTGGGGCATTAAAAAAAAAATTGTATACCTCCAAACTGCCTCTGTTTCACTCCTCCTCCAAATGTGCCATTCCAGTGTCTATGTAAGTGAGACGCTGCTGAGTGACTGAAAAAGACACTGAAATGGCGCGTTTGGAGGAGGAGTGAAACAGAGCAAGTTTGAGGTATTAAAAAAATGTCCCAAAGCTGGATTATTAACACACTATTATTTTATAGAAATACTAAAGAACTGCAGCCAGAGAACAGCAGAATGTGAAACAAGCCAATCTTCTTATGATGTCACATTATGGGGAAAATCTAATTGGCTTGTTTAAACCAGGGAATGTTTTATTGTGCTTTTGTAAATCGAACACTGGCGACCCGTCTGAATGTCTAAACATGACTAAAAGGTGAATTTTGCACATTAGGTCTCATTTAAACACGATAGTCTGCCAAATGATTATGTAGATCGTGAACATATCAGGATGAAAGTAAAGAACAGCGCCTCTAGTGGTGAACAATCGCCCAGGTTCACCTAAATCCATCCACTCTGAATTGTTCCTCGTCACGTAAACATTTAGTGTTCCCCAAAATACAAACTCTGGTTTCAATTCATCCCAAATCTGTGGACTAACAATATACTGCAGTGAAACACTTTCATGAAGGTGCCAATTGAAGTGGAAAATAAAGCTTGTCTTTCCTTTTTGGCTTTTTAGCCATTTCGTCTCGATTGTGTGTTTACATCCTTACTTGGTTCTCGTCTCTTCTTTCTTTCTGTGTTTTTATGCCGTATTTTATTATTATTATTTTTTGCACTCTGGTTCCATCACATCGTCGTCTTCACCTTGTGTTACTATAGCAGACATTTGGACTTTTTACTATAAAATCGTTTCTAATAGTTAACTGTAAAGAGATTTTTATCCAGTGAAATTCCTTATTATCTGTTAAGTATTTGCTGCATAATTTGTATTTGTCCTTATAATGCATGTCAAATTAACTTGGCATCACTGTTTGCACATTGCTTTGCATGATCTTGAATAAAAAGCATATCCAGAAATGGCAGTTTTTTGTAAAGGGGTTTTAAGAGAACTGGTTAAAAGGTAAAATATACAAATTTCAAGAATAAAGTTATAAAATTATGAGCAATTGTTCAACCTTCTAATGCTTCTAATGCTTTGGTGCTGATGGCCAGATAGTGTTTCTTTCTTTATAAAATACTAATTTTACTTATTATTGTAGTATTATGATTTTATGCGTATGGCCCGGGTTCGATTCCCAGACAGTGCCCAAACCCCAGCCACTGGATGCAGTGCCGGTCCAAAGCCCGGATAAAAAAATGGGATGGTTGTGTCAGGAAGGGCATCTGGTGTAAAACCTGTGCCAAGTTTGTATGTGCGACCCCTTGTTGGGAGCTGCCGAAAAATCTGTTCTCAAAACATTTCGATTTTTTTTCCTTATAAATCTGATCAGTTTTGAATTCTGACACTTCTTTCTCAACTCAAAGGGTTGATGTATTTATATAACAAATGTTAGCTACGTGTCAGAGAACTAGTCTTGTTCAGTCTGGCCACAGGGCGTTGAATTCATTTGTTAAATGCATAGCAATTCCATGAAAAGGTCAACCTTACCATTAGAGCAGTGAATCATCGGTTCGATTTTTGAGCATTTTGTTTTTTTGATTCCATAGCACTAAAGTTTGTCTGATTTTTTTTTTTTTTTTTTTTTTTTTTCCAAGCAGCTGTATTTCTTACAGGTTTTAAATATTTGAACTACTTTAAATATCTCATGTATTGAAATGCTGTGCAACTTGTGTTGGTTATTTCAAAAGTCATATCTTATATAAAGCAATTATCTTTTATTTTCATTTCAATCTTTTGCACCATGCTCCAGTCCAGTAGGTGGTGTTGCACCAACCATCCATTAACTTCAAAGTAAAAATGTGGAAAATGGAAGTTCTTTGTATTTTCTGCAGGGACCATGGCATTTGAAAATTTTACTTAAAAAGTGTGAATTGATTTGATTCAATCGAATATTCATTGATTTAATTGAATCAATTAGCAGTTGACAAAAGGTTGATTAAGTTGCATGATCGATAATACTGAGCATCAAAAAGCACAGACACTTAAATAATAAACTACAAAAAAAATGAGAAACAAACACGAAAATGTCAGCAATAATTGCTGATTTAATCATTTCATATATATATATATATAAATAAATATAAGTGCTTGGGATGTGAATCTGAGACGCTGGTATCACAATACGTATTTGCCGATTCGATTCTGATTGCACACTCATGAGCTTGTTAAAAAAAAAAAAAAAATGTACAAGGTCATCTGTTAAATTTTGGAATTAACTAAATATTTGAGATATCGTGAAGTGAGCAGAATGAAGGTGTGAAATTGCGTTTATTAAGTAGAATTGCACACTCATAATCATATATTTACAATTATACAGGGCCATCTGTTGAAGTTTGAGATGAACTTTTTTTCAAGGTTGATTATTTATTTTTTTTACTAAATATGATATATGGGCATTTTCCATTAAGGATGGAATACTGACAAATATTTGTTTCAAAGTAGCATATCTGTCCATCAGTACATCAGCATATCCGTCTATATCAGTAGCTCTTTCTGTGGGCTGATTGCGATGAAACAAAACCTATATTTTACTCCAAACTCTGCCGAAAACTCCATTAAAATTAATTCAGTAGTTTTTACGTGATGGGTGCACAAACAATCAGACTGACAAAAATTCCAAAAATCATTTGGATGTGTTCGAATACTCTATTAATTCTCTATTCTATTTTTTTCCATTCTAAACAAGCTGAGCAAATTATTTGCTTGTACAGTCGCACACGGGATGCTTTCTTGCCTGCTAATGTGTGAATAGTTTAGAGTGCACCTCATGTGGTATTAGAGGAATGCCAACATTTACTAACTAAAATACAATTGTATATAATAATTTTTTTGTTTGTTTGGTGATATCTGAATCGCCACAAAAGAATCACCCCATCTCTAATAAAAAAACGACAAACATTTAGTGTTTATCCAAGTCGAGTTTGTAGAAGACACTGTATATTTTCTGGATGTGAATGATACATTTTTAGCCAAAGAGATTGTTAAAAGTTATGCAAATGAATTCCCTCGTACTAAGCCTGTCCATGCTCTGAGGCTTTCTATTTAGCAATGTGAGTCCAAATGTCACATCCATAACGCCGTAGCCGGTTTACTTTATCGCCGGCATGTCAGTTCCACTAGATGTTGCACGACGGTTCTGCATTGGAGGATTAACACATTTCGTTTGTGCAGTTGGTGATTTTTATTTTTTTTGCAGATCATCTCTGCTGTCTTCATTGTAAAGGAAAGAGTTGTCAAGGAAACCTGGTTTAAGGAACTCTCCTGCTGACAGGTTAGAAATAAAACCTGTCAGCAGACGTGAGTTTTATTCCCTCCTGCGAGTCTGTTTTTTTTTTTTTTTTTTCTCCTTTTTTAATTCTTTACCCAAGCACACATATAGCGTTAGTGGTTATTTAAATGTATCTTTACTATCAAGCACATGCCTTGAGGTCTGAATGGATATCTGGATTTTCTGGAAAAAAACAAAAAAACATTGTTCAACCGTTTGGCAGCAGCACAATGCATACGCTCATGCCTGGTCTCTGTCTATTGTTCAGCTGTCCAGGTTTGATCCTGTTATCCACCGTAGCCTCAGGTTCCTGTTCTAGACTGTCAGGAGTCAAACCTGATGAGGTCTTCCACTGTTGTTGCTCATCCACCCTGAGGTTTGGTGCATTGTGCATTCAGGGCTGCTTTTCTACTCACCACGGTCGTATGGAGTGTTTACTTGAGTAACTAGTTATATTTCACTGAGTTTCTTAATCTGGTCAAGAGGTTCTTCTTTATAATGTGCTTTCATCCATAGCTGATCATCAGGGCGGAATATTTAGACACTTAGTTTAGTGTCACACCGCACATAATGGCAAATAATTAAAAGGGCATAAACTAAAAAGTACCACTTTTTTTTTTTTTTTTAATTACAGTTTTCATTTATTAGTCAGAAAAAACTTCTGCCAAATTATTATTAAACATACACTGCTGTGAAAAAGTATTCGTTTTTACATATTTGTCACCTTTTAATGTTTGAGATGATTACACAAAGTTAAATATTATAAAAATAGAACCCCAGGAAATATAAATAGCAGGTTTTAAATAATTTCATTTATTAAGGGATAAAAGCTGTCCAAACCTGGAAAAAGTAATTTAGGAATAAACTGTGATTTTTGGAAACCGGAGTTAAATTTTCTTTTACCACACCCAGGCTTTATTACTGTCAGACCTGTTGAATCAAGAAATTGATTAAATAGAACCAGTCTGACAAAGTGAAGTATGCTAAAGGATCTAAAAAACAAACTAAAAGCAACACAATGTAAATTTTGGCTTGTCTCGCCTTCGCCGAAAAATATCTTGGCTTACCCAAGACTTTTGGGCAAATATTCTGTGGACTGATGAGACAATAGGTATGCATAGTATTGTTATTGTTACATCTGGTACTACTGGTTACTATGTACCGTTACTACTGATACTACAATACTACTAACATTAGTATTGGTTTGGGGATGGATGACTTCCATAATTGATGAAAACCATGAATTTTGCACTGTACCAGGAACCCCTGAAAGAGAAGAGAAGAGAATGTCCAGTCATCAGTTTGTGACCATCAAGCTCAAGCACTTGAGTTATGCAGCAGGACAATGATCCAAACACACCAGCAAGTCCTCCTCTGAATGGCTCCAAAAAAAAGATTTTAGAGCAGTCTAGTCAAATTCTGTCCTGTTTAATGTGGCTGAATTAAAATAATTTCAGCGATGTGAACGACTTTGAATTGAAAGTTTTTTGCAGTTGTTGCAGCCAACCAGTTATTAAGTTTAGGGGCAATTACATTGATTGGATGGCTTTTTTTCCTTCATAAATAAAATCATCATTTAAATTGCATTTTGTATTAACTCAGGTTATCTTTGTGTAATATTGACATTTATTTGATGAATCATTTAAATGTGACAAATCTGCACCATTTGCCTTTAATAAGGGGAAATACTTTTTCATGGCACTGTATGTATACTCTATATATAATGTACGCATGGCCGGTTGGGGTCTCGCCGTGAGAGCTTGTTTGTGTGTTATTGGCTGTTATTAAATACAATCAGCACCATCCAGGAATTGATGGTTTTGTTGCTCGCTGATGCACACATGTTAGTATGCCCACACACGTCCACACACAACACGCATGCCACCACAAACAAGCGCGTGTGTGTATTGCACTCCTCTCCTGTCAGCTCCCAATCTGGAATCTGCTTTCATAGCACCAAAGCAAGCCAAGCATGGTCTCGTTTGAAGAAGAGCAGCACCTTAACCATCTGCTCATTTGGAGCATGCTCTGAAAACAGCTTCTTCTTTTTTATTTATTTATTTATTTATTTATTTTGAAACGCACCGGAGAGATTTTCTTTCAATTACAACTCTTCACATCAAAGAGCGCACAGAGCAATCGGAGAACAAAGGTCTCCATAGAGTCAGGATTCTAATACCATGTTTGCGGCCAGGTGTTTATTTTCTTTCCGAGCTGCATGGCCGACCGCTCTTAATTACGTGGCTTGGATCCCCCACCTCACACACACACTTTCTTACCTACTTTTTTCCTGTAGGAAATTTGGGGATTTGCTTTTCCATATTGCTTTATTCTTAGGAATTTATTGGTATGTTATTCCTAATATTTCTATGATGTAGTATATGTTAGCTGCTTCAGTTTAGACCACGTAACGTTTAAATATCCGCCGCGTTTGTTGTGCGACTTTGCAGTATTGGCCTTTTCTGTATGGATGTTGCAGAAGCCTGCAAAATGCAAATGAACCAGAAATGTCTTTTGTGTTTTATGAGCATTCTGACCTTTACAAGAATCCAGGTAAGCATTCTGATAAATCGCGTTGTTTGTTTGAGGGGGAAAAAATACAATATTGGTCACTTTAGTTCAGGATAGACTTTTATCTACGACACTTCAGTTTCACTAGTTTTTCAAAAATTTCTTTTAGCTTTTAAACCTAAAATATTTACAAATATTTGACTACATCCGAGTGGTTGTTTTCGCATTAGGCACGGTTGCTCCCTCCTCCTCACACCCTGCTGTCTAGCGTTCACACTAGGGCTGTAGCTATCGAATATTTTAGTAAGCGAGTATTCTACCAAAAATTTAATCGATTTATCAGATAAAATGTACTATTAAAGTGCACGAAGACACTTTAATAAGGCACCTTAATAAGACACTTTTTATGCATATTTGCACACCCTCTTTCTTATACCAAATTTCTAAATTCTTAAATGTTCTATTGTACAGTATATTTCTGTTTTTATTTTTATGTACAGTATATTTCTATTTTTATTTCTATTTTTCATCCTAGTTAAATTTAAATTTTCTATCGTATTTCTTTTAATCATATTTATTTCTTTAATTCTTTTTTTAAGGTCACTGGTCGGTCGTATAAGCATTTCACTGCATATCGTACTGTGTATGACTGTGTATGTGGCAAATAAAATTTTTATTTAAATTTTGCTTAATTAAACAGCAATGTAAAATATATAAGAGAAACAAAGATTAACTGGTTTTCTTTTTAGAAAAATCAACTTAAATTTTTTAAATGCATACAGCATTTTATCAAAAATAAACATTATTGTCATTATCCACAATACAAGGAATAGCTTAAAGTTGCGCTTCTTCTTCATCGGTGTTTACTGGCGGCTTGCACCCGGAAGCACGCTGTAACACCAAACAAATAATGGCGCAAAAACGTAACACAAGCTTTTAAAATTAATTAAAAGAAGCTTCAAGGCAGAAGATTTAGCCTTTTTTTTTGTTCTCTGTTCTCTGGCGTGCTTGTGTATTTTCATTCTCCGGTACAGCAGGTGCCAGAAGGCACCTACTTGGTTTGTGACACGCCATTAAACATAAGAAGTAGAGAGCAAGAAAGTTACATTTTGCACAATGTCTAATGCTATTGATATTTTGGGGAAAAAATGTCTAGAACAACTCCTCTGCACAGCTCATCTGGAGTGCAGATGAGCTGTGCATTTGTAGGTCAAAGGTTGCGAATGGCACTAATGATGTCGCGTCTAAACAGCGATCGGGCGTCTGTTCTCAGACTGGCTTCCGTCCTGATTTGATCCACACATGAGTGCGCTCTATCCTTCTCGAGACTACCTCTTTAAGCGGACACTGGCACGGTTCCCGAGCACAGATCGATTGTGTTCTCACTGATCAAAATGAACCAGACTTTGGAGTCAAGTGTTCTCGGAAACGATCCCAGAGCCCTGATGTGAAAACACACTTATTCACTAGTGATGGCATCTGGTGTAGAAAAATGCAGGGTTTAGCCAGGAAGTGGAAAAAGTCAGGTTTTGGCTGTTTATTCTTCTTGTCGGTTGTCATTTTTGCTAGACTATTTTTAGCTAACTTCTGCTAGCTAGACAGCTATGCTAAGTAACACAACTCTGGTCGTGCTGAGAGGAAAATAATCAGTTTACTGGTAACTGTGTTCTATACACCCTGTATATGAAATGTATGGTATATTAAGTAATACCATACATTGCATACTTAAGAATGCCTTGATAATCTTTTTATTTATTTATTTTTAATGATTGTAGAGCTGTGTATCTTATAGACTTCCAGTAAGAGCAGCTTCTACACCCGAGGTGTGTGTGAAGTGAACAATACCAAACAGTGACAATGAGTGTTAGGAAGCATCTGCACTACACGCTCACAGTTCCTCTTCCCGACATAAGTGCACTTTAGTACATACTTATTCCCAGCTGCACCAGCTGTACGTGTGACCACTGCAGTTCAACAAACTTAATATCGCAGCTGTGATATTTTTATTATTTGTACTTTTATAGAAGTGTCAGATTGCACTGTGTAATATTTGGACATGGATTTTCTATTTAATGCTTTTCTAAAATTTATATTTATTCTATTATGCACCGTTAGGATTGCGAGTTAATTGTGCTTTACCCTGTCAGATGACAATAAAATATCAAATCTGGCCGCCTGTCTGTCTGCCTGTCATGTGCATGCATGTGTGTATATAATGTATGTACTGTATATACAGACAGAGAGATGTCTGTTTATGTATGTAAATGGCTGTTTAACTCTGTCTAAGCATCATTTTTTTTTTATCTCTACAAGTGGATAACTCTGTCTGCCTCTATTTATTAGAGATGGGGGGGGACTTGGGTGAGAGTTGATTTGGTGATGTATATTAATTCTTTTGGTCGGCCATTATTGTTATGCCACACTTACTCAAAAAACAACAACATATATATAATTTATTTATTTATTTTTGAATAAAATTGTAATTTTTTCATGTTTGCATTTGAGGTTCCTCTATAATCTTACAGGTGATGCTCTTCTTCAGTGTTTACATATTGGTTCTTGTGAGGTACGAGCAAATAATTTGCTGAGTTTGACAAAAATAAATTTAAAGGATCTAATGATTTATATTGTATCGGCTGATCGCTGGCGATTTCTATCCCTACTGTTTATCTCTCTAAGTGACTAGCTGTCTGTCTGTTGGTCTGTATGTGTTTTTGTATTTTTTTTTTTTAAGTCTGATCTGACTTCCAATTTCCTCTCTTTTCCTCCCTAAGAACTCTGACAGCATAAACAACCTCTTTTGTAACATTCTTTAATCTTTTTTTTTTTTTTTAATTGAATCATCTGTTTATATAAGAATTTTTAATATTTTCTCCAAAACTGCACAAGCCTACAGGACTTAAAATAGAAGAATCCCAAAATAGAAGGTTCCTGGAAAGAGCTTTTTCAGGTACAGTCCAACTGAAAATGAGGCGCTGATTACCAACGAGGATGAGGGGGAGACTATCATGTTTCAACCTAAAAAAAAAAAAAAAAGTGTGATCTCCTCCACAGTTCTGCTTGCATGAGTTCGCAGATGTTTCCTGATTGGCTGGTGTTGCTGTGATTGATGTGACGGTGCAAGTATTTGCTGCAGTAGAGACACACGAACCCGTCATTTAATCATGTATTTGTTGATTCGTTCATTATGTTTCTTCTTAAAAAAAAAATTTCCCCCTCGTCATGTTGTATATTGAAACACTGAACTGAAAGTGTGATGTATGTATGATTTTTGTTGCCAAAAAAAAATAAAATTTCAAGCAATTGAGCTTTCTATTGTTTTAAACCTGCAGACATTGCAGACTTCCGCCTGACTGGTTCAGCTCTAGTTTCTCCTACAGTCCTCCATTTCCCAGTGGAATAATGTGGTGTTAGAAAGCCTGGCTCAGGGCTCTCTGTGCTCTGACGGGTGCACAGAGTTTCACACATGCCCCTTAAGCGCATTTTCTCCCTGATGCGAGCGTTAGAAGGCAGGGAGGTCGCGGCTGGGTGAGTGTTAAAGATCACCCATGCTGTATTAGATTTCCGGAGTCCTGCTTGTGCAACTCGGTGTTGTTTTAAAGCGCAGCTGCAGAATGTGTTCAGCTCGGTGGAGATCCTAAAGAAACGGTTTCTGATTTAATTTAATTTTTTTCTCCTTCGTATTTCAGATGACTCTTAATAAGGGGTGAAAAATTAGGCTGCCTCTCGTTATTAATTAGGTTTAATCCAGAGTAATGGAAGCGTATGGCAGGAGTGCGTCAAGGATTTTTATAGACTTTTTATAATCACATACAGCAGATTTGCTTTCAGGATTTATGAATTTGACTGGAAGGCGCACTCTGTTCATATTTGGCCTGCGTGAACTTGCGGTAGTTCGTAATCAGTCAGAAGTGAGGAAGACACTCGGGATTGTAAACCATTTGGATGTTCAATTATTTTCATTTATTAACTCGTTCTCCAAATGATTCAGTGAGTCTAATTGATATCTTAGATATTTGATTGCGCTGAATTGAGAATTAGATTCAGATAGACTAGTGCTGGACAATTAATCGCAGAAAATTAATTGCAGCACACAGATTAGTGCGATTATTTAATCGCATACAGCTGTAATATAAGCATGATCAGGAATTTCTGTTGAGTTTGTCCGTAATTTATATATTTATTTATTTAGCCATATAATTTGCTGGTACCTTTTTTATTTATTTATTTATTTTGTCATATAACGCAGTTCAGTACATGTAAAAAATAATTGCGATGCCATACTTTGGCTAATTCGTGTAGCCCTAGCATTGATTAAGAAGAAGTAAGCACAAAGGGACGAGAGCGAGAGAGAGAGAGGGAACTAGAGGAAAGAAAGAGGAGAAATGTGGAAAATATGAGACGTACAGGAAGAAAGGAAATAAATAATGTGAACTGAGGAGATAACTTGAGCAAAAGAGAAAGCGACAGACGGAATTGCGAAACGTGAAGATGGATGAGAAAAGGGTGTGTCTGGAATATAAACAGTGCTGCCCGTTCAGAAAAGGAAGGGGAGTGAGTCACATTTCCAGTAAATATATGCATCGTATGGTGCCTTCACCTTTATTTTGGATGGCAACCTTTCTCCAGTAATCCCGTGCATCATCCACCCCGTATTAATGTCCATAGGAGACATGGAAGAAAAGGTGCTGGAGCGATTCGTGGACAAAAAAGTTATTTTTAAATTTGTATTTATTTATTTATTTTTTTATACACTGAGTTTATTGTGAGTGAGGACAGCTGCTTCCTACTCGGCATACCGTTTCCGTACATGTGGAATTTCTGCTTCATGATTTATAAGACAGCAAGACTTCAAGAGAGCTGCCTCATGTTTCAGACACACCTACATCGTGCTCTCTCTCTCTCTCTCTGTGTGAGTGAGTGAGTGAAATGCCGTTTTCATACCGAGTTAGAATTATCATACAAGCATATTTGAACGCACTACAAATTCGGAATTACAAATCGGAAGCTCGTATTTTTCTGCAAGCCTGGATTTTCAACAGTTGCTGTTACATTTTCAGGGATTTGTTACCTTTGTGAAAAGGTCAGAATCTTCCATCTTCAAAATTGCAACAATTTGCCACAAATGTCATATTACGTTTATGCGATGTTGTGTTTTTGGAATTATTACTTTAAAAGCTGCAAATTTCTATTATGTTTAAGGTTTCTTGCGAATGTGAGGACTGTAGCAGATGATCAGGTTTTTGTAGTGTGTTAAAAGTGTTGCATGTTGAAATGAATTTAATAGCAAAATTAAATTTGTTTTTTTTCCTTCTACTTCTTTATTTTTTTTCTGCATGAACCACTTGCACACACCATTTTGTAATTCTGACCTCTAACTCATACTGTAGGCATCAAGTGAGTGCAGCATAAATCAGAGCTTGTGATTGGTTGAGTCCGACACTGGTTGTGACATCACAAGATGACAAAAAATAGGAAATAATTTCAAAAGGCAACATCTCACCATTTTTAACTTTAAACTTAATAATTATAATTATTAGATATGGTAATCAACAAGGACTACCCGATACAATATCACAATATCTGGGTGATGGTTCTATTTGTATCGCGATTCTGTAAGTATCACAATTTTATAAATATCCTGTTTTGATATTTCTTTTTTTTTATTTTGTTGCTATTCAAAGCACACTTTGCTCCAACCACATGGGATGCTGCCTTCCTATGTGTGAATAGTTTAAGGTGCACCCCATATGTAGGATTATAGAGGAACTATTGGGGGGGGGGAATTTATGTATCACCACGCTGATCTTAAAATATTATTATTATTTGGTTATGCGCTCTAAATGATTTATATATTGGTAGGCAGCACATTTCATTCTACATAATAGGAGCTAATTATTTGATTAATTTGTTTAGAATGATAAAAAATGAATTAGGATATTTATAAAATCACGATATGAACTAAATTGGCACCTGGTATCATGGTAATATCGTATCGTGTGGTCCCTGGTCATTTCCATCCATAAGAGGACCGCATCATTTTACTACCTCAAATGCAGATATATAGAAATAAAAAAACTAAATACAATAAAATTTTAGCACTGAATTGCCACACAAAATAATTTAATTAACATAAGTAATTAACTGGCAATTAACATTAATAAAAAAATCAGTCAAATTCAATATTTTAATATTTTTAGATGTAGAAATGTATCACTTTTATATGTATATGTTATACTTTTTTATGTATTACTTTCAGTAGTCCTGAGAACACTAATTGTGGTAGATTTCATGTCTTAGATTATTGTACTTCAGGATCTTAATTTACACAGACGTTACATCTGACAATTGTTTCCGTTCCGTTTAAACGACTGTGGATTGTTTTGTTTTGTTTTGTCCCCCTTTCATGACTAGAGTGTCGTCTTGCCATCATGCACTTCATGTTCAGCTTTACTCAAGGGTGTTGTTTCCGTCATATCTTTAATTTTAAACCCCCAGTTAACTTGAGCTCGCGCTCGGATTTTGGCTTGCCTCGCTCGTCGGCGCTGTGCCGTTCAGCTGTTCTTTCCAAGTCGCTGACAACACATCCAGTTCTGACTGTGAACATCCTGGCGTCGGCGTGTATTTAGAATCAGTGGCGCATCGTTTCAGTCGTTCGTTCTGCATCCGTCATCTGATTAAGCGTGAGGAATTCCGCGTGTCACGCCCCTGTTATCTTTTCGTACTTTATTCCTCGTATGGCAGCATTCGCATTTAATGGAGCTTTCCAAATCTCGTTTGGACCGCGCTCTTAGCCAAAGGATTGGCATGAAACATCATCGAGCTTGTTGTTAAAGTGGATTGCATCACGTTTGAGTCTCGAGAACCATATAATTGCCACTCAAAGGTCGGACTGAAGCAGTGTCTCAGGTTTAGTGACTTATAAATTGGATTGTCTGAAGTGCTTTCGTCGTCCTCGTTTCCTTTTTTCAGTAATGGATCACTTTTATCCTGATCCGTCTCTGACATGCGGAGAGTTTGTAATCCATTCGACTCGCCACCGCAATCTTTTTAATTTATTTTTTTTCCTTCATCCACCCTGTTTACACATAAGTATCAGGATTATATCTGGATAGGGAGTAATCAAAGATGGAGTCGCACCCGAGACACCTTTTAAAACTGATTAGAATCGGATCGCTTAAATCACTTCTCGAGACCTGGGACACATTTTCGCACACATGTTACACACATGTGCAGATGCTTCTCCGGGGCTCGTTTTATAACCGAACACACTACTGATGCACAAAATTAGAATTGTGATGCGATATCATAAAATGTTGGTAGAAGATATAAGAGTGTAAAGTGACCTGCGTTAATGGGTTGTGTGTGTGTGTGTGTCAGGCAGTGTTGGAAAGAGGACACATGGGGTTCTTTGGGTTTAGGTTTTCAAGAGACTTTGGCACACTTATTTAATTTTATTAGGAAAATTAAATAAAAGGTATTAGCTTGAGTTGAGTAACTATGTTTCGAACAGACTAAAATGGGATGTGAACTTTTCCAGTTCAGGTTTAATGTCTATTAGGTTTCCTGTCACAATTAGTGTCACTGATTTAAAAAAAAAAAAAAAACTTCAAACCCGCTTAAACAAGGTGATTAAACCCTTAAATTATACTTAAATTGAAGTATAAATTTACTGTTTACATATAAAATTATAGCGACCTATAATTTAACGAACGAACGCAGGCAAATTAAGAACAGGAGTAAGGAAATGCATTAAAATGATGACAGATTTTTTTTTTTTTTGGAAAACTCAATTGTAAGGTAAGAAGAAAGACACACGCTTTTGTCACATGCACGAACAATGCGTCGACGCTCTTTCTTTTTGCATATTCACTCTGACGCTTGAACTCACAACCTCCTGATGAGTAGCCCTGAGCCTGAACCACTGAGCCGCTGCTGTCCAAATGACTCACGCCCCATGCGAATCAACCATCTGATCATTCAGCGTGACTAACTGTGACACCGTGACACCATAACAACCCTAGTCACAAAGCAGCTTTACAGAACTCCAGATCCCTAATGAGCAGGCCTGAGGCAAGAGTGTCAAGGAAAAAGTGCCTGGAAGACACGATGAAGAAACCTCAAGAGGAAGCAGATTCGAAAGGGAACGCTTCAGTTTTTCTGGATGGTAGGTTTATGAATTTATTACAATATTCAGGTGAAGACGAGAGCGCACTACGTGTGTGAGAATGAGGACATACGTGTATACATGATACCTAAGGTTAGCGCACATCCCATTCTGAAGCTTGTCGCCAGAAGAGTGTACGGAACGAGTGGGATTACCCTCCAGGACTTAGACTAGACGTCTCCCGGTCTACACCCAGCGCTTGATTTACAGCGCTTTGAACGATACAAAGCTGCTAACGTACATTTATAACATGTTAGTGGGTGGAACGCTGCAGCAGAGATTGATGGAAAGGCTCAGTTCCGCCTGCCCGCCCGAGATCGCTGTCAGCCAGTGCGCTTCAGATGTGGAAAAGGAGTGATGGATGTCCTGAAACAGCCTCCCGCTGTCCTACTTTCTGAGATCGCTGTCTTTAAGCTCGAACGTCTCTCTCGGCTTCCGCGCGTCTCTTTGCTCTGTCTCTTCTTGCAGAGCATGAATCATAATCCCGATATGAAAGAGGCGCCTTTTGATTAGTGCATAAAATCCTGCGCATATGCACAGTTGAGACGCTGGTAACTGATCCTTCCCCTTTCTTCCTCAGAGACTCGTCCTTATCTACCATTTTTTATTTTTTTTTTCCCTTCGTCTTTGCATTTTATCATCAGCTTTGCCGAGATGGTGATGCGATATCGCGACACGCTGCTCATCGAACGGCTTTTTATTTCACACTTTGGCTGCTTAATATTCCAGACTAGTCTAGATAGCAATAAGACGCTCTGCGTTCAAGTTTGGCCTTTAACTGACAGGTGGCTTAAGCCCTCACACCCAAACCCCAACACGGGCTGTGATGAGGGTAAAAAAAAAAAAAAAGGCTTCATGATGAAAGTCATTCCATGTTTGTGTGTGTCTCATGGCGTGTCGCTGTATCTCTGTTCTCGCAGCAGGAGCTCTGCAGTGAGTAACACACTCCCTGGGCTCCCTGATGCTGTGTGGGTTTGTCAAATGCCATCTCCGAAGCATTAGCCCGCGTGTGCCAGGCATTTATCATCAATGAATAATAACACACGTGCACTCCGGCAGTCAGACGTCGGCTTTCAGCCCCGCGACCGGTTGCTCTCATGGCTTCGCCAAAGGAAACGACGGAGCTTTGAAACGGTGCCCTTTTCCCTCGTCTTCTTTATCTGTGCACCAGAACATGCAGCACGTCCAGATCAAGCTTTCAACTCCTTCCCTTTTAAGAGTGCAAGCTCCAGGGTGTTGATTTTAATCCAAGCCGGGGTGACTCCGACAGGTCAGCTCTCTCTCTCTGAACCCCCTCTTAGAGCCGAGCATGTTCTACAGCCCAGAGCCGGGGCTTCTGTCTTAGGTGGCCGAGTTAGGAGATCCTTTTAAAAGACATCATTTGCATCGACTTGAGTGGAGCATACGAGTTATTCGTTAATGCTCTACAGGGATTGAAGATGTAGCTTCTACAATACAATATATGGGGGGAAGCAGTTCTCTGGTTAGTTTTCTGTTGCACCTTTTTTTTTTGTGTATATATGAATTGATATTTGTAGCTTTTGGCTCCACTTTGAGCTATAAAAGCGTCTTTCGGCTCCTCTCCGAGGGCGGGCATGCCCATTTCTTTACCTTGTGCTTTTTGCATTTTGCACTCTGGCGAGGGTGCTGTGCAGATGTAGCAGTATCGTGCCTCCGACCCGCTGAGCACGAAAGGGATGACGCATTGATAAAGACACCGAGCCATCATGGGCATTAACGTACCCTGGAATGGTGCAAGCGCTGCTGAAGTCAGCAGGCTAAAATCCCCCATGCAAGATCAGAGCTTACAGTCGGTCCAGTTTCGAATGATGACAATTGGAAGATTAACATCAAGTGCAGCATAATAAAATGAAGGGGGAAAAAAAAGAAGTTACTAAAAAGAAGAGTAACTAATAACTGGTAGTGTCCTGTGTGAGCAAGATGTAGCACTGGAATTATATGCAAAGAATTTTGGAGAAGTGTATAAAATGTGCAGCTGAGCTCTATGCCCTGATTATACCCCGCATTAACATGCTTTTTTCTCAGACAGCTTTTGTCGACGTTATAAAAGCACGGCTTGCTGTCGGAACACGAACGGATCAGTCTAGCACTTGCGCAGGTCATTCGCGTATCTGGCAGGTGGAAGCGCAACGCATTAGGCAGAAAGTAAATGCCCACAGACTGAAAGGACTTTAAATTATTCCAGCGAGAGGCAAAAACCCCGAACAGTGAAGGGACTTATGGGGGGTGGGGGGAACGAATGACTTTCATACAATAAGAATCACTAGTGATCCTATTCCTGCTTACTGACAGCTGGCTGACTCCCACACACAGTCTTGCTAGTTACCTTATTTGCATATTGCATGGGAGACACGAGACCCATCTGAGTCTCTGTAGTAAAGTCTGTCTACCCGGCAGCCATCTTTGCAAAGCTCTCAGGCAGATCTCTGAAGCAGAACGACTGGAGAAATAACCAGTTACAGGTGCTGTTATGCCAGTACGATCCCAAACTCCACTAGTGTCCAATGAACAGTGTTTCTGGAATGTTTTATTCCTGTTGTACCACAACATTCCGTCACAAGCCTCTCTCTCTTTCTTTCCCTCTCTCTTTTTCCCCTCTCTCTCTCTCTTGCTCATTCCATCACAAGCCTCTCTCTCGCTCGCTCGCTCTCTGTTCTTGAAGTTGACGAGACAGAAAAATTGCAGCTTTTCATCTGACTGAGAAACTGTGAAAACTTTCTCCCATCACAAAACTGCACCTCGGATTGTTGCAAAACGTTGACACCGGAGACTCTTTCCAAGAATGCTTAACACACACCTCCTCAGAGAACACTTCACCACATTAACGATTGAACAGATTTCTACAATGGGTCCATGTGGAGTGTCCACCATACAAGGCCCTGCATATGCATGTTGCCATGGAAACAGCTCCTGGAGATTGAGATTCCCGGGTGATGCTACAGCCATCCGTAGCCTGGAGTCTAGAGAGCGGGTTATTGGCCATGCTTTATCAATCATAGTGGAACTAACAGATCGTGGGCAGCTTTGAGCTCACGCAAGTGGAAGTGGCGGAGGAGTGCAGGAGTGTTTTATTAATTATTATTAGTGTTTTATTAATTTACAGCACCAATCAAAAGTTTAGACACACCTATTCTTGAACCATACTGGTGATTTCAAAACTATGTAAGAACAGAATTATCAAGTATTATGATGAAACTGGCTCTCAAGACCATCCCAGGAAAGCAAGACCAAAACTTATCTGTGCTGCAGAGAAGTTTGAGTTACCAGCCTCAAAAACCCAATTAACAGTTGGTGCCATTTTTGAAGGCTTTACGGAGCATAAGTAGCAGACACTTCTCAATATCAACTGTTCAAAGGAGATTATTACATATTTTCAGCATCTTCAGCATCGTTTTATAGTGTAGAAAGAAATAAAAACCAGGAACGACCATGGAAATAGAAGGTGTGTCCAAACTTTGGCTAGTAGTGTATTTAACATTGGAGATTGTGATCATATTGGTAGAAGGATGCTGAGGTTGGAACCGCCATGCAGGAGGTCTAGTTGAAGACCAAGGAGGAGATTTGTGGATGCGGCGAGGGAGGACATGAAGTTGGTGGGTGTGAGAGAAGAGGATGCGGAGGATAGTGTTGGATGGAGGCAGATGATTCGCTGTGGCGACCCCTGAAAGGGTATAACCGAAAGACAAAGAAGTGTATTTAACTGTGATTTGCCTTGCATGTAGGACTGATATCAACTGATGTCAAACTGGTAATAGAAAATGAACACACCCTTTGGCAAATTAGAATCGAGAAAACATTTGTCATTTGGCAATTGCCCTTATCCGACTGTTCTCTCTTTATATATCTGAGCGGTTGAGGGTTAGATGGCCTTACTCAACGGCCCAACAATGACTTGGTGGTTTGGGGTGATGTTGCGTTTGAAGAGACCCAACATTTTAACCAAACTACCTTTTATTGTACAAGATCCATTACAAGACAAGATCCACAAAATGGATCACCAAACTGACATTTCCATCTAATAGCATGAATACTCATTTATTCCCATAATACAAAAATAACCCGCTTGAGCCACTACGCACGTACATATTTCCATAACAACACTATGCTTCATGGCTGTTTACGGTAACTCCGAACATCAGACCCGAGGGTAAACCAAATCCCGAATGGCTTCCTAAACACAATACATAATGTCTTTAATGCACTCCAGGACCAAGAGGAAGCCAGGTACTTTACATGTACTCGTCCTGTACATGACTTTTAGCTATTTTGCTTCATTTTGCAGTTGATTTTTTTATTAGGGTTCATGTGTTGTTTCAGTCGGGTCCAAGCTGAGGTTGAAGATAAGATTAAACCAGCATGCTGCACCGAAGAACAAACCAAGCGATGGTTTAAGGTATACACGGCTCAGTCACTGCGCAAAGGCTTATCAGTACAAGGTGTCATATGTTGGTTTTAAGAATGAATAGATACAGATTTAGTGTTAAGGCGAGGTGCGATCAACGCCTCAGAGCCACGAGAGTTGTTCCGAAGCTCGCTGCATCTCCCAGACCACTAAATATATACCCTTTCAGCTTTCTTTTTGTTCCCGTAGTTCACCGTGACCAGGGAAGAAAGCTTTTCCGGGGTCAGAGGCGAACACACATCATCGAGTCCACTTTTATGACCAAATTGTTTAAGGGGCCTTTAGGACATCCATCTGGGATTTAACAAAAAGGTTTTTTTTTTTTTTTTTTTCCCTCCCACATCTCTGTAGCTTTTAAGGAGTGTCGATAAAGAAACTTCATCAGCACTTATTGAGTCGGTGCCATATTAATTGTTTGAAAAATGTAAAAAAGTGGTGATTTTGTTCTTTTCTCCATTTTTACAATTACTCTGTGTAGGTCTAGTGTTTCTGTCAGCTGTTGTGTGAATTTTCTAAAGAGGAGCAACAGAGTTTAGAGTTGCAGCCAAATGCAGTTACTCAGAAACTGTTACATGCTTTATCACACTTTTTTTGTGCTTTTTTTTTTTTTTTTTTGCAACAAACCATCCCTTGGGGATGTTTTTTTTTATTTATTTTTTTTCCACCTGGTGCGTACTGTAGATTCAGGTTGTCTTATGCAAGAAGATACAAATCCAGCTTCAACCTGGGGCAGGTGGACGGGAAGTCAAGTCCTGACAAAGTCGTCCTAATTTTAGCGCAGATTTGTTGAGAGACCGAAAAAAAAAAAAAAAAAGCAGCATCTCCATTAAGACGTTCTTCGCCTGACCGTTCTCCCAGCGCCATTATCTGGCAGAGCTATAAATCAAGAATGAGACAGAATGCTTTTTCCTTTCAAGTGCACATCTATTTTTAATGGGGTCATATTTTATGCAAAATTGAAATAAGCCGAGAAAGAGACACTTTGTCCTCTCCGACTTCATTTGTTGCAGGATTGATGTGAAGAAATGGCGTTCATTGTCGGACACCACGAGGTCAGCATTTTTATTTTTTTATTTTTTTTTCTCCCATTTATTTATTTCATCTCCTATAATCATTAATAGAAGTGATGTGCTTTTGGGATCAGTTTTAGCCAGACTTTGTGTCTTCATGGTCATCATGCATGCATATAGACTTGAATGCATTACACAGTCGCCTGTCTGTCTGCAAGTATTCTCTGCCTCGTGGCTAATCAGGTTTTACAGCAGCACCGAGCTGCTCTCTTTCTCCCTGGCTCTTTTTTCAGCCGCAGGAATAGCTCTCGCGATCCTCGTCTCGGTTGTATTCGAAACACTCGTATGAATCTTTAATGCTCTGGAAGACAGAAATTGAATGATGGAGTGCGGGACGGTTTGTCGCAAATGCGTTTATCTGCCCTGGAGTATCGGAGACGCCGAGGACATCTTAACTCACAAGTAGGCTCGTAGGAGGACACTTGTCTCTTAATCTTCCTTGGATTAAGAGGACGGGCTAGTTTTCTGATTTAGTCCATCATGTGGAGTTTCTCCAGACTCACTGGCACACTTGGAGCGAGATAGCCAAGGTCCTGAACGAAAATAACCGCTGTGTATTAGTCATGCGAGCTCTTGCCAGCATTTCGAATTGAATTATGCTACTGCTGAACTTTTTACTGTTTGTTTACACGATTTTCTTCTAATTTGGACGTTTGCCAGTTCTCATCCACCAGCTCACTGTCCCCATCACATGACAGCAATCAACGCGGCTGGGTGAGGACTAGCATCTGACTGAGAGACATGCTTTTTTTTTTTTTCTACTCATGAAGCCATCTTTTGTCTTCCACATACATGTGCTCGCAAATAGGCTTGTGAGAGCGTGTGCAACCTGTTGTCCTTTCATGCCCACTTACTATCGCCTGGCGATGGGTGGGTATCGCCTGGTTTGGAGTGGGACCACTCAAGGCAATATTATGATATCTAAGTGCCAAAAAAATTCTGTTTTTGTGATTCTGTAAACATGTTAATTTTTAAAAATGCCAGTTTATAATAAAAAATTATAAATTAATATCATTTTTATATAATTATATAACTTATTCTACTAGATAGGGTTAGTTATTTATATCCTGAATTTATTTCTTTAAAGCTCCTTTGTGGCAAAGTACATCATTAAAATTGATACAGTAAGTAATTGGACTGATACAATAAGTCTCCGACTTATGAACAGATCCGACTTACGAACATCCTCCTGGAATGGAACTATTTCATAAGTCATTCAAAGTGAATCTTGTATACCTTTGACAACACAAATTTACAATGTAAATCATACAAAACAGGTTTGCTGTTTTTTTTTTTTTTCTCTCTTTCTTTTTACCCCACATTATACTCGCAAAAGAAATCCGGGTGACGTGTGGGATTGAAAAGAATAAGGATTGACTACGTGCTTGAATAGATGAGATTTTGTCTTAGTGCTGTATTGGTCTGTGAACTGTCTTGTTGAGGATGCTCTGAAATTAGGAATATTTACCATCAAGACAGCTTTACAGGACAGCCATTTTCTATCATCGTGCTTCCGGACTGATTCGTTAAATCCAGTGCACACAATATACCAGACTTTGGACATTTTATACATTCACTTACGCACTGAAAATAGTGTATATAATTGTAAATGTTGGTATCTGGTGTAATGCAGTGTCTATTATTATTATTATTATTTATTTTTTACACATCTATGAATGTTCGTAGATTTTCAGTCCGTTCGTATATGCGGAAATTCGTAACTCGAATGTTCATAAGTCCGGGTACTTGCTGTATATTGTAAATACAGTACAGTGATACCAACATGTATGTCTGTCAAACAGTTAAGCATCAGATTGAACAACTTTTAATTACTTTTCCTAGATCCTAAAATAATGATTGCTAAAATGAGGTTTTTGTAGTGTCCAGCAAGTCAGTTTTCATTGTGTGTTGAATCCTTCATCTCAGTCGTTAGCTGCTTTTATATCGGTTGATGATCTATTTAACAGGTAAATATTATCCATGTAAACTTTTAATCTGATGGATTAAGTCTATTCTTTCTGAATGTGTTAGGTGATGTGACGAGTTTATAGGGAAGTTTAGCGTTGTTGTTGTTGAGCTGTAAATGTTATCTTGTGTTCTCCTTCTGTGTAAAGCTGAAGGAGCAGTATGTGATTCTGAGATTTCCTGCTGAATGATAAAAACAGACAGGACAGAAAAAACTAATGTTGTTCTCATGAGCTGATGTGGATCTCGGTCGTCTTCTGTTCAATAACAGATAATTTATTAATTTTAGTCGTTGTCTTCTTCCTATACAGGATAAAGCGGTATAGACGACGAGTGAGTGAGATGAAATCGATACAACATTAACCGTTTTTTTGGGGATAGATATTTTACTTTTAAAATCTTCCTGATGCTTAGTGGTTGCCTAGCCATCAATGCTGTTCTTGAATCAAAAGAATGAGGACTATGATTTGAACACAATTAATTTTTTTTAAACGCAGCTCTGATTCAAGACTCGGTCTGCGTAGACATATGGATGGAGGTATGCTTGCGATGTGTGTATTGGACCTGGTCCAGATGGCACAACGGGGAGTCAGAATGAGATGTTTATCCTGCAGGAGGGATGTCCCTGCACGGAACAGCTCAATCCACATCGCCTGTAAACACGTTTTATTGCGGCTGTTTTTCCTCCTTCTTCCTTTTTCTCTTTCGTGTTTGTGTAAGTAAGCCTGTTTGTCTCCCCTTGATCTCTGCCTGGTTGCCTTTGACAGGTCGGTCCCAATGGAGGGCTGCGATACAACACAGTGTCAGATGATGTAATCCGGTGTGATACGTATATTGTTTTAAACACGTATACGTGTAAAACAGGCAGTCCATCCCCTGGGGCTCTGCTGCAAGTTGAATATGTGCGGCGCGGGGCAAGAAATAAAATAAACTGCTACCAAATTAAGCACACATGGTTGTGGAAACTGAGGGAAAGTTCACATTTATGCGAGGAGTCTCCCTAAGAAAGGATTCTTGGTGTTTCGAATCAGTCAGGATCTTTTATGCCGTAGGAAAGCCTGAGACTGTTGCACCTTTATTATGCCTCACTGCTAAGGTCAAAAGGAACAGGGGAGTGTAACCTGCCAATAGAGGTAGTCACCGAGGCAGAATGAGATCAGTGTAAAAGGAAAACTGGTGTCAAGTGTTTAGTCATGTGACGCGTGTAGCCCCTTTTATATCGAAAATCAAGCTATAAAGGGGAAAATAAGATCCCGTCAATATAGCACTTATTCTCAAGTTTGGTCCGTTGGATAGTGTTTGCTGTTGCTTTCTTGCTACCAAAGTAATTGTGGCGCTTAACAAAACATCAAAGCATCAACGGTGGATGAACTGATCGTTAAGGTGTGAGCCCTGAACTTTTACATCCCTCACCAAACACAGTCCGTCGTCCCCGTCGACGGACGTTAATTATCATAATTCTTCCCCTTAAAAGCGTTAGATGCAATTGATTTTAGTTTCATTAACTGTAACATAAGTGCCAAAAGACTTAACTTGTGTTCCATAACATATTAAAGTGCCCCTATTATACGTTTTCAAATATTTTCTTTCATGCAGTGTGTCATGTAGCTGTATGTGAACATAAACTATCTGCAAAGTTGTGACGCTGACAGTGCACGATA
>JAQQZT010000023.1:7899034-7914700 GCA_030068275.1 Clarias platycephalus
TGTTTAAGCGAACCCGGCATGAATGCTCGGTCACATTAACAAGAGTGTGGTAACGTTAATTGTAAGATGGCGGCCAACGTGGGCGGGGCAAGTTGTTCGCGACGGACATTGACATGCCGGACATTATGCAATATGTTACGGAGTGACGTGGATCCGTAACAGAGAAAGATTAGAATTGCTAACGACTCGTTTAGGCGAATGTGAGCCGAGCATTAATTTCCACAACAAATCGATTAAATATAAACTAATAATGTCGACGGTAAAACAGGCGATATGTTAATGCATTCAGCCCGTGCATGTATTGTCTATGAATTTTACACACTCGCTGCGACTGTAATGAAAACCTGCATCACAGTGTTGAGGGCTTTCTGGATTTAGTGAAGTACTGGAAACAAAGTTGCCATAGTTAGCACAGATGGTGTGAGGAACACGAATGCAGCTGTGAAACACACGTCTTCGCAGTCTCTCTGCAGACGAGCGTCTTCGACACCGCGTTATCCGGTAACATTATGCATTTTTGTTCATGTTTTTTTTTTATTAGATTTGGGTCTTAGTAGGATTTTTTTAAAATCTGTATCTCTTAAATGGCTGTGGTGTTTGTTCTTCTTTTAGAGGTCATCTCCTCCATGTGTCCAGACTTTGATCATTACAACATGCTCAGTCCTGTTAGTGCACAATAGCTGCCTTATAGCACCATTTCAACTCCCTCAGTTCCTCCAGATGTACATACCAGAGCTAGCACTCCTCAGAGAAGTGCCACGCGAGCAATGCCACTGAGCTCTCTCACACACACGTTTTTTTTTTTTTTTGTTCCGACTTGCCTCTGTTGTATCTTTTTCTTGCTATGTTGGTATTTCTGGTCAACTCTAACAGTATCTGAGCCTCACTGGCTCGCTCTCTCTCTCTTTTTTTTTTTTTTTAAAGAACACGAAGTGGAGTAAAGGAGAGCTCTTGCTTGCAAACAGGATATTTTTGTACTATTGATCACTCTGAATGGCGTGATGGTGGGTGGCTTTAGCATCTCCTTTTATATGAGTCTGTTTGCCTCCACATAAAAGATTTTGTTCTGAACTCTGGATCGAGTGCGCAATTGCTTTTACGTTTCTGCACACAGGTTTGCAAAATGGCAAGGGCTAAGTTCGTAAAGTTGCTGCTTTTATTATTATAATTATTACTCTGTAGTAGGTTTTTCGCCTGCTGTGCGGAAAGCCCGGGTTCAATTCCCACCTAATGCCCAAACCCCAGCCACTGCATGCAGTGCCAGTCCCAAGCCCGGATAAAATGGGAGGGTTGCATCAGGAATGGCATCCGGTGTAAAACCTGTGCCAATTTGTCGTGTTGATCAGATTGTTTGCTGTGGCGGCCCATTCGATGGGAGCAGCCAAAAGACTATTATTATTATTATTATTATTATTATATTTTATTCTCAGTGCTTTTGGATGCTCGTGCAGGAATCCCTGCAGATATGTAGCCATTGCATCTAAAACAATAAAACCCCAAAACATTAAGCCCAATATTGTGTAGATTGTCCCGGCCCCTTGAGACATGACTCTACAAGCCATATCAAATTCAAATTTTATTTGTCACATACACAGTCATGCACAGTACGATATGCAGTGAAATGCTTAGACAACTGCCTGTGACCTTAAAATAAAGACTATGAATAGAAAATAAATATGAAAAGGAAAACAGAAGGTAAATTTGACTAAGAAAGATTAAAATAAAATATAAAATTAAAATAAAATAACATACTGTACAGTACAAAATATACAATATTAGAAAAATATATGAAAAATATATGAAAAATAAGAGACAGCTGTACTGTACAGGACGAAATATACAATATAAGAAACATGTGAAAAATATCAAAAATAAGAAACAGCTGTACAATACAGAGATATAGAATTTATGGACTTTTTGTGGGAATGAAGTTGAATATAAACAGAAATGCCGCATATTTAAAGTGTTTAAAGTGACTTGTGCATCCGGGTAACAGAACGTCCAGGGGTTGTGCAAATATGCTTGAAAGTGACATATTTAAAGTGACTTTTGATGGGGTAATTGGGTAATTTAACTAATGTCCACGAATGTGTAGTTGTGCAGTGACCACTAGTGTAAGTGCATGTCCAGAATGTCCACAGTGAGTGCTATAACCGTGCGAGTGTAAAAGTGGTTATTGTCGCAAAGTCACTTTACAGAATCAAAAACAAAATGATGGAAATGAGTATGAAATGTGTGAGGAAAATATGTATGAATCAAAATGATCAGATTATCCCTGATGAACAAACGGCGGTGGTAAGGAAAAACTCCCTGAGATGGCAATAGGAAAAAACCTTGAAAGGATCCAGACTCGGCCCGGACCCCATCCTCATTTGGGTGATAACGAATAGCAGGTATTGATCAGCCATCATATTGAACTTCCAGCCTTCTAACACTCAGTATAACAGGAACAGTGTTCAAGTCAGCATTGAGTCCACTTTCGTTGTTGGTCAGTGTTGAGCTCTGACCTCAACCCTACTGAACACCTTTGGGATAAATTAAGCACCAAGTGCACCCCAGGCCTTCTCACTTGTGGATTAATCAGCACAAATCCCCAGAGTTTCGTTCCAAAATCTGTTGGAAAGTCTTCCCAGAAGAATGGTGGTCGTCATAACTGCCAAATAGGATGGGATAAAATGGGATGTTCCACAAGCACATATGGGTGCAATGATGTTTTGATGTCTGCATACTTTCGACTATATCTCGTAGTGTAGCTTACACACCTGATGCACCACTGTTTAAGAGGACGGAGGACTTGGTTGTTTGCATTAGTTTCCACCGGTATAAAAATGACCTTGGTTCAATTTCACAGCCGAGCGCCTTAATGTCGGAGCATTCGCGCAGCGCACACCACGTCACCGCTTCCTCAACCCTGAGCCGTGGTTTAACTCCACGTTAAACACCTCATCTCATAATCGCAGCCCGGGGACTCTCCGAGTGGCTCCACAAAGGTGAAAAGAGCTTACGCTCGTGTGATCTACTGAAGACAGCTGAGCCTGGTTAATGCCACGTCCCTCCCCCTCTCTGTTCATCCCGCAGTTCCACAGCTTACCTAATAAGAGCAGCCTGCAGGAATGCCTAAATACCTGTGATCACGTCAGCGGCCAGCTGTAATTTGGGTGATAAAACAGGAAGGACAGAGGGTGATTAAAGCAGTCATCAGTGCAGGTCAAGCTCTGTGAATTCAGTTCTGTGAGGCTTTAAAAGCACTTCATTTAGTCATGACATTTAGAATCATTTATGATTTATAGCTTCTGTAATCCAGTGATGAAATGCACAGTTTAAAGCTTAAAACAGACCCGTTTAGTACCGATCTCAAGATTTGTTTTTGTCGATCATGTCTTCAGGCCACTTTATTGTAATTGTCTGTATACATCCATATATTTTATACATTGGAGGATCCGAAACTAGTATACGAGAAATTTCTGTCTGTATGTCTTCGGTTCAACAGAATTTAATGAAAGGTTGTCGGTTCAGGGTAAATCTGCGCCATAAATTAATTGTAAATGTTGATTAGAGGGGATATAATTTTTTTGGATGAACATAGTGTTTTTGCCCTTGAAGTGGGCGTGGCTATATGTGTGACTCAACAGGGCCAATCAAAGCGATAGATTACCATAAATACACAGAGCATGCAAAAGACACAGGAACGAGCTTAATGCATCTACTGTACGAAGTGGCCAAATCCTCACTAAGCAGAAACGAACGCACGACACGGGCAAAAAACAAAGAAAAAAGGTATGTATCTTTGGAAAGATGAATCTTATAGGATGTATGGACAGATCATTGGGTGTTTGTTCTTCCTGCGGTAAGTTTAAAACCAGTTTCTCATGTTGTGGAACCACAGTTCTTATAGCAAGCAGTAATGTGAAAAAATATCCCAATTAAAAAGTTGAAATCAAATTGTTGAGTAAAAGTGATGTCATGAACAGTCATGTGCCGGATGTAATAATCTAATTAGAACAGGGAGATCGCGACGTCCTTGGATAGCGTTCTGGACTTAGCCCCTGTGTGTGTGTGTGCGCGTGTATTATGTGTATGTAAGTCTTTATCTTGATGTTATGTGAAATGTTGCCACTCTGTTTAGATATAGTTTTTTTTTTTCCCTTTATTACAATCCTGACAGTTGATCCGAACCATCTGCTTGTCTGTCTGTGTGTGTGTACTTGAAATATATTGCCACATATTTCATGTGATATAACGCTTCCCTAATTGCCATGCCTTATATCTGACACAGTCTTGTACATTTTCTAATACCTGATTTACCTCAAGTACTTTGTCAAAAAGTCAATAAATGCAATTTATTTGTTAAACACATACACACACACACACACACACATTGTGCTTGGAGATTTAGGGCACTGTTTTGATAAACCAGCTCTCTCCTCGGGTGCCAGGTGAAGGTTATATGTCGGAGATTAATTGCTGGCTGAAGAGGCTCAGCTGGGCCCGGGAGATTGTGATTGATGGATCATCAGCACATTAATGATCTGGCTGTCGGCGAGCCTGTAAATTCATCATAGACACAATTACACATATGTACTTGTTTCTGCGCTATAGATTATGAGCTATTTAAGGCCTCCGAGTCAATATGCCTGGATGTTAAATCGCACCGTCGCTCACGCTCAGGGTCTTTAGCATAAGAAAGAAAACTGCTGTTAAAATCTGTGCGCCGTTATTACTGCTGAGGGATACAAGTTTGTGATTTATTTACTACTTACTTAGGAACTAAGTACTAAAAAGAGGCAAAGATCTGCACACGCCTTCTCATTCAATGTTGCGATTTATCTTCTACATGCTTGGGCAATATCAAAGATTTCACAACTATGATATAACACATGGAATTGGGTAATTAAATAAGAACAACAACAACAACAATCAGTTATTTTAAGACATGAAGGTTGGCTAGAACGGTTCTTGCCAGAACAGCATTGTCACATGCGTTGGCAAAACCCATCAAGATTGTGTTGGGTGCATCTGTTATCCCATCATCATATAGTCGACATTGTTCTCGCGTCATTTCATCAAAGTATTTTCCATTCTCAGAAACAACCCAACGTCCCTATCGCAGCCAGATTAACGTCAACACGACATTTAGACGAGCTAAAATTCCTGCCGTGTGCGTGGTTTAGTGTTGTACTGGTGATGTACTTTAAAAGAAATTAAAAACGTGAAAACAATCAGCTTTTTAAAAAAAAATAATAAAAAACTTCTCTCTTGTTTCTTTTCTCAGTGCCGCAAGTGCTCAGAACACCCACAGGAAACATAGCTTGAATCTGAGAAATCACGAAAACAAAAATAGAGCTTTGTTTAAAGGCTTACAGAGATTTTTTTTTCTTCTGTATTATGTGCCTATTAAATATTGATATTATATGAAAAATTAAGTGAAGGAAAAGAATACTAGATATAGTATCCAGTATGTGTGGTGTGTGTGGTCAAGATGAAAAAAAAAAGAAAGGAAAGCATGAAATATTACAGTATTAAACAACCTTAAATTATTAATTAACTGATTTTCAATAGGAAAAAAAAAAACAGAAAATGTGGAAAAATATAATGTAATATTCCAAAAGTTATACAAGTTATATTCCATCCATCCATCCATCCATCCATCTACAGTAGCAGCCTCGGTAGTCCAACAAGGAATCATGGAGGCCAATTTATTCTCATATTGTACGACCGAGGTAGGACCTCCGGTCAACAATCACATGCAAATTCACACACTACGGGCAATTTGGAAACGGCAATTAGCATTAGCAATCTGCATGTCTTTGGACTGTGGGAGAAAACCGGAGAATCCGGAGGAAAACCACCAAGCACGGGGAGAACATGCAAACTCCATGTACACTGACTTGATGCGAGAATCAAACCCATGACCTGGAGGTGCAAAGCAACAGTGCTAACCACTAAGCCACCTAGACGTTATAAGGTTATGTGTATAAGAAGTCAGCATATTACCTGTGCAATTGCTCGTAAAAGTTGTGCTTTCATACTGTTTATTACAGCCAAGTTCTGGTGCAAAAGTGAATCGATGCATTTTGTCACTCTGCAGGCGTTGTTTCTTTGCGCTGTGATGACCAGGGTTCTCTCCGTTGCAGGTTGAAAGGAGGACGTGCACTTGAGCTCTCGTCCAGATGGACTAACGGAGAAGCCTGAAGCACAGGGCACAAGAGATGACCGCTCACACACACATTCTCTTGTGAATGGACCAGGGTAAGAAGCCACACACACACTGTCTGTTCTGTGCAGTTTAGAGTTTCTCATATAGCCTACGAAGAAAGACGGATGACTTCTGCTTGCAGTTTCAAGCCTCCATATCTCTTAATCTTTATAGACTTTGGTAGATTTCCCCAAAGGGAAAAAAATGAGAGAGGAAAAAACGATAGGAGAGAGGAGCTAAAAGCACTGTTCATTAGTGCACAGCTTGGCACTTTGTCAGGAGAGCCTCATGGTGCGAGTGCATGCGCGAGTGCGTGTGTGTGCTGTGCAGCTTGGTATGATTAAAGCATAATCCTTACACTCCCTGCAGCTCCAGCATGTCATCCATAGGAAACCATTATGAATCGCCTCTTCCATTCCCAAGCCTTCCTCTCCAGCTGTGCGTGTTTTCCGCGGCTAAGAAACGTCCTCACGCTGGAATCCACTTCTCAGCTCGGAAATAAACCGCAATTCCGATTAAAACGTTCACGAACCGGTAACGTCTCCTTCATCGGACAGTTTGTTTCCCCCTCATCTCCGATTGATGAGAAATGTTTAATCTCCCTCCCAGGCCATAATATTCGAAGCTTTTCGCTAATAACAGTCCTAATCCCCTGACTCTTGATGAATTGGATGAGCGGCGTTCGCTTCAAAATAATTTTCGCCGTCCTTCCGCTGCTTGAGGAGATGCTTGACAATGTTTCATTTTGCATTACTAATTTATTTAAAAAAAATTTCCCAAGACCTCGTGACCTCTGATTTCTGTGGGCAATTTATTTATTTATTTAGCTTAAATAGAGCTTTTTGGGCTGTTTTGTCACGTGCCATCATTAAGAGGATTGAAAGAGTGAAAAGTTAAGTTTTTCAGTCTTAATGGAAAGCTGTGCCGACACTCTACTGGCATTTACACAAAGTTGATCGAGAGCCATGCTTCTAATGTGAAGAAGACGACGACGCAGACTGAATTTTTCGCCTTAAGAGCTGAAATTGCACAAGAAATGTGTATACGGCGCATTTCCGGCATGCGGTTGAATGAACCGAACCAGACGCCGTACGTTGCGGGTACGTCCAGGAGCTGTTCAAAACTTGTTTGATTCAGTGGGAAGCCAAGCGAAGAAAGTTTTCTTTTTTTTTTTTTTTGGAAGGTCTTTTGCATTTTGTGCAAGATTTAGTGAAGATGTACAGTAGTAGCGCCATGGGCCCCAAGAATGTCAGCAAGGACGGTAGCAAGAAGAAAACTCGGATTTCAAAGGAATCATAAATTAAGGCTAAGTGAGGTTTAATGTCTATTTAATTCATAGTTTACTTAATTTGCATGACTTTTCTAAATGTTTCAGTTTGTTTTTCTGTGCAAAAATATGACTAAAGTGTTGGAGATCAGTAATATTGGATATATTTTTGGGTGGCTGGAACGGTATCTGCAAATTCTGGCCTTAAGACCACGCCTCCGGAACAAATTAATTTAGTATGCAGAGGTACCGCTGTAGTTTGCCGATTTCGAAGCCGTTGTAAAACCAGTGATGTACAGTATATGCAGTGATGTATGTGCAGCTCTGTAACGCATAACATTAACTAAATTGTGCATTCATACACCAGGCTTTAAACCGACATAACTGTTAGTCTGAATGCTTCTCTACAGAGTTTGTAGAAACAATAGTTTCTCTACAGAGTACACGCATTTATTTCTGTTGTGTTGCTTATAACTAAAACCCATTGTTTAATTTATTAACCATTATTGTATAATGTTATTTTTGACCCCTTGTATAAACGGACTTCGCCACTTGAAAGCGTGCATTACAGCAGTTCGATGATTATGCGCAAAGCAAAGCAGAAGGCTTAAAATTCCCGTACTCATAATCACAATCGCTGTAACACAAGCCCTCTCGTGGCTGACTGCTTTCACAATCACCACTTTCTTTTTTATCTGGCCTAAGAAACTATCGGTCCTGATTGTGAAATGGTTCAGCGCTCAACTGGCAGACACTTGACTTGTCTTACGAAAGGTTTTTTTTCCCCCTTGTTTCTTGTTATACACATGTTACTGTATTGAATAGAGCTGATTAATTTAGCTTTTTATAGTCGGTTTGATTCAGTGAATGAAGGGTCAGTTTTCAATGCAGAATCAAGTCACTTTTTAAAAAAAAAAATATAACCCAAACTACTGTATTATATGGTCTAAAATTGACTAATTTCTGAAAGCCCTTTGTCTGGGCGCATGGTACAGTACCATCGACTACAGTGTGAATCAAACGGTTGACCTGAATAAAAAGAGATTATCACTTCGTACGATACTTTTTAATACTTAAACCTGTAAGAAATCTTGAGAGAAGCTGTTCGAGAAAAATCAGACAGTAATGTTATTGACGTAAATGGAAAATCGCCTTTCATTGTTGTCGCTGATGTTTAGGTATAGGTATAGACTGTTGACTCGATTAGATTTTAGGGTATTGAGGTTTTCACTTCAATTTGATGCGCTAAGGTTTATTTTCTGATTTAATAGTAGCTACATTTAGTGTAAAGTATTAAAAACTGCTAAAAGTATCTAATATGCATTGTCACAAGTGTAACTTGTGTTATTGAATGTTTAAATGTCATACAAAGCAATGATTTTTTTTCCCCCGCCAGTTTTCTGTGCCACTCTCCAGTCCAGTAGGTGGTGCTATTGCACCAACCAGCCATAAACCTAAAAGTAGAAGCGATTTTCTTGCAACACCTGTAAAATGTAGTAGATTTGCATTTCCATAATTAAAAAAGATTTTCACAAATATACAATACTTCAAATAGTCTGAAATAAAACTTGACACGTCGATTCAGTTAATTAATTGAATCAATTAACAACAAATTAAATGGCATAATCTATTAAATAACAAAGCTCTACTCTTTTGATGTGTATTATGTGGTCTGGGAGTGGAATTAATCTACTGGAGGAACAGCAGTGTGTGATTGAATGTTCTTCCTCACGTCACTTGCAATTGCACTTTTTCACCAGAATGGGCCAAATCGATGTACCGTGTTTAGCTTCTTGCAAAGCTAGCGCATTAATTCTAGCATTAAAAGCATTGGCTTTGTGAACTACAGGTCCTTTACTGATGAATGGCATTGATCAGAGATTCCCAATAACTTTATTAACTTGCTCAACCCTAGCTGCTATACATATATGTGCTATAACATTTGTTTTTAACTACATAATATATATTTTTAAAATGTACCCTTTGTACAGTAATTCACCGAATGTAATGCTTTTTTTCAGCATATATCTAGTAGTACATCTGTTCCCCGTGGCTTTTTTTATACTGAGAGTGTGTAGTAGACTTAGCAGTTTTGTGTGTGTGCGCGCGTGTGTTGAATTAAATGGGTTTGTTGATAAGGGAGCTCATCTTTACTGCGTTTCTAATGAATATTGGTCTCAGTGACACACAGGCACTGAAAAGAGCATTATCTTTGTGTTGTCAGAGGGTATTATAGCCTGTTTTGTGCTTTGCGGACAAACCAGCAATAGCTTCTTGTTGGCAAAAGGACCGCCAGTATTAAATTTGTCTCACTAATGAGTCTGGTAATGTCATTCTGGTTGGCAACAAACAGGAGATGGGAGCGATTTTCTCAGATGATCTATTATAAACAAGGCTGCCGATACTCTCAAAATAGTAATGTGTTTGGCTTTTCTCCGTTTAGCTTGACGCTTGTTGTCTCATCTGGCCTCTGCCTGGTTTGAGTGATAACGAGGCTCAGAGCTGCAACGGAGGAGCTGATTTACTCAGCTCAATTCACTTCCTGAGGTGAGCAACAGAAGTGAAAATGTCAGGGGTTTAGTTAGTGCTGACACACCTGAGCTCCGGCATTCGGACTGCATTTTGCTCTGAGGCCCTACAGCGCACGGCTGGAGTGTGTTTTCATACTCGGCTGCTCAGGACCAAAAAAATAAATGACCTGTAAAAAAAAAAAAAAAAAAAAAAAAAAATCCTGCCACAAGCAACTTGTGACCGTTCCATTTAAGCATATTTGACGAGTACAATATTAGAATATGAACGCTTAAAGATCCTGCCGATTTATTTACCCAGAGTAGCCTGAAGCTTATGCAGTGAGCTTGTTGACAAAACGAAGAATGTGTTTTTTCACTTTAAGTGTTCCTGTCTAAGTGGATAGCTCTATTGGAAAAGCAGATGATGTGCGTAATTAGGAACATGTGTCTGTCTGCTACCGCCTTTACCCAAGTAAGAACGTTGCCATTGATTGTGTGTGGTGTTCTCACATATGCTGCGGTTAGTCTGATTGAATTGAACCAGCACCCACGTCCTCCCCATTGCAGTTTGTTTAAGCAGGTGCGAGTACAGTCTCAAGTGAACTCAAGTGTGGTTTGTTTGCAGTAAGAAAGAGATTAGACTATGGGTGCGTGATGTGAAGGAAAAAAAAGAATGTAATTTATTTTGCTTTCATTTCGTTCCTAATTTAGTCCTTCCCAGTTGCAACCGGTCTTGTTAGGGCACTCCCCCATCAGCGAGGGCTACCGAGCAGGGAGGGTGTAGGCTTAATGGTTCTTTCCTTAGATGCACAAATTAGCCATCCTCATCTTTTCAAACTGCTGCCTGGAGGAAAGCGCTATCCCCACCCCTTCCGCTTACTTGAACTCACAGACACCTATGATTGGTTAGTGTCACTATGACTGATGTGGGAGTGTGAACCATGCCAGGCTAACTCAGGCTTCCTCTGATGCACATGATGCGGCCTACCGCGCCATTTTGTAGGCTGCTTATGCATCATTAGGAAGCGCCAAGTGTTCAAGTGCAACTCAAAGCCACATATGAGAGATCACAAGCACTTTTATTAAAACAATATTATTTAAGTAAAATGTAAACGCACAATGTCATTCCCTGGTTCAAACGAAAAAACAAAAAAAAATACAGTCCATATAAAATTTCAATTAGTATGCTCCTTTGGTTGTCATCATCAACAGATTGATTAAAATAGAGGAAACTACAACAATAAATAACATCTGAGGCAGATAATGGGCTGCAGACCCCTGGAGTGTTAGACAGTAATAAATACACTTACTGAAGGCACTCTGTACGTACATGTTGCACCCGCTTATATTCGGGGCAGGGTGTGAAGGCTTCACAGCATAAAGAATAACAGGCCCTTTGTACTGCAGTTTACAACGCTGATAATGGCCTGCTGAACAATATTTTACACGTCGTATTTCCTCTGCAAGTATTTGACTTTTAAACGTAAAGCTATCTATTTGAGCTAGCACGCTAGCGTATTTCAACAAGACGGCACACATCGTAAACCCCAAGGTTTAGACTGAGAGGGAGAAGGAGAGAGAGGGGGATGTGTGTGGGGGAAGGGGCAGTGCATAAATGGGTCATGTAATGGAACATGTCCTTTCAAAACATTGATATGCCTTAAAAAGTAGGTATACCACTCGGTCCTAGGTTAGGCCCAACTGCAAGATGTGAACCAGCAGGACTTACTGCAAACAACAGTGTCAAAACTACCACTAACTAGTTTGCTGACCATAATATTACTGTGTTGCTTGGCCAGACAACTCACTTGACCTGAGAGAATCTATGGACTGTTGTCAAAAGGAATATGGGACACAACCGACCCAACAATACAGATGAGCTGAAGGCTGATATCAAAGCATCCTGGATTTCAGTAACCTCTCAGCAGTACCACAGGAACGGCAGTTTTAAAGTGCATAAATAAAAAAAAATACTTTTCAGAAGTAATGACATTTTCTGTAATGTAAATCTTTTTTGATTGATCTTTTTGAAAATTGGAAATTGATCGAAAATTTTCAAATATTTAGAGATTTAAAGCTAAAAAGAAATGAAATATTTCACATGACATATACTGTAATGAATCTAGAATATATAAGAATTTAATTCCTTGAATTAAATTCTCGAAATTGACGGATTGATTCAGATACATGGAGCGGATGAAAATGTGTAAAAGCATATACATATGAAACTCCTCCACTCTTTTTGGAACTTGCTGTCCACTGTAAAAGAAGTATTATTATTATTGTTATTTATTTATTTTTTTAGTTGTTATTATTTATTAAGTAATGCTATGTACGAATTTCTGATTCTGATAACTCTGTCGCCACTTATTAAATCCCCTTCATTGTGATTGTGATTTTTTTTTAAAAGCATCCGGCGAAGCTGAAGCAGTCCCTCACCATTTTCAGTCGTTTTCTGATGTTGTTCTTGTGGTGCACAATTAAATACTTTGAACCATGGTCCAACATGAACCACAGTTTAGGTTGTTTCTGGACACAGTTTCCTGATGTTCAGTAGTAAAAAAGCGACATTGTGAAAGCGACTGGAAGAAATGTTTGAGCCAACGGGGTCATCCAAACAGGCTTATGCTTTCATAACAGTACAAACTCCTGAGAATTAATTTCACTTACAACTGTCTTGGGTATTGGTCATGTTTTTTTTTTCTTTTTTCTCCAGCATAATAAAGAATAGCCTAAGTGTTTTGTGCAGTCCATTCAATTTTATTCATACCGTATAGCCCTTTTAGTAAATGGATATTGTCACGAAGCAGCTTTGCAGACAGCTAGACTCGTGTATTAAAATGTATGTCTAATGAGCAAGCCAGAGGTGACGATGGAAAAGAAAGAGAGACCACATGTGGAAGGAACCTTTTAAGGAACCAAAAGGGAAGTCAAAAGGGAACCCGTTTTTTTCATTAGGTCATAGTCATTACTTATCCAGAGGTGAATACTTTGGTCACACGATGCTGCATGTGTTGATCGAGTATGAGCATCATTTTATTTTTATTTTGCTAGTTTTGGCCAAAACATGGTATTGGTGCTAAAAAGATAGGATCATATAACACTGTTTTTCATAATACTGTACTTAATGCTTTTATCTCATGATCCATGCTTCGTCTTTTGTAAATATGCATACAAATTTATATTATTATCAGATAAAAATTAACACATTTTGCTAAATACAATTTCCTTCCGTAATGTTTTTTTTATTAAAAATTTTTTTTCATCGTCATTCAGATGAAACTTAAGTTTAGATTTCACTTGAAAAGGCAGAAATCTGAAAAAGTATATTATTCTAAAACACAAAATATTGACTCATGAATTTTACATGGTTACAGACACTACAGATTTTTTGCTTTTTAAGCTTTTTCTTAATGCAAAGCACTGAGGTTAGCATTGAATGAATTTTAATGGTATATGTGCTAACAATAACTGAATAAACAATGTTTTATGGAAACATAATGTAAGGGGTGTATCTAATTTTGGAGCATTTACTGTAAACAAAACCACTGTTAATTGATTAAATACATTTTGCATCCTTTAATTTAAGGAACAACTTTTACAGGTCATATGCTTCTTGAAGCTTACACCAATTTTATCATCAATATAAAAATATAGAAATATAAATGATTAACATTTTAAATTTTTATAGTTTGAAACGAGACAGTGTAACCACTGAAAAATGGCTGTTTTGGGGGCACATACAGTATAAAATCATCTCAAATTAGCAGCTTGAAGTTTTTAGGGAATCATAACTTCCATGTTGCATGAACTTTATAAGAAGTTCAATTAAATTTTATTTATATAGCGCTTTTAACAATGGTCATTGTCTCAAAGCAGCGTCACAAAAATGAAAGAAAATTTAGCACACACATTTTCTTTATTATATGTGTAACAAAAAAAAATAAAATCAGTACCAATACTGTGTTTTGGCCGTTGAAGTCTATGGTATCAAAATGAATGAGCGCAAACTTTTTTGTAAAGTAGTCTTTAGGATATTCAAATAAATATCCTCCGCAGCAATTTCACGGCAAGCTTTAGCTTCCTTATGTGAGGCCATTTGAGTGATTGTCTAGTAAAGGAGGCGCCAAGCTTCAGTTGGCCTCAGCACTTTTTAAAAGAATTTAATTGCCTTTAACTTATGCTTAATTATAATAAAATGTAATTTTTTATCTTCAGGAATAAAAAAAATATAGAAGCAGCAATGTACAGTATTTCCAAAAGAGCCCCCCCCCCCCCCCCACCCCCCAATGTTAACTTTTGAAGACAACCTAGTATGAAAGCCCTAAAACCGTAAAAGGAATAGGAATTAACAGAGTAGCTGGACTAATGTGAAATGATTACATTAAATTTATAACGGATGCCCTGATGGATGGCTATGCATTGTGTTAAAAAAAAAAACGGTCCACTGGTTAATTAGCCTGAAGCTGCGCGGCAGTGCCATCAGTGTCATAAATAGGCTTTTAAAAATGTGAGCACAGTAAAGCTAAAAGCAGGAGCAGTCACCACACTGTCTTGAGCAACCTTAGCTTCATTTTGCTATTTGCTGTAAGTGCCATTCCCGTGAAATATGTGCAGCATAAATCTGTGATAGTTTTTGACTTTCTTGCTAGTGTAATTCCCAAGCTTTTCTCTACAGTATAATGCTTATGGTATATTATTTTCACTCTGTTCTGAGCCGGAAGCAATACTATAGTTTTGCAGTAAGGTTGTAAATTGAGTCTTGCTTTGATAATTGATTAGTAAGTGACACAATTTGTTGAGCCCTTTTAATGAATTGGCAGTTTGAAGCATCCCACAGGTAAGTGATGAAATACTAAGTAATATGCAAGGCCATTTTCAGTGTTCCTTAGACTCAAAGAAATTGGCTAATAATGCTTCTATACACTCATGGACTATTCATTTGTCATATAAATAAAGTTCGATTTTGTGTGTCCATCAGCAACAGAAATAAAAAATTTAGACGACACAAACGACGAGTGAACCTTGGCCCGCGACAAGGCCTCCTTGCACGTCCAGCTGCAGCCAAACGCCGTCGAATAGGCTGACAACTTGTCTTGTTTAACCCAGGAATACCCGCAGCAATAGTGGCAGCTTTTTCTGTTCGATTTCTCAAACGACGATGTCTTCAGTCTGTCTTGTCTTGGCGCTGTCACACTTGGCTTTCCAGACCTACGGCGATCAGCAGTGGAACCAGTTGTTTTGGAATCTGTTCCACAGCTGGAAATATTTTTCCTGGCAGCACCAAACTGCCTGGCAACGTCTGCTTGCATTGCATCAATACGAAGCATTCCGATGGCCTTCTCTCTGATAGCATTGTCGAAACGGGGTAGGACAATGTGAGGACAAAATGCAGAATGTTTTTTTTTTATATATATATATATAAAAAAAAAAAAAATTTCCCCCCCTCCTTGCTTTTGATCCCAAGACATGTCATCTGGACATTATGCATGTACTCAGCGCCCTTTAAGAAGATGCTGGTTAGGTTATCCATAATCGATTAACGCTAGTGATGCGCGGGTCGGGTATTTTTCCAACCCGCGGGTCCCGCTTTTATGAAATTATTTGGCCCGCCCTAGCCCGCCCCGCACCACTGTATCTATTTTTACAACCCGCCCCGCCCCGCACCCGCGAACATTAAATAGACATACTTT
>JAQQZT010000023.1:7916537-7941317 GCA_030068275.1 Clarias platycephalus
CGGGCCTTTTTTTTTTTTTTTATATATATATATATATATATATATATATATATATATATATATATATATATATACATGTATGTGTATAATATTAGTATTTTTTATATATTCTTTTTCAAATATTGTAGCTCGCTTGCAAGCTTTCCGTTTCACTCTCGCTTTGCCAGATTTAACTGACAAAATCCTGAGAGAAAAACATCCCAAATATTATGAATACAAGAACTTGTGCAAGAACGTTTTTGCAATAAAAAAACTATGATAATTTTTTTTCTATTGTTTAATGTACAGCATTCACACAATGAAAATAACTGCGTCCACATCTTTGAAAAAAAGTATGAGTCAAAAAATATCTGGTTATTTTAAAACTTCTATATGTTGATTGCACCGTCTTATCAGTGCTTTCCTGTTCAAGGCTACTGTCTCCTCAGTCACTGCTGTGCAGGTGTGAACGTGGTACATCAGTTCATTTGTAACTGCGGTACGAGGAAAAAATGGCCGCCCCATTTTTGTGCATGTAATTTGCACAAAAGAAGAGCAGCATGCAGTGATTTTTAAAAAAAATTATTATTATTTATTTTTTTTTTTTTTGTGGTCCGAGGGCGACCTGATACTCGGAGACTTTGTGCACAGTATAAAGAAAGTGATTTGTCATGAAGTGCGTATGAATGGATAAAGAAGATCATAGAAGCTTTAAAGCCATGGAGAAGGACAGCCAGTTTAAAAATAGATTATTATAATCTAACAGCTTGTCATGGTGGAGGAAAAAAGAAAAAACAGTTCAGTCTTATCAGAGTTGTGATAATACTTACACCATACACTCAGTAACATATATTTCCTTAGATGCTTCGTTCATACCCCAACTTGTTCGGCTGTTTGTAATACTAGGTATTAAAAAAAAAAAAAGTTTAGAGACCATCGCATATCTGGCAACATACTACGTGAAAAATACCAGATAGCTTCTTCATACTAAGGTACAGTAATCTCATTGTTGACATTGATACAATACCAGATTCTTTAATAATGTCTCGAGTACTTGCAGGAGATATTTCCATGTACTGCAGCTCAGCTGTTTTCCAAATACGACTATTTTTCTATATCTGTTTCCCCTCTATAGATCTTGACCCATTTTAGTTTTTTTTGTTTTGTTTTGTTTTGTAAATCCTTTCCACTCTCATAATTCCTAAATTACCAACACTAAACCTTCATCTCTTCATTCCACGTTTTCTATTTCTGGAACTTTCTAGGACTTTCTGATTTGTTCTCTATAATACACCTTGTTCAGTCGGGGGAGGGGGGATTACATCTGTGTGCCTCTGCTGTAGTGTCTGATCTCAGGATTACACAGAGCTCAGCCATTCCTCCTCACGTATTAGCCGGGCTGAATACAAATGATTCCCGGCGCAAGGCGCGACTGCGAGCTCCCGGCCCGGCCCACGCCATCTGCGGGGCCGAGCGATCACGGCCCGGTCTGACTCCACATCGGCGCTCTGTGACTCGCAGTGTCTCCCCCTTACCGCTCGTGAAAGTGGTAGAGTCTGAACTCTGTCTCTTTTTCCGAGGAAGCTGTGAAAAGATCAAATTATTTATAGTTCTTCAGAACGAAGACGAGCCACTTATCTTTTGCTTGTGCTCTGCTGCCTTCTTGCAGCTCCAGCAGCGGTTAGTGAGAAAGGAAGAGAGAGATGCGAGACAATCTGAGTGGAAATGAGAGCCTGCTCTGATCTTTCATTTCCTCGATATGCAATGCTTTTTTCACCAAATATGAACGATGCTTTTTTTATGAGGTAATACTTAATGGTTTTTAGCCCTGACAGGCTGCTGATAGATCTCGGGCCTGTTTAGAGAGCGTTTAGGATGTGCTCTGAAGCAGCGTAAGAATCCCTGGTGAATTCATTAAAGATTCAGTGCTGTGCAACAATACGGACTCCGACGATGCTTCTTGTCGTTCTGCTCTCAATTAATTCTCAGTCGGTCCATCCCAGGCCACAGCCTTGCAGGTCAATCAGTTTCATTTAGTGTGTACAGAGCTCGTCGTTTGGCTGGATGGATCGAGCCCGATGTGTGATTGATGCTCCTCACCGTAGGCGCGGTTTAGCCTACACACAGGTGCAGTCGTAAACGATTTTCGCGGTCACGCCTTTGTTGCCGGTGCGTCCGCTCGGCTGGAGCAGCCTCGGTAATTAGCAGTAGTGGGAGTTCAGCCTATTGATTTTTTTCCACCGGCCAAATGAAATGCCATGGAGATGATGGGCGTTAAAATCCGCCTCTGCTGATTGGCATTGTTTGCCGCGTTGTTCGAATAACGAGCCGCGCTCAAATCAACAAGAGCTGCAGTTTGTCAAGCCGAAAAAGCAGATGAATATGAAACAGCTGGAATTGCATCTGCTGCGCTGTTCGTCTCGCGGGTTTCTCAGCGACGCGTGCGCAAGCTGCAGGACACTCGTAGGTGACTTTGACCCGGTGCATATCTGTTCCCTCGTCAGACACCACTTGGGCCTGATGCTGCAGACTGCGTTTGGTGCAACAGATTGCTCTTTCTCAGAGACGCATTTAGCAAAGAGAATAATAACTCCCCGTCGCTGGCGGCTGCTCCACGCTCAGACAAGGTAAACTGCTCAGTATGCTGCCGGGAGCTTGGAGCTCTGGAGGCGTATGCTAAGATGGTGGGCAGATATTGAATTTTTTTTATTTATTCATTTATTTTCCCCTCTCAGGGCTCGTTCATTGAGTATTCGTGTGGTTAGGATTGATATTGATTATACCTTTTAAACTATGCTTAATATGAGGTAGATATGCATCAGATCTTCTTTAACCAGAACATCACCACCAGAAAGCTGATGTATGACTTGAGACTTATTCTTAATTTTCCCCCCCTATAATAAAGATGCTTAATGAGATTCTGAGATGAGTAGAATCATTTTAAATAACATCTGCACATAGGCAGTGACTCTGCCTTACTGCAAGTGTGTCATTGCGGTATTTAGAGCCTTGTCTACTTTGGGGTTTGTTTGTTTTTTTCCTCCAGATCAGTAACGCACGGATCTAACCTGAGTTTGCACCAATAAAGATTGATCAAGCATTGTCAGTAAGCAGTGGTGGCTTTCCCTCCCTTCTATTTGCCTGGGTCAGGAACTAAAAAGAAAACTTTTGCATTTGAAATGTGGATATTTAGTCTGAAAGCATTAATATTATGTAAACGTGAATAGTGAAATGTGTTCTGACAGATCTACTTTAAATGCTCAGCTTTAAATTGGCTAGTCTTCTTAGCTGAAATGTAGTTAAGAGTTCACATTAAGTGCGTCAGAATTAATTTCACAAGGAATCCGGGTTTTGCTTTTAGCCGTGCAATAACAAATCTGTGGAAATGTTGTCTTCTCAACGTTTTGCTCAAATGTGCTGATCATTATACAAAGCAAGATTCTGTATAATTATCTTTTTTTAAATTCATTTATCCTTTGATGATTTTTTTTCAACTGTCAAAGATGGTAAACCCATCACATGTACTTTCCTGGCTTGAGTTGTTTATTCTGTTTCTTTTTTTATTTTTTTTTTATCTTTAGGTGAGGAGTGAGAATGCGTTTTCTGGCCTCCCGGGTCCACTACAAGACCCTGATAGTGATCTGCGCCCTTCTCACTCTTGTCACCGTGGTCCTGTGGAACAGGTGCACCAATGAGAAGGTGTTACATTCCCTGCCCCGGGCCCCTATAGCCCTGCCTAGCCCTGGAGTGGCCGGACTTCAGCAGCAGGCCCAGCCCCCCGAGGCCCCGCCGGTGGTCGGAGGCGGAGTCCGTTACGAGGAGATCGACTGCCTCATAAACGATGACGTCACTATTAAAGGTCGGCGGGAGGGCGCCGAGGTCTACATGCCTTTCAACTGGATGGAGAAATACTTCGAGGTGTACGGCAAAGTGGTCCAGTATGATGGCTACGACCGCTTCGAGTTTTCGCACAGCTATTCCAAAGTGTACGCTCAGAGGGAGACGTATCGCCCCAGCGGTGTCTTCATGTCCTTCGAAGGGTACAACGTGGAGGTCCGGGACAGAGTGAAGTGCATCAGTGGTGTGGAAGGTGTGTAGGTTACTTACTTATTCAAGAAAAGAAAAAAAGTGTCTTGTATTTATGCCTTGTATAATTTCCTGCCATTATTGAGTGAAAGGTTAAATGCCATCAAAGCTCAGTGACAACATACAGCAGCACAACATACAGTAGTTGAATTCTATGTGGTTTATTCACAGGACCTTATCAGTTGCTACGTAGTCAAGTTCAGTAAGTAGTTGGTGCTTCAGCAGCTTTTTTGCAGCAATTCCAGTTCTTTTCATTGAGAGGATTATTTTGAGGAACATCAAATATCGAATAAAGACCTAGGGAAGCCAATCTCTGATCGAATCTCTCCCAATCTCATGGGTTGTTGTCATTCATTCATCTTCGGTGTCTGCTTTCTACTGGTCCGGGTACCTGACTTATATTTTAATGGTTTTGAGAAACAGAATAAAATATTTGGAGCAAATACCAACCATACGAAGTGCAGCTGCAGACAGGGTTAGATCAGATTTGTCAGATATCTTACACCAGTTGGATTATAAACACTCCCAACACACACACATCTATCACGAAGTAATAAAGAATTGGTAACATTTCTTGATCTTCTTTTACCTTGCCAGTATTTCGCACAGTTCCTTATAAAGTAGGCGGTTCTATTCTTGGTTAAAGCTTTTGTAGCGCGTACTGCCACCGAAGCTGTTCCATGTGACATTTCTATGTCGTCTTGTTGGTTTTTTTGCTGCTGTTGTTGTTGGCTGGATGTTCAAGTTAACACTCGGGTTCGGTAACAGACAAAGATTTAAAATATTTTCTGGGAGTGTACAGCCTCAGAACGAGATCATTGTGTGGGTGGGTGGCTGAAATCCTGACCGAGGGGGATGACAAGCTGAAAGTTTCTGACCTGAGATACAGAGGATGCTTGCTGGCTGAAAGGATTAGTTTCCTCTCAGGAGGCAAAGCGTTTAAAGAGAGCAAGTGATGCAAAGGCACTAGCCATTGCAAGAGCGGTTTGGTTTAATGAAGCTATGCATCGTTCATATTATATGTTCTAATGCTTCCGTGTAGAAAATGAATTGGTATGATTTTGTACTTGGAGCCACCATCTTGGCAGCATGGTGGATTAGTGGTTAGCACTGTCGCCTTGCACCTCCATGGACCGGGTTCGATTCCCACCTCGGTGTGCATGTAGGCTGCATGTTCTCCCCGTGCTTGGTGGGTTTCCTCCAAGTACTCTGGTTTCCTCCCAGTCTACACACATGCAGATTAGGCTAATTGGCGTTCCCAAATTGCTCATAGTGTGTGTATACCTGTGTGTGTATGAATAAGTGAGTGAGAACTACAATCTTGTTTTTTTTCTTTCGTATTTAGTTGAGTTTAGTATCTTGATTTGATGCAATTTATTTTCCCTGTATTAGAGAAAAACGATCTGCTTCTTCGCTGTCTCCCAGCGGCTGTTCCGTGCATGTGTCACTTAATTCTGCTGTGTAGGTGAGAAACGCCGAAAGAGAGGGATAAAGAGAAAAACTGACCCGAGGTTGCCACTCGGCTATAAATAGTCATTTAGCCCTGGAGCCCTGGTAAGAGTTTTTTTTCCGGGAAGGCAGGCTTAAGTAAATCCACCCCTAGCCTCTCATGAGTAATGGACCATCAATGGAGTCGCATTAAGCAAATTAAACCGAGATTGATCCAACTAGATTACAGGAGTTGATTGTGGTGACCCCAAACTTAATGGAGAACCTTTTTGTGCTTGTACGGACATGCATCTTCCATTTCGCTGTGGTGAGCCCGGGTGGGAAAAGAGGAAGGAGCGGCTGCTCCGAGTGGTCTGCTTTGCTGCTTCATGTCGTGTCCTTTGGCATCGCCATTACTCTGTCCAAGAAAGAGTGATTCTTTTTTTTTTTTTTTTCCCCCCCCCTCCCCTTGGCATCGTCTGTGGTGTAATCAGACATCTCAGTCATAGTGCTCCATCACTGTCAGTGTGCTCTGAGAGTGAAGTTTCCCTTACATTTATCTCCTTCTTTCTGTTTAGGACCCCTCTCTCTCTCTCTCTCTCTCACACACACTCTCTCTCTCTCCTAGTCCCTCTTTAACACAGGCACAGAGTTGCTGCCAAATAACAGAAGAAGCGTCTCTCTTCGGACTCATGCTTTGTCCTTCACCCTGGCACATCCACCCCCTACTGTTTCCTTTAGCAGTTTTCAGACCAGCTCTAGTCCCAGTACACAACCCACATGCAGATTAAAGCACTAAAGCAGAAAGGACTATTGTAAAGAAGGAGTACAGATCACGCTGCTTCTCCTGATCATAGTCCTCCATCTTAAACTGACTAACGCATGTGACGTTTGTGGGTTTCGAGAAGCCTGTTTTACTCTGGATGAACTGTTGGCAGAGTAATTACTTAAAAGGTACTCAAAATGATTTCTCGTTCTGTTTATGCTGCTGTCAAAAATGCAAACTAATCCATTCTCCGTTAATGTTGGCGCCTTTCCACAGTGCACGCTATTACTCTAAAAGATTGCCGTTAAATGGCATCATATTCCGGTTCAGGTTTGCAGCTACAAACTAATCAGAGTTTATTGCCAAGGAAAGAAATGAGTCAAAATGATCTGGTGATAATGCTCTCGGATTTCCATTCAGTCATCCTAACTGAAATAAAATAGGGGCTTTTTGAGTGGCACTTTGCCCAACGTCGTACTTTTCTACCTATAATATGCTTTAACATTTCTACTTAAAGGAGGTGACCAGGAGTGGCCAGTTGCAGTTTTTCTTTTTCCACAGAAAAAGGAGACACACCTGATTCCAAGTGTTTAATCAGTTAAGCATCACTTTCTGTAGCTTGTGCTTAGTTGGAATGGAAATCTGCACCCACGCCAGGCACTCCTGCCCTTGGCTGTATTGCTGCAGAGATCCTGTTGGCTAAGGAGCCAGTTTAACAGGCGTGATGGTAAGATTTTAGGTGTTTATTCCTACCAACACCTACAAATGTCTGAAACCATGCTAGCTAAAGTAAGTGTGATTTCACCACACAAAGTTCTTGGATAGCTTGCAGGTTATATTGAGACACATGCGCATTATAATCAGTTTTGTTTGTGATTGGTTACCAAATTTTTACATGTCCATGATGCTTCTGAGCACAGTTGGAATTTTCTTTCTTTTTAATTTTTTTTATTTTGTGGGGAATGTAAACTGCTACGAGAACTTCATATACACTAAAAAAACGTTTTAGCTTAGAAAAATAGTTTCCTTTACTTTAATAGGATATCATTGTTACCATTAAGAATTTATTAAGAAGAAATTATATATGAATTATTGGTGGTTGTTGGTCTTTCGGCTGCTCCCAGCAAGGGGTCGCCACAGCGGAATATCCGGTCCGCACAACAACTTGGCACAGGTTTTACGCCGGATGCCCTTCCTGACGCAACTCTCCCATTTTATCCGGGCTTGGGGCGGGCACTGCATCCTGTGGCTGGGGATTTTGGGCACTGGCTGGGAATCGAACCTGGGCCTTCCGCATGGCAGCCGAAACACCTACCACTGAGCCACCAGTGCCCCATATACAGTATGAATTATTGGTATTTCTTGCTTAATCGTTATTGTCTAGATCTAAAAACACCGTAGTAGACAAGGCTTTGAATAAAACTGACACACTGCCTATGTGCAGTTATTTAAAATGATTCCACTCATCTCAGAATCTCATTAAGCACCTTAATTATGCAACAAAAAAAAAGAAGAAGATCTGAATAAGCTTTCAAGTCCAAAGATGATCTGATGCATATCTACATCATATTAGCGTCGTTTGAAAGGTGTAATCAATATCAGTCCTAACCACACGGATACTCAATGAATAAATGAGTCCTAAGAGAAAAAATAAATTATAAATATAATTATTTTTTATTAAATTCCTATTGGTAACAATGATGTCCGATTAAAGGTTATAGTCTTATCCAATAAAACAGTAACAGTAGCTGTTGAAAAGTTTAATGCTGGTTCTGATGGAAAGGTGTCAACACACATTGGTGTCAACAAGGTGTCAACCTACTCAATTTTACTAATAATAGTATTAATATTATTACTATTAACAGTTAATACTAATCAATACTACCAGTTATACTAACAGTTTGGATAAACCTTCTGACTCCACTGCCTTTCCTGATTTTTATTTCTTTTTACTTTGTAACGCAATACCGAAGGCATCCAACATAATCTCCTTTGAACAGGTGATATTGAGATGTATATCTGCTACTTCTGCTCTGTAAAACCTTCATACCGGTTATCTGAGGTATCTGAGGTGCTGTTTGTTGTTTAATTGGTGAATTCTGAGGCTGGTGACTCTAAATGAACTTCTCCTCTGCAGCAGAGGTAAGTTTTGGTCTTGCTTTCCTGGGATGGTCTTCATTAGAGACAGTTTCATCATGGTGCTTGATGGGTTTTGCAAATGCACTCGACACAATACTGTTCTTGCAAGAACTGTTCCAGTACGACTGACCTTCGTGTCTTCTAATAAACACGAGTTGTTGTTGCTTAATTACATACGTTCATCTGTTATTTCGGAGATTTTAAATCTCCCGTATTCTTCTAGAATGGAGAAAATAAATCACAAAAAAAAAAATTTGAATGGTGCAACATCTGGAGTATTAATGAAAATGAATAGAATATTTTCAGTTAGGAAATTGTGTAATTATTGTGGCAGATCCACGATAGGCTGGTTTATTGTAAATGATTCAGTGTTTAAATGTATTTTAAGGATTCGCAAATTTGCCAGCCCTTGAGCCACCAGAGAAAACATGAAGCTCTTCAGGGCAGAGAGATCCCAAGACTAAGAATTCAGAACTAGCGGGCAAAGCAAACAAAACCTGCGGTGGCTCGAAGGTGTAATATTCCTACAGTGGTGTTCGGGGGAGGGGAGCTGTTAAAACGTTTCATGCTCTTGACAGCATTCACTTTGTCATTCATCTGCAATTCACAATGAAACCAATTTTGAGCCATCAGTCTATTATTCATTCACATTCCTGTCAGCAAATTTCCATCGGTGCGCTCAGCGTGGAAAATGGCTAAGCTTTCTCTGCTTCACGCCGCTATCTTGAAGGGGCAGGTCCATAGTGTAATCCGCGGCGTTCAATGGAGAAACTGGGTCGTCTCTAAATGGAGATAAATCTGACGGATGGGCGAACCTGATGGAGTGTGAATTACTTCAGTGCTCTCATTTCGTCCCTGGCATGTTTTCCCGCACCGCCCGGCCCCTGTCCATTACTCAAAACTGCGGCCGTGGGCTCTAGGAGCTCCTCGAAGATCTGCTATGAGTTTAAGGAGCTCTGCCTTATTAATTACCGCACTAGGGAAGGGGAGGGGGCCTTTAGGGGCTTGGTCAGGGTTGCAAAAAAAATAATAAATCCTGCTGATTTTTATTATCTGTGCAAAGACAAAAAGTTCTCAAGGCATGTGAAGAGAAAAAGAAGTTTGTATTATAAAAATCGAATAAATTAATTCAGTGGTTTTAGTATTTATTTTTTGGGGCAAATTAGGAACAGAAAGTCAAAGTAACAGCAGGAGAAATGGAGCTGGGTGTGCAGGTTTTTCCTTTGAAATTTGATACACATTGTGGGGGGGTGTGTGTGCATGAAACAGGAGATAGCAAGACTGTGTGTGTGTGTGTGTGTGTGTGTGTGTGTGTGTGTGTGTGTGTGTGTGTGTGTGTGTGTGTGTGTGTGTGTGGTTCAGGGTGCCTTCTTTAAAACGATGTTCCAGCTGTGTTTTTTGACATTATGTGTTTGGCTGTAGTTCATATAGCGCTAATAACGATACTGTACGTCGTGTGCTGCATAGAGATGGAACACACACTCCGGGCTGTGCTAAATAAGGAGGAAGAGTAGGAATTAAAAGTGGGCCGGAGATAATAGGAATAATATGAAAAAAGACAAAAAGAATCCAGGATTTTCTGTAGAAAGGCGTACTGTATGAGAGAGACACTTGAGTTTCCTCACCTGCTCCAGACAAATTTTGGGCTGTGAATAGAATCTAGGCCAGACACTGTTTCTTAGAAAAGGGCCTTGAGGAATGCAGCGGGCTTCATTAGGACGTTTTTTTTTTTTTTTTTTTTTCCTCCTTCTTTTTTTTTTCCCCCTTGCTCTTTGAACTATTTATCTCTGCCCCGCTCGGCTAGTCTGGGTGGGTGGATGTGGATGTAGGTGTGGGTGTATTGGCAGGCTTTAGGGATCTCATGGTAGAGACTAAATGTCTCCAAAATTATGTGTCAATCAGATTTTTTTTTCTTTAGAGTTAGAGTGAAATTTGCGTATAGGCATAGAATTAACAATTTCAAAGGAACTTCTTCATACTGTATGGACAATAAGACGTGCGTGTGGGTGTGTGTGTGTGTGGGTGTGTCTCTATGACTGAAATAAAGTTATAATCTAGAGGCACGGCAGCCGTTTCTCAACTATATCAAGATGAGGGTGCCATGGTTGTAGGGTAGAACAGACATCTAAAGCTAGGAGAAGAATAGGTCCTTTAATGATGGGGGATCTTTCACCCTCATCTCTGTTTTACATAGTAGTGAGACATATGACTCTAGATCATTCAAATAATGTGACTTCGGATGAATTTTCCTGGTATAAAAACCTGCAAACTTTTTTACTTTTATAAAACTGTCATATACAAACACCACGGGCAATTAAATCTGGTTTATGCTTTTGAGTGATCACCTAAAGTAATGAGAGTGAATATGGAAAGACGCATAGAACGTCTCCGCTCAAGCTTTCAGGCTAGAATGTCTACAGTATGTATTCTGCATTTTTACAATCTCTCTTCACTGGAACCGAGGGAACCGAACCCATTCTAGCATCACCGTGCCCTTGTGCACAAAAATGTTTGAAGGCATTGTTTGTCAAGGTTGGTATATAACTCTAGTGGCATCACAGCCCTGACCTAAACCCCAATGGAACCTCCGCTGCACCTCATCTGATACTGTACCAGTGCCTGACCTCACTAAAGCTCTTATGGGCTGAGTAATCACAAATAACCACAGGCACACTCCCAAATCCAGGAGATAGGCTTACCTGAAGAGTGCAGGAATAAATCTGGAATGTGATGTTCAAAAAGTGCACATGACTTTTATGGCCAGGTTGGGCAGATAGTATATTTCACAGATGGAATACAAGATGTTTTTTTTGGATCAGTCTTGAATGGGATACACTAAAAACACATGCACTTCAAGTCAGGAAGAGCTGATTTGTTAGTAGCAGGGAACTGTGCGGGACAGAAGGTACACCATGACCTGGATGAAAAGTGTGCTTTAGCCAAAAGCCCCAACTATTGTGCATCTAATCATTAGTGGCTTTAGGCTGACGTAAAACTGTAGATCTAATATTTTCTCTATAAGCACATTCTAGATTTCGTCAATCATGACGTTTTGTAGGTGCAGTAAAATGTGTAACTTTGTCCTCTTCCCTTCTCTCTCTCTCTCTCTCTCTTTCGTCCAGGAGTGCCTCTGTCAACGCAATGGGGTCCTCAGGGTTATTTCTATGCCATTCAGATAGCGCAATACGGTCTGAGTCACTTCAGTAAGAACCTGACGGAGCGAGCACCCCATGTGGAGGTGTACGACACAGCTGAGGAGCACAACAGCAAGCCAAATGCATGGAGTGTTCCCAAGGGCTGCACTCTCACCACAAGCTACGACAAGACCCGCGCCTCCACCGTCCGTCTGTTTAACGCTCCAGGTACGGGGACACTTGGGACTTTAAAACCCTCGTTTTGTTTTTTTTTGTTTCCTTATGTTTCCACTTGTTCGAAACTTACAACTGCTGCCAGAATGTTTTTTTTCTTTTTTCTCCTCAATCTCTGAATTCTTTTCATTTCCGCATGCATCTATTTTAATTAAGATAAAGAATTCCAAATTCTCTTGATTAAAACTTTTTTCGTCACATAAGCTAAGTGTCTGATGGAATACGTTCCAAATTGTGGTGACGTTTATTTGATCCTAATTGTGATTTTCATTATAACATCCAGCCCAAGCCTCGAGCACCCTGCCTTTCTTTTCTTTCCGTTCCTCGTTCCTCTCTCCGAGCTCTTTCATTCTCGTCCTCATTTAATTTTCCAATCAGCACTTTTGCATTGCGTCACATTGTCTCTTCCACAAAATCGATACCTCTACCCTATTAACGCGAGAGCACACAAAGCTAGCCACGAGTCAGAACCTCTGGAGGCACCGGCCCTCTGCCCAGCGATATGTATTTTGTTGTTAATAATACAGTGTGGCTTTTTAGCACTGATTCGATCGATAGCTTTTAGAATTAGCTGGGCCATTGCGCAGGCGGGCAGTAATTGGTGTCATCACCTAGAGCATTGATTTGAGCAAAGCCTGCTGGGATGCACTGGATCTAGCGCTCCAGCATTAGACATTTGTTCTTGGTCTTTCTTTTCTCACTTTTGCTTATTCTGTTTGTTTTTAGTGGCTCTTGCCCTTTCTTTTGTGTCTCTCTCATCACTCAGACTCTACTCACTTATTTACTCTGGCACCGTCTATAGTCTCCAATATTGACTATGAGCTAATCAGAGGAGAGTGGTACAAATCTATTTACTCTATTTATTGCTTTAAGTAATGACTATATGAGTGCACTGAATAACTCAAGCACTGCAAGGCTGATCGTCCAGTATCTTCTTAATACAACCTGTTTTTATTTCTCTCAGCCTTTCTATCTTACTCTCCTTTGGTTTTTCTCATCACCTTCTCTACCTATCTCAGAAAAGCCTCATCCTTGTCATTCTTTTTTTTAAGCATCCACTGCCGTTATTGGAGAAAGAAACAGAAGGCCAGATAAAGAGAGACGAGACATGCCAATGTTTTCAATGGCTTGGCCAGAGAGAATCTCCAAAATGCCCTACACAGTCCTACTTTCCTTCAAAGTTTTTTTTTTTTTAAACACCCCCCCCCCTCCAGTCATATTGGGAACTTGGCCATGTGTTGTTTTTCACTCTCAGTTCTCCCTCTCTGTCTAATTAGCTACTTGGAGCAGTAACCCTGTGAACCCTGCACCATCAGGACATCATTCTGATACAGTTAAACGTTGGAAGCGTGTGTGTGTGTGCACATTATCTATTTATGTCCTTTTTAATAAAGTAAGCAAGAAACTGACTGCTAGGTCATTTATTTTGAAGGCAGACTTGTTTAACTCCTTTGCTTTCCTACATCTACAGAGAACTCTGAGGGCATCTCACTCACTCTTGGCAACATGAAGGATTTCATCATCTCGTTTGACCTGAAATTCGCCTCCAATGGCAGCGTGTCTGTCGTACTGGAAACAACAGAAAAGGGGCCTCCATTTGTGATACGTTACATCACCACCAGTCAGCTCATTGCCTTTAAAGACCACTCCATCACCTACGGAATTGGGCCTCGTTCAACATGGACCACAGTGACCCGGGACCTCCTCACGGATCTGCGCAAGGGCATTGGCCTGTCCAACACCAAGGCTGTCAAAGCCACCAAGACCATGCCAAGACGCGTGGTCAAAATGGTTTTGCATGGCCGAGGTGCCATAGACAACGTGACTATCTCCACTACGGCGCACATGGCTGCCTTTTTCGCTGCTAGTGACTGGCTACTAAAGAACCAGGATGAACGTGGCGGCTGGCCGATAATGGTCACCCGCAAGCTGGGTGAGGGCTTCCGGCCCTTGGAGCCTGGCTGGTACTCAGCAATGGCACAAGGCCAGGCCATGTCTACCCTCGTTAGGGCGTATCTACTCACTAAGGATGAGACATACCTGAAAGCAGCACTGCGTGCTATAGGTCCTTATAAAGTACCATCTGAGAAACATGGTGTGAAAGCTGTCTTTATGAACAAGTACGACTGGTATGAAGAGTATCCAACCACACCAAGTTCATTTGTCCTCAATGGCTTTATCTACTCTCTAATTGGACTCTATGACCTGGCACAGACGGCAAGTGAAGGGGAAGGACGTGAGGCAGCACGACTGTATGCCAAGGGCATGGAATCGCTCATGGCCATGGTGCCACTTTACGACACCGGTTCAGGCACCATTTATGATCTGCGGCATTTCATGCTAGGCACAGCACCCAACCTCGCGCGATGGGACTACCACACTACGCACATTAATCAGTTGCAGCTGCTGGCTTCCATCGATGACTCGCCAATCTTCAGGGACTTCGCAAAACGCTGGAAAAGCTACATGAAAGGAGGACGAGCCAAGCACAACTAGAGCTGCAGGCAGTGGTGGACAAATGCCCGCCGGCACTCGGCAAAAAAAAACGCCTCAATCCCTGAGGGCGAACTGGGTTAGCCCATTGAGTAAGAACTAAGGATGAAGCCCAGAGTGGTCTAGCTAAATCCTGCTGCAGTTTCCAGCCATCAGCCTTGGCTAACCTCTCGGGGGCGGTTTGGACTTGAAGCTAATCTGTGCTGGAGGCTCTATTTAAGTACAAATGGTGAAAGTGTGTATGGTTGAAATGGGGTGAGGAATTGCTTGATCTAAATCTGCCAGTGAAGTATCTAGCATGATCAGAGATGTTCGCACACACTTGGGCGTAGGGACATCACAGTGATTGTCACAAACTTTCAAAATTCTTCCAAAATTCTCTCTTGATGCTTATGTAGACGTCAATCTATAATATTAATAACAATAATAATAATAAGAAGAAGAAGAATAGGAAAAATATGAGCTTATCAGGCATTCTCGGAATAAGCAATTAAGCAAAGTATTTAGGTAAATAGGAAAGGTAACCTGGGAAATGCTTCCAAGTGTTTGTCGTTTCTGCAGTTTGAGCTCACCTCTGATAGAGACACAGTTTTTAGCTCATTAATAAACCTCAGGCCCCACAGTTAAATTAATACCCTGCCTGAGTGCTCTACTACACTTGGTGTGTGGTGAAAATGCACTTTTGAAACTTTGGTATGTTGGTAATGGCAGAGCTTTTTCAACTAATATACAGATACTATAACTCAGATCAGTACTAGAGCCTGGCCAAGTGAGTCTTGGTTCACAACAAGTAAGCTGACTGAGACTCACTATTATAATAGATAGGCTGAGGAGTCACCAGCTGTGCATATTGATTAAATAACGAATTAAAATGAATTTTCAGACGATATACTCAGTAGGTGAGTTGCAGAAATGCAAATGCAAGGAAAGTCACAATAGGATACACTATAATCAAAATGTATGTGGACATCAGAATATCATACCCATATGTGCTTACTGAATATCCTACTCTAGATTTACTCCCTCTTTCCTGTTTTAATAAGCTCCAATCGTCTCGTAAGGCTTTCGGCTAGATTTTGCCGCATGGCTGTGGGGATTTTCTTACTTAGCCACAAGCACATCAGTGACCTTAGGCTGTGATATTGGGTAAGGAGGGCTGGCACAGAGTCTGTGTTCTAGCTCATCGCAAAGTGCACAGTGGCTGTTGAGGTGCTGTCCTTTACACTCTCCTTTGTGCACAGCAGCATTTCGGGACTGGATTAGGTTTTGGTCTCTTGGTTCCAGAGAAGAAAAATGTTAATGTAAACTTTGTGGTAACAGTTTGGGAGAGGAAAATATATGGGTGTGATAGCTGGGTGTCCACAAACTTTTGACCATATTGTGTAGCTCTCCTCGACCCACTTTCATAAGAAATACAAATGATTAAAGATGTGGGTGGATTTTGTTTCATTTCATACAAATCAGTTAATAGGAAATTGATCATTAAACATTAAGTAGAGTTTGAATATAATCTTTTTTTTTTTTTTTACATCAGAGCTATGTGAATTGGTAAGAGGGGCCATGTTGATTTTATGGTTGTCTACATTCACTGTTACATCTAGCAATGGAATAGGGTTTTCAGAATTTAAAGATGAGTTAAAACTGAAAAGGTTGAAGTGCAGGATATACACTGATCAGCCATGACATAACCAACATCGCCTGGTGAAACCAGTAAACAAGTGACAGGATCATGGACACCCAAGGTTCACCCATGCCCGCAGTGACCAAACACCATCCCATCTGGTCCGATCCAACAGAAAAGCTGTTGTAGAACAAACCACTGAGAAAAGCCAACTCTGATACAATGATACAAAGTCACCAGGACACCCAATCCATTACAGTCGGCCGAACACATGGGGCAAAGAGTTCAAGGGTGTTGATCCGGTTTCCAAATTCCTCAGATCTCAATCTGATTGAGCATCCATGGATCAGATAGTCAAACCCGATCCATGGAGGCCCCACACCAGAACCCACGGCACCCAAAAGATCCGCTGCTAACGTCCTGGTGCCCCTAGTGGTCTGCTCCCGAAGGGCTAGAGTTGCCCGGCGGCACAAGGGGCATGCAAGACCTAGGTGATTTTAATGTCCTGGCTGATCTGTGTATCTGTTAAAGTATAAATCTGCTCCTGCTGTGGTGGATATACCATGGCGAAGAATTTTGACGTGGAATATGCATGCACAACAAATGAACCTGAATTATTTTCCATGCTTGCCAAAAGGCACACTGGATCCAAGATAAAAACCTTAATGGAGAAAATATATTGGGGCACAGATATAGTTGTCTTAACGCCAGTTGACTGATCTTCTAACAAAAACAATATAAAATGATTTCAGAAAAAGTTTAAGTAACCAGTTACAGTAACAGTGTTTATGGGGGCTGTAGCAAGACGTAATCTGCCGAACATCGTCCACGATTAAGTTTCAAATCCATGACAGATTTGCTTGATTGTCAACCGCATGTAGCAGCAATGTGAGCCAGTGAATTTCCCAGTGTTTACTACAAACAGTTTACTACATATTCTGCAGTTCTACAGAAACATTTCAGTAGCATGACCGACCATTTGCTGTCATTCCCCAGCATCCCGACCAAATCCTAAAAGCTACAGGAACATAATGGTCTTTGTAAAACAGCCTCGAATCCAAACAGCCTAAACTGCACTAAGTGTTAGTCACTTTCTGTTCACTATCATCCTATGAGTGATGGCGTCATTTGGGTCCTTTGTGTAAAAAGGAACACTTCACCCATGCGTATGCTTTTTAAACCCGTTAATCTATTAGCGTCCGCTCAGCCCTGTCGTAACCGTAATTTTAAATTGGACCCATAATGAAACTTTATGGATTGTTTAATATTTTTTCCGAACCTTTACCTTTTTCTTGAGGTTTGTCTCTCAATTACGACTTGAACGGAGGCCCTTGGGATGCAGATTGGCAGAACATCTGGCTTGAGTTGTGTGTACATCAGACTACGATGACAGACTGCACCGAATCAATTCCGTGAAGAAGAAGAGAACGACTGATTCTCATAAGCTATACAGTGTATTTTCTTGAGTCAAGTTTTATGATAACTTCACTTAAAGGCAGTGATTATAGGGCTATTTGATACCTACATAAAACCCTTCATAAACCCATGTAAGCGTTTTTAAGGCTCCTAGCAAGCATGATCGATTCATAACCCAAGAGTGTATCAGATTTTTGTGGACTTAAAAGCTAGGATGTGTTAGATAATCATGACAACTCACTTTAACTTTTTAAGATTTCTTTACTATTTCTTACTTACTTTTTTCTATACATACTACTGGGAACGGCATGGCTCATATCAGTCATGGCTGGCTCATATCAGTTAGAGCTGTTGTGTCAACTCTCTATCGAAGTTTTGTACACATCCGATATTTTTATAGGCTTATGTAGGTTTTATATAGCCCTATTTCCTGGTAAACAGTTGGTGTTGCCAAAGTTTGCCTTTTTCTCTTATTTAAGAGAAAATGTAATATTTCCAGTAACTCAAGAGAGATGATATTTTTTAGGATACAAAATGATTATAATGAAAATCCTGAGAATGTAATTCAAGTCTTATTATGAAAAATGAAGACTTATGTCTTTATCTTCAACAGATAACAAATTAGGCCAAAATACAAGTTAGTGAAGGAAATATAAAGCGTGCTGGCTTCAGTTCAGATCTTTGTGTGGGATCAGACCCGATCACCTCGTGGTTCGCAAAAGCACGGCTCACTCAAGTTCAGTAGCAGACCCTTTACCCCAGGTGAGAGCCATCTCTTTTTCCAGTCACAGCCAAGACGCATGGATGTATCCTGCCACGCTGGATGCATGGATGTATCCAACACGCTGCGTTGGCTATTTTATTCAGCACATACCAACGCTAGACTCGTTTTTTTTTCATTTATAGACACAAAATAAAATAAAAGCTCAAAATAGATTGTAAAGGACGTTTTAGTCGGGACCGTATCGCTGCTTGTTAGGCGGAGTTTTGTGTAAGAGACTTGACGCCTCGTGACAGATTTATCTTTATCTTTTTATTTTTTTTTGAGCGTCTTCTCCTCAAACATCACTTTTCTGTCAGTGTTCTGGCGTGATCGTTCATCTCATGAATATTTCTATGCACATTTCATACTTAGGATTATAACAGGACTTGGTTCTTAAAAGGGAAATAATCTTGTTGCGTTTCTAGGAGGATCCGAAAATCTTATTTTGTTCATACCAAAGTCTTTAAAGGTTAACTTTTTTTTTTCCTTTGTAAGCTGTTGTGTGATGAATGGTGGTGATATAAATAGCAGTGTGCATCTGCCTTCCTTTATAAGGGAAAAAAATGCCTTGTAATGCTGTTTAGTTTTGTAAGTGTAGATTTCTATAGATTAGAGAAAGATACAGGGGAGAGAATTATAATAATTACAGCTGTCTATAGGGATGTGTGCAACTCTTCAGCTAGCGTTATGCGCTAAATCGTTCGAAACCTGCAGCAGCAGATCTGCCACAGGAATCTCTCTCATATCCTGAGTTGCTTTTTGTTTTCCATTCGATTTCACCGTTGGTGAAAACAGCATTAAAGCACAAGTACCGTGTCACTCTATTTAATTTATTTAAATCATTCTTCCTTTTATAATTATTGTTATTTTCCCCTTTGGACAATGTGCAAGACCGACTTCAGAGAGCTGCTACTGTGTTCACTGTGTCCATTTGTTTTCTTGTCCTTTTTTTTTTTTTTTACGCATTTCTTTATCTCTTCCTCCTCCTTCTCTTCTGCACCGTCCTGAACTGGAAGCAGATCCGCGAGGGGTCAGTCACGTGTGACATATGCAATAAAAAGTCGAGACGGCGAGAGCCCCGAGAGGCTGGACACAGTTTGCAATGCAAGCACAACGTGCACACGCCACCATTTTTATGCAGGAAAAAAAAGTTTATATATATAAAAAAAAAAAAAAAAAGGTAAATCTTTGTGCTTTAAATTGCTTTTTAAAGTTGTAAAATAAAGGCATTTTTGAGTAAAAAAAAAATCTCTTGTATGTTGAATGCGCCTTGTGTGTTTTCTGTCTTCAGTGTCATTGTAGGGATGAAAGAAATGAGTGAATAATTAGTTTTTTTTGGTTTGTGCTTGTTGCCGTCTGTGACGCCCTGTTCTGAACTCTGTACACCTTCCACTTTAAACCCTGAGGTCTAGAAACCGCTCATCTGCCCTTTCCTCAGCTCATCTGCCCTCTCCAGCCCTCTCATCTCCGTATAACTTCGCTCTCCTTACTTTAACTACGGTACCTTCTCTCCTTCTACACTCACATCACTACTCTTGCCCTTTCTTAACCACACCTCACCTGACCTGCCCTCTCTTCACCTCTCCTGCCCTCTCTTGCCCTGTCCACTACTTAACTGCTCACTTTAAATACCTCTTCCTCACTTCTCTAGCCCTGTCCTCATCCCACATGCCAATACCCCCTTCTTACCCCACTTCTCTACTAAACCGCCCTCATCTTACTCACCATGCCCGTTCCTCTCATTTCACCTTCCCATTTCTCTGCTCAACTGCCCTCACCACACTTGCCTTCTCCTTACCTCACCTGTTCCTTTTTCTTTTGATTGTATTCTCTTGCGCCTCTTATATTTCATCTTTTGTTCTTGCCTGCCTTTTCTTCTGCCTCGATATCTGGTTTTCCTTGCTCCCTTCTTGCCGCCTCATTTCTTTCTTTGTTCCTTCCTTTTCTCCCATTTTCTTTTCACTTCTGTCTGCTCCGTGAGCATCTCCCATGTCCCTGCTGTCTGTTGTCTTTCTTCTCTTCTCCTCTCCAGTCACTACATGCTATTTTAGGATGTTCATGTAGTTCATGGCGCCGCTCCTCTCCTGTCTGAAGCTGAACTGACCCCATGGGACTCGGTTAAATGCCTAACTAATCAGATTATCACCTGCCTTACCCCAAAACAAACAAAAAAATTGTATTGTATGTTTGTGTTTCTGTATGTGTATCTGAGTATGTGTGCATCTATACGTGTTTGAGTGTGTCTATTAAAAAAAACAAAAAAACACCTTGACTTAACTAAGTAAATATGTAAGAGCCTTCCATTCGATCATTACTGCAGTGATTGATAAGGTTCAGCTGGCAAAACGTCATTTAACCCTAACTGATGTCATGAGAGGCAGTACGGTGGCTTAGTGGTCGCCTTGCAGGTCCAGGGTCCTGGTTCGATTCCCAGTCAGGTTCGAATCCCACCTCTGTGTGCATGCTCTCCCTGTGCTTCCACCGAATTCTCCAGTTTCCACCCACAGTCCAAAGATGCAGATTAGGCTAATTGGCGTTCCCAAATTGCCCCATAGTGTGTGAATGAGTGTGTATGTATGTGTGTGCCCTGCGATGGATTGGCACCCTGTCTCCTGGGATAGGCTCCTGGCCCCTGCAACTATTTTTTGGTGGTGGTGGAGGTCTTGGTGTCGGATTCTGTGCAGTACTGCGTAAAAGTCTTAGGCCGGTGTGAAATGGTTGTAAAATGTAAGTGCTTTTAAATACAGAAGTGTTAACAGTTAATTTTTATCAATTAACAATGTGGTAGGGAGGTAAATGAACAGAGAAAGAGAAATCCAAATCACATCACCCCCTTTGCCATCACAGAACTGCCATGTACACTTGCGCACAGTTTTTGAAGGAACTCAGCAGGTAGGTTGTACAAAACATTTTGGAACCATGGATTGTCTGTGGATGTACAGTAGGCTGCCTCGAATACTTCGGTCTCTTCATATAATCCTAGACAGACTTGATTATGTACTGTAGATGTGAGGGCTCTTTGGGGACCAAACCATCACTTCCAAGACTCCTTCCCTATGCTGAAGATAGTTCTTATTGTCATTAACTGTATGTTTGGGGCCATTGTCCTGTTGCAGAATACATTTTGGGCTAAACAGATGATGATGATGACACTGATGATAATGCATGATGGATAATTACAGTATCAGCCTGCATTGCTCAGCAATGAGGATGCCATTAATCCTGACCAAATCTCCAAATCCATTTGCAGAAATGCAGCCTCAAACTTGCAAGGAACCGCGATCATGTTTCACTGATGCCTGCAGACATTTGTTATTGTATGATACCCAGCCCTTCGGCAAAGAACCGCTTCTGGTCAGAATTCTCCGGACAGTAGATGGGTGTAACTGCGTCGCAGTGATTTTCGTCAGTTCGTTGCTGATGGCACTGCTGGACATCTTCAGATTTTGAAGGGAAGAAAACATGATGTGCATCAAGTTTGCCTGGCCAACAACTGCGCCTACGGTCCTGAACATTTCTTCTCCAGAATATTTTGAAACAGTATGATGCGGTATATCTACGTTGTATCTGGTTCCTGTGTATCGTCTTCCACAACCTCACCTTAGTAACAGAGTTTGGGTGTTCCTCACCCAGTTTTAAGCCTCCTACACAGCTGGTTCAGTTAATGACTGCAGTTCAACCCACATATTAAGTTGATCATGAACACCTGTTTGGTATTATTGGTTAATCATACACCTTTCTCTGATCCTGCAAGATCCCTTTCTGTCTGATTCTTGCTCTTACACTTCATCAGGACTGCAGAGGTTCACGCTGCTGAGATTGACGCAAAATGCACTAAATTCCCGCCTCAACATTCCATAAATAGTTTTTTATGCTAATTACGTGATAGTACATTGCGTTAGACAACAGTGAAAGGCTCAGTGTCTAACATTTCATTGTGGTTTTTGTTGTAGATGCAGACTTATTTGTACTCGTCATGGAAATGAGCAGAAATGAATAATGCATGGAAAGTCTCATATCTTGACTTTATACATTTGGGAATGCTGCTTAGTGTTTATTTTTCAAAAAAAAAAAAAAACACCCACTTGCACACACCCAAAGTGTTTTTTCCCTGCAAGCTGATTGTAAATTTCTCAAGAACCCTCCAATTAATATTTTGTTCATAATAAAAAAATAAACAGCACTGAGCCTCTTCATGTAATTAAGACCAGATTAAAGAAACTTGGAGCAGATCGTTGTCCAAAACAGCAAAACATTTCTGACTTTTTTTTTTTTCCTTGGTTTGCTCTTGTCAACTGTCTTGTTTAATTTAACAGGATTTGTATTCACAGACTAAGAGCCTTAGCCTCCTCGGGCAACACGGATTTGGGCCTATTTATGGCCAAGTTTTACCTTCTTAGCAAAGGCTAACCAGATTGTGTTTAATTAATCAGATTAATTAAAAAATAAAGTTTTACGGTGGTGATTTACTATATACCTTGCATGCACACTAAATATTTAGTTGGTTCACTTTAGCTTTGAGTACAGCACACATTCGCTGTGGTATTGTTTCAGCAACCTTATGCACAGTCACACCATTTTTCTCTGTTCTAGATCTTGTATTGGTGCCTTCTCCAGCACATCCCAGTGGGGGTACGTTCAGGACTGTGCTGTGGACAGTCATGTGTAAAAATTATTCTTTGAATGACACTTCTGAATGAAACTTCTTGTCACAATTTGAGTCCTGGAATGTTCCTGTGCCATCAGGGGATGGAGGGGAGAGAGAGAGAAAATGGTTAGCACATCTGTGAAGTCAATATGTTCAGGTCATCAGCTGACTTCATTTTATTGCCACGTAATGTTGCTGAGACCTGAGCAACTGAAGCAACCCCAGATCATAACATAATCACTGTAGTATGCATTGCATCATGTGCTTCCCTTCTTACCCTGATGTGCTCATCGCTTCGGAATACAGTCGATCTGAACTCATCAGACCGCAGATACTTTTGCTTATTTTTAAAAATAAAGGCTTAACAATTAGCAACTTTAATAAAATCTGTCCAGAAATAGGCATATCTCATATGTGATTTATTATTTCTAGTAACAAACATTGGATACATTTGACTAGATTCAAGATACACTATATGGACAAAAGTATTTGGCCAAACCTGTTAATTCTTGAATTCAGGTGCTTAATGCGTCAGCATACTAGAACATCTTGAACAATGCTATACTTTGTGCCAACACTTTGGGGAAGACCCTTGTCTATCCAAACATGGCATTTCCCCAGTACACACAGCAAGGACTATAAAGACATGGTTTGATGAGTTTGGTGTGGAAGAACTTGACTGGCCCTAACACAAAGCCCTGACCTCAATCCCATTGAGCACCTTTGGGATGAACTGGAACGGAGATTGTGAGCCAGGCCTTCTCGTCCAATGTCAGTACCTGACCTCATAAATGCTCTACAGAATGAATGGGCACGGATTCCCACAGAAACGTATGAACAGCCTTCCAAGAAGAGTGAAAGCTGTTATGACTGCACAAGGGGGACCGACTCCATATTGAAATGCATGTATTTGAATACAATTTCATGACCGGTTTGGCCAAATATTTTTGTCCATATGTTGTTTTTTCATGTGCTGAGATGACAAGTTGTTGGCCAGCTCAACAATTGTTTTCTTTCAGCTTTAAAGCTCTTTGCGTGATGATGGATGTTGTAAATTTTTCTAGATCTCCCTCAAAATACTGCAGTTTTACTGCAGTCACTACAATGACTGAGGAATCAGGAGACCAAGACCCAGGTTATAATAAAAGAGTCAGTTTATTTCATGCATGAAGACAACCTGGCGTTTACTATTCAAAAAATATATATTGGACACAGCATGCTTTTATACTGATGTGTGCATGCCGGAGAACCATAGAAATAATGGCCAAGGCTTAAGGATAAACATGAGCAAGTACAGAATATCATGACTCTCGCGGATTACATAATCTAAATAACAGATTGCATTTTTGAAAAAGAAACTAAATAACTGTGTACTTAAATGGCGGGCCTAGATTACTCATTACATCAAAAAAAGTAATCCAAGTACTCTAACACGTTAACACCCAACACTGCTCATCATCTATATCCTGTAGACAGTGTTGTTGGGGGGAACTGAATCCTATTCCAGGAGACTTAGGGCATGAGGCGGGGTACACCGTAAACAGGATGCCAATCCATCACCGGGCACACAATTTTATTCACACACTACGGGCAATTTGGGAACACCAAGCTACGTGTCTATGTTTTTGGACTGTGAGAGGAAGCTGAAGTCCCCGGAGGAAAACCCACCAAGCATGAAGAGAACATGCACACATACCCGATGTGGGAATCGAACCTAGACCCTGAAGGTGCATGGTGACAGTGCTTACCACTACGTTAACCAATGATATTAAGTTATTTTTATTTTACATTTTGGCTTTTGGGATCATTTTAATATTTAGATATTTTAGTTTTTCTTGGTGGGGAAAGGGTTTTTTTTTTTTTTCTGACTTTCTAGCTTTCTGTTGTGCATTTGTTTCTTTCTTGGCTTGTTTACTGTTTTGTTTTAGCTGTTCTTCATTCTTTCTTTTCTTCCATTTTCTTTTCATCTTTTTATTTATTTATTTTAATTTATCTTATGAACTCTAGCTGTTATTTTGTTGCTAACACTTTACTTTTTTACTTTTTGGTAGAAAAGTCCAGGGGGGGGCGGGG
>JAQQZT010000023.1:7946550-7961890 GCA_030068275.1 Clarias platycephalus
GGCAAGATTGACTTTATCTAAGAATAATCTCCAACACCATGTGGTTTACCGCAGGCTGAGATTCTACACTGTGCTTTTGCGTTTGAGCGGGTTGCGTTTGAGAACACTGCCATCATATGGTTGGTTTGCTCATTACATTCGCGATCTGCACCTGCTCTTACACCTGTTACTCCTGCACCTGTTTGCCTCCGCTCCACATTTTCACCGTTTTATCACTGGTACCACGTCCAGATGTTTGTTTTTCCTAAAGAACCTTAGCTTTAATTGAATTTTAACAAATCATATTCACAGTTTTGCAGGTTTTTCTTGTCAAAGCTTGGTTTCGCTGGGTGTTTTCTCAGATAAAGCTTTGCTAAGAAGAAGTGTGAACGAAGTGCTAAGAAATCAGAGCCGGGAAAGACGATTAAAAAGAATTGCACTGAAAATAATGATGCGTTGCATGTAGTACAAAAAACTGTCTGCACGAAATTATTAGCATAATTAATAGAGCTATAATAATGAAATGTACACATTTGGATAGCAGATTTGTTAATAACATTTTGTTAAAGTTTAGATATAAGTGGGAGCCACTGTTGTGCCCTTAAGCAAGGATTTGGTCTAATTCCTAGCGTTCTTTGGATAAGCAGGAATAAAAATGCAAAGATTTTACATGAGCCGTGACTGAACACACTCTGATCGTGTTCTGTTCATCAGCCCAATTTAACTCTGTCATCTTGAAGAAAATCTAACTTCTGTTATATAACACACTGCTTTAAATACACTGCATCAAAATTAACATTTTAATCCTAGTCTGTGTTACAGTAGCTCACCAACGAACAACAACTTACCATGAAGAAAAGCTTTTATGTATTATGCTTTAAGGTTTTCTTTCAAGGATAGAAAGTATGTGCAAGATACCAAGATCTCTATAGCAACATGATACATGTGCTGCATTTCCAGTGAGTGAATCAGCCGTCAGAATAGTGACATGAATAGTGCGTGTGTGTGTGTGCAAGTGGCGAAAAGAAAAAAAATGATTTGCCTACTTTTTAACTGTCATTCACTTCCTTTATATTCACACCCTCTATTCATGCGTCTCTCTCTCTCTCGGCTGAGTGAAACTGATAAGGCCGCAGTCTTCTAGACAGGCTGAAGAAACACGCTAATGGTCATGTACAAGAAGGTAAAAGCCAGCTGTTTAGGTGTGTGTGTGTGTGTGTCGTACTGTAGTCATAACATCTTCTTCTGTGGAGACGCACAGAGGTGCTCTGGTTACAAATTCCTGTTTTCTCACTAAAGGTATGTTGAATAACTCCGTGCATTTTTCAGTTTTTACGTTTCAAACAAAGTTTTGATCATTTCTGCTGGTCATGCATGTTTTTCTTTTGAGTTCTGTGATATTCACTTACCTTCCAAAACCAGACATGTTGATGGTTCTCGAAATTGCCCCTACAGTAGGTGTGAGAATTTAGTGATCTTGTTTTGCCCTAGAGGTTTCGTCCAATTTCAGCTGACAAAGGCCTGGTCCTGCAAAGAGAACTCAAGGGATTGGGACTAAACAGCTGTGCAGCCTTAAGAAAACCACTTGTCAGTGTTATTAATAAGAAAAAAGCCTTCAGTTTGATGGGAGCATAAAGAATCATGCCTAGTGCCTACTGTACAAGCCGCTGTGCGCAGTAGTATGATCCGTGGTTGCCTCTGTTGGTCAGGTTTAGGTTCAGCAACATCACCAAAAAATAAAGTCAGCTGACGACCTGAATATACGAATGACCAGGTTTTTGCCCATCAAACGATTTTACAGGATACATCAGGCTCAAATTGTGAAACAATGGTTCAGGGACATCATTCTCACACATGTTTTGGTCACCACAAAGTCCAGACCTTAGCCCCATTGTGACTCTTTGGGATGTAACGGTATGCAGCGGTCTGGCTCTCCAGATGTAAATAAATGTGACCCAGCTGAAATCAAAGTGTCCAATGAAATATTAGTGTGCTTTTTTTTTTTTTTTTTTTAGATGGGCAGTGTATATCATTAAACAACAAAACGCATAAATCTGATCAGATTCTTACGAGAAATATGTCAATATCATATTACTCAGCTTTAATCTAAGCAATCAAAGCCATGTGTGTTTTTATCGTTCTTTTCCCCTGTGTGTGTGTGTGTACACACTAATTAGACAGGTTTTCCTGCTTAGTGATTACAGAATAGCTTAAGGTACGATTGTAGGTGGAAAGGTGTGTATGTTTTGATCTAGCCGGGGCTAGAAGGCAGGCGTGGCTTAACCTGGTCTTTCAGACCTGTGCCGTTTCACGCATTTGTATTCAGTAACCTGTCGCGGTCGCACCAGCTGCCTGGAACCTGTACAACATGTTCAGTCTGGTCAAGCTGCCTCCCGTCTTCAATGCACACCAAGTGCCTAAAGTAAGTCTGTTCAACTATTAACGCTCCAGACAGTTCTTTACTGGTTATCCAGTCAAACAGGGTTAGGAAGATCATAGCGTTCATTTTGACACATAAATCTTTGTAATAAATAATCTACATAACCTTTAGCAGACACATGTTATAGTGTATTTTTCCATGCGGAAAACCCCCCCACCTTGGTTTATACAGTATATGAGTGACTGTTTAAACATAGTCTGAGAATGATGAAGATTTCAGATAGACTGAAATGTTTAACATTAACTCGGGTATGTTTCAGGTCAGAGTGCATTAGAATTTGTCTCATTGAACTCATAAGATATTAAGCTGTACCCCGTCACACAGAAAGTGTCGGACTGCTAAACGAGGTGTCTGTGACCTCATAAAGTAAAAAAGGAATTTTTGGACTAAAGCGCCTTTAACAGATATTAAATTGTTACATTGGCATGAGGATGATCACGTTAAGCTGTTTGTAGTTTTGTTTAAACATTTAAGTTTAAGTTTAACTTCTATTTAACTACTAAACAGCTTCCTTTAAGGTGTCTGAAAAATATTATGGCCTCCTGCAAATTATACTGTACAACATTTTCCTTTAAAATTAATAAAATATATTTATAAAAAGTTGATGATGATGATGATGATGGTGCTGCCTGGAGAGGCCCTGCAGCTCCACCTGCGTACTGTACATGAGGTTACCCGCTGTCTACTATCACACTCGGCGGGGAACGTTTGACATACAGTACACTGCATGACACATACGCATACATTGCCAGTTTTATGTTTGTGATTGCTTGTTTTTTTTTTTACAGTCCTTTAAATTATCTGGATTTTTTAATCTAACCAAGAAATACATACGATTAAAAGAAGCAAATTGAGTTAATTGATAATATTAATGTTTTGATTACAATGCAGAGCTCATCAAATCTAAAATGAAAAGGCCTTTATCAGAGTAATGAGGCATTTTAATCAACCTTTATGTCTTATAGCTAAATTAATCTTAATAGCATGTTAATAGCATAACAGGTTTACACTCACAGTCAGTCTTTGAGAGAATTGTCAAGGTGTCAGCATGACTGTTAATAAGATTCATATGGACATTATTAACAGTAATGCTAATCCACACCCATCTATTCAACATATTTTGTGTCGTAGCATAGCATTATGTAGATACAGCTCAGCATCTTTGGATAATGTTCCTACCACATCCCAGGCACTTTTTCACTGATCTGGCAAGATTATTGATGTATCTCAATTTCTGCTGAGGTACTGTACATAGATGTTGGGGTCAGAATCTGGCACTAACAGCATGAATCCATGGACGCAACCTGCCTTGTGTCATCAGTCCAGGGTGATAGAGGTGGAGTAATGAGGTGGGGAATGTTTTCTTGGCTAACTTTGGGCCTGTAGTAATCAATCACTGCTTGAATGTCATGGCCTATTTGTGTATTGTTGCTCCCACCATGGCCACAATTTACCATCTTCTAATGTCTATTTCCAGCACGATAATGCACAGAGTCATAAAGGAAAAAAAAACTCAGACTGGCTTCATCAGCATGGGAATGAATCCAGTGGACTTCACAGTCCTAATTCTCAGGAACCAATATAACACAACTGAGATGTAGTAGAATGGGAGGTTTACAGAATGATAGGTCAACTGGGATTGTGTGATGCAAAGATGTTAACATGAACCAGAATCTCGAAGGTTTCCAACATCTTATGGCATCCATGCGATAATCCAGGCTACAATGATGAAGAAAAATTTTACATTAAAAATTTAATAAAAAGTATCAAATTTACCTTGAGGGTTTTTTATCTGATGACTGTGTTTTTAGGAAACAGTGTGTGTTTTGCAGGACTTCCAGGAGGACTCTATTATCTCTGGGTATCGTCACCCTCGCAGCACCGCTACCGACTGCATCTTCAGCCTGTTCCAGCTCACTAATGAGACCCTCAATGTCTGGACGCACTTTTTACCCACATGGTAAACATATGCTTTGTTTGTTCGTGCATTCATATTGATAAGTCTCAACTTAGTTAGTTAAACAACATTTATAAACCAGACACACACATGCCTTTTAATGCTACAGACCTAGAATCAGTATGAGTGACAGATGTCATGTTTGTTTGCTGGTGTCTAAGTTCGAATAAACACTGAATAGACATAGAGAGAGAGGAGTAGGACCTCATTTCTCCTGAGAGTTTCCTGAGCGTCTCAACCCTCCTGGAGACACGGCACACTTCTCCCGGGTCTGCTAATGGGCTCATAGCATTACATTTTTCCCGGTCTTCCACCAGCAGTAAACATGTCAGCGTGTCAGTGCATTCTGTCGCATCTCATTCTTCAGGGCTCAGGGAATAATAAAGCTCCGAAAAAGGCCCAGCCAGCTTCACTTTCCCTGTTCTGTGACAGTATTTGTGGTAGATACAGTATGCATTATAGAAATATTGATTCCTTGGCCATTTATATACAGCATTAAATGATAACTGATCATGGATGCAGATTAACATTATACATGTTATGAGGCTACAGTATGGACGGGAGACATTTAAAAAAAAAATTTGGAATAATAATAATAATGAAATGCGACCACATAAATAATTTCTTTTTCATGTGAGATTCCCCATGTGAAACCCCTTCAACGTGAAATTCATACTCATCGGATCAGGGTCATCTTCTCACTTATGACTTCCTTCACTGTGACCTCGAATCAACAAGGCAGCACAATGGATCAGAATGAAACAAAGTGCACAGTTTACCTTTCTCTATATACAAGTATGTGCTTTAGCCCAATCAACATACAGATATATTAGCTTGTTCAGATTTGTAGAACATTTTAGACATCAAGTTAAAATCTTAATCCCGTTTAATCTAATGAATCACAAAAATCATCCAGCACTAAGCAAAACAAGAAAGTATAAGGAAGAATAGCACATCTTCATACAGTATATACAGTATGCTCCAAAATATACAGTGTTGAAACTCATGCATCTTGGATGCGCATTTACGTTTGTCGACGAGGCATCGCTCCAGACACACATGTTCCCAGTAGTGAAAAGAAAGTTGTGTTGTTCAGTTGTTGTTGAAAACGGGTGTCTCAATGGGGTAAAAAGTATTAATAGTTGAGTATTATTTCCGCTCATACAGAAGTGGGGCATTGGTGGTAGGTGTTTCGACCTGCCATGTGGAAGGCCTGGGTTTGATTCCCAACCAATGTCCAAACCCCAGCAGCCACTGGATGCAAGCCCGGATATACTGTAAAGGGAGAGTTGCATCAGGAAGAGCATCTGGTGTAAAAACCTGTGCCAAGGTTGTATGTGCTGTGGGACCCCTTGCCAGGAGCAGGCAAAAGAGCAACAACATACAGAAGTGGACGTGAATGGGGACCGAGTTTGAAAAAGTTGCCAGAATGATTCCTTCCTACTGTATAGCCGTCCAATTTCCCGATCTTACACTACCTGATGCCTACTTATGGAGAACTTTAAAGGAGAGTGTAAAGATCCGCCAGAACTGTGTCTGCAATACGCGAGCAAAGCGTCCCCTTTTGCAGGAGTCTGCAGTAACCTTTGCTCCTGGAATCCGGGTTGAGAATATGCATGAACTATAGAACACTGTTGAGTACACACATACACTTCTAACACTTACATTACACATACCATGGTAAATCAACACGCTAATAGTATGTATGGTAGTTTTTTTCAGGAGAAATAAACTCACAGATGACAAGGTAATATTGTTCGTCTATTCATTTCAGTACTGTGTATTTTGGCGCATACTGTATTACCACTGCTATAGAAACAAACAAATCATGAAAACACTCCCTGTTTCTAAGAAGACACTCCTATAGGATCACAATGTTTAGATTGCTAAGGTTTTTGAATGTTATGGCGATTGAACAAAGATCTGTGTTCAAGTAATGTATGTTCAAATACAATATGTACAGCTTTATTTAAGTGCATACACATTTTACATACAGACTGTATTTTTATCAGGGCTTATTTACAAGTAACGGTAATGGAAAGAAACTACATTTGTTTCTAATTTTGACTAATATTAAGTAATGTTAGCAAACCTACATGTTCATGGGACGAAAATACGTTAAATACTTGAAATAACATTAGGCAATTGTTACCCTTCGTGTCATAACCCTGCTGAAAAAATCCAAATATGATGTACCAGTTTGACTTGCTTGGTCGCCGCCTTGGCAGCTGGCCAGACTAAAACTGATAAAACTGGATACACCGTCAGCTGGAAAGTGCTAGAACACAGAAACACTCACTCACTCAAAGGTATATTGTATGTATACCGCTTTATCCTGTGTACAGGGTTACAGGGGGCCTGGAGCTTATCCCAGGAGAGTGAGGTAAACCCTGGAAGGTGTGCCAATCCATTATAGGGCACAACCACATATACACACACATGCACACTCACACACTCATCCACACACTACAGACAATTTGGGAACGCCAATTAGCCTAATCTGCATATCTTCGGACTGTGGGAGGAACATAAATGGAAGCCCACCAAGCACAGGGGAACCCAGATCCTGGAGGTACAATGTGACAGTGCTAACCACTGAGACACCGTGCCACCCAGAACACAGAAAGAGTTTTACTAAAAATCAAGTTGTTTTATTTACTTAATAATTACTTAAAAATTTGATTCATTTGAATTTATTGAGACAAAACCCTACAGTACAACAATAAGCAGGATTAGTGATCCTGCAGGATAATAAGCCCTGCTAGCCAATTTCAGAATAAAGCATAGATAGTGCTTACTTCCTAAGATAGTTTTAATTCTGATTGATATGTTTCCTCAAATCTGTAGAGGCAGGTCAGCTCATTGGCATTGGACTACAGTTTGGAAGGTCCTAGATTCAAGCCACAGCACCACCAAGTTGCCCATGTTGGTCCCTTGTGCAATGCCCTTCAACAAAATAAAAAAATAATTGAACAGATCATACTGTATATAACCTAATTAATCAAATGTAACTTGCATGTGTAAGTCATTGTTAATATTTAATTACTAGGAAAAAAGATCACTGAAGAAAAATGAGGAGGCTGTACAGTGTAATCTTAGCTGTACACGTTGCTCTGAAAGGTCTGGATGAGCAAATTTCTAGCACAGAACGAACCCTACAGTACTAAAATGGAGGAATAATCAGATAACACAGAAAAAAACCAAAGCCCTATATATAATATAATTATAATATAATTCCGTATAATATATGAAATTTAAAAAAATAACCCCATACAGTATATTGTATTTTAATGTTAGCTTGCATACAGATTGACTAATAAATACTGGTTTTAACTGTATAATGTTAGCTAGCTATTTAGCCACCTAAGCTTACTACTGTAGGTTACCCTAGTTTTTCTTGAATGGCATTAAATATGGCAGCTTGTTAACTTGCTTTGCGTTTGCTTTATATTACACTTTGAAGTCAGAGATCAGAGGCAGACTGTGATGAACTTTAATATAAATATATATATATATATATATATATTCGGTATACCACAGAATTGATCTAAAACACGATATGTGACAGAAACATGAAATAGCTAAAACCTGGGGAAAAAAACCTTCATTTACCCAAATATACCACATTAGCTTTGTTTAACTGTACAAATATATAACAACTTAATAAACTTTACTTATCATCTATACCGCTTTATCCTGTATACAGGGTTGAGGGGCTGCATCCTATCCCAGGATACTTGGGGCATGAGGCGGAGTCCACCCTAGTCAGGGTGCCAATCTATTGCAGGGGGCACACACTCATGCACACACATTCCCACGTTCATTTACACACTATAGGCAATTTAGGAAACCATGCAGGGAACCTGAGGTGGGAAATAATGACATAACATTAGCTAGCATTTGTAGAACTCTGTGTGTGTGTGTGTGGGTGTGTGTGGGTGCTGTGCTTCTGTTTTTATAAGAATGTAAATATTTTACTGTGTTTGTAATGTGGGAGGGTTTCATACCTGGAATCTTCCAATCCACCAGCGCAGCAGTTTTATACAAATTACTCATTGACACGTTATTGTCAGGTGTGATTGTGAAATGTGTGCTTGCTCCAGGTGAGTGTGTTTGCCCTTGCAAACATTTCCTTTTCACAATGCCATTCTGTCAGCTCTGTTGTGTAACTTTAGACTTGATAGACTTTACTTACAGCAACATGCAAACACACTCCGTTGCTAACAGTCTCACAAGTCTGCTTAGACTGCTCTGATTTCTGTATGTCTTCCTGTCCCATAAAACCCTATTCGTCCCTAACGTGTCCCGACATGTCAAACCGTTTTGTTTTATTTTATACTGTATAATCCACTCCCTTAACTCCTAAGATTTTCTCAGGCTTTTTGAATGGCTGATCATTACCACTGTATCCAAGCACACTACCATGGCTCCATGTCAGACCAAATGCTTATCTTATTTAATTTCTAATCTCAAGGAGTACCTCAGATTTTTTTTTTTTTATTAAATCAGTGACCAGCATAATTGTGAACATTTGTCTGGAGGTATAGAGTGATGTTATTTATTGCTTTTTTGCTATTGCAATAGACAATCTGTACAATTGTCTACTTTAAAATTATTATTATATATTTTTTTTTACAAGGAATAGCTTGTGATTATTGTTGCTTGTATACAGTGCAGCCGGAAAGTATTCACAGCGCATCACTTTTTCCACATTTTGTTATGTCAGCCTTATTCTAAAATGGATTAAATTCATTTTTTTCTTTAGAATTCTACACAAACCACCTCATAATGACATGAAAAACGTTTACTTGAGATTTTTGCAAATTTATAAAAAAAATAAATAAAAGGATGCGCCTGAGCTCAATTTTGAGCGTCATGGCAAAGGCTGTGAATACTTATGTACATGTGCTTTCTTAAAAAAAAAAAAAATTTTAACTAATTTGCAAAAATCTCAAGTAAACTTTTTTCATGTTGTCATTATAGGGTGTTGTGTGTAGAATTCTGAGGGGAAAAAATTATTTTAATCAATTTTATAATAAGGCGTCAGGAGTCAGGAAGCACATAGAATTACTTTTTACAGTATTTTTGGTACGTTTTGTTACTACAAAACAGCTTTATTTAGTCTTTTCCTTATGTGTGTTCAAAGTAGTGCTGGATGATATGACCTCAAATCAATATCATTATTAATTGAACACTTGACCTCGATTATGATTAATGAAAATTCTTTTATTATAAATTTTTTTGACCTCATAGTTCATTGACAAATTATGTACTGTAAATATGCTCAACTATTAAAACTGGCATATTTTTCTTTTTATTATGCTTCCATGTTGCAGAATGGATGGGACAGAGTCATGTGACTACACATGCGGTAGTATGTTTTTAAGGGGATAATGCATGAACACACAGTGGGAAAAGTATTAACAGATAAAAATTTTATAAAGAAAAAAAAGAAAGAAAGAAATAGGAAAGATTATGTTGATTAAATAATTTTCAATTATCAATTGTCATTTTTGATAATTTTCTATTAATTGCCCAGTCCTAGTTCAGAGTCTGTTATTTGTCATTTGCACAGCTGACACATGGGAAACTCACTCACTCACTCATCACCTACTGTATACCACTTTATCCTCTATAAAGGGTCCCAGAGGACTGGGCATGAGGTGGTGCACGTCCTAAATATGATGCCAATCCATCGCAGAGCACACACGCATACAGTACACACACTCACATGCTCATTCACACAGGCAATTTCAGAACGCGAGGTAGCCTAATCAAGCACGGAGAGAACATGCTAAGTCCATGCACACAGACCCTAAGGGTCAAGGGAACAGTACTAACGACTATGCCAATGTGCTTGTGCCACCGTTAATACAGTACATTACATCTATGTGTAATGTAAAAGTGCAATATCAAGAAAATTCAGAGTAAAAAAATTAAATAATGTGTACTTTCAAAGATACATTTCATACCAAGACATTGATTTTTACACTTTAAACTTTTAATTGTCATTAAACAGTCATTCAGTGATAAAATTTTATAACTAGATTCATATTACCAGTGGATTTTGATTAAATAAAATACATTTTCTGGTATTTAATCATAATCTCCTGATTGTAACTAAGATGGATGCATTTGTGACCAAAAATATAAATTTGTTATTAAAATATTTTGTTTGCTTTATTTACAACTAAAATTACAATTTTATTTAAAAACGCTATATAGTTCACTTAACAAAAAATGTCTGCAAGATAATTTTTTTTCCTGGCTCTAATATGATACCATGAAGCAGACAGTGCACTGTGACCTGTGTTCAAGGCCAGGAAAAATGGAGCCAGAAAAGGCATTCTTTCATAAAAGAAGCAGAAAAATCCTTGATATACCACTTTTAGTGCCAAAAGCAAGTGCAAATAATGCTTGCTTTGACAATTTCAGTGAACATAACTTTTTTAAAAGAACGAAACAGAAAAAAATTTAATTTGGACAGTTTGCTTCATGTCTTAACCTGAAAGGGTAATATCTCAGGAATAGGACACCAAACGACCCTGCATGTCTATTCTTATAGTCAATAACAAGTCAAGTCCATTCAAATTCTTAAATGGTGTATATACAGTACAGTCGTTTCAAAATCAAGAACAGGTGCTAATTCTAAAATTGACACATAACACAGAACAGGAAGGGAGGAACTTATAATACAGTATAAGAAACGCACTTACTATAGATGATTAATTTGCATGTTTGTTTACATATTTGGCATTTAAAGAAGCTTTTGGTGATCTCTGGTGATCTCTGGCACTTTTCGATTGAGCTCTGTGGTTCACCTATGTAGAAGGCATTTGTTGTTAAAAAGGATAAACCAGCATGAAAACCAGAGAGCTGTCCAATGGGGAAAAAAAAGCAAGTCATTTTGTAGCTGAGAAATCCGGAAAATCCAGCAGGGCCGTTTTATGCATGTAACAACTGGGCTTAGCCAATACAACAACTGGAGTGTCCTGAAAAAGAAAGAAACAAGCGGTTTACTAACAACCAAATGTTGAACAGGTCAACCAAGGAAATCATCAGCAGCTTATGACAGAGACTCGACACGTTATCATGTTCTAAGTTGTTGAACAAATCTTTTCAGTGTATGGAAACATCACTAGATATAGCCTTGCTGTTCTAATACTTTTAGAGCGCACTATATAGCTCACTACATAGTAACTGCATGAACTTTCTCTCTCTCTATCTCTTTTAGGTATTTTCTGTACAATCTGTTGACGGTGATCTTTCTACAGGATGTGTGGACCGATGCATACACATGGCCATTTCTGGTCTACCTGGTGTCCTGCTGCTTGTACCCGTTGGCATCCAGCTGTGCTCACACGTTCAGCACCATGTCCACACGTTCCCGCCACATCTGCTACTTTTTTGACTATGGAGCGCTCAGTCTATACACTTTGGGTACAGTTGGGGCAATCAGACTCTCATATACAACAGCATTTGCCAAAAATACAATGTTTTAATGATGCTGTTGTTTATTGTAGTTTATAGTAATCACTGCTTTGTATAAAACAATCGCTGCTATGAAAAAAAAAAAAAAATTGATGGAAAGACTCCCGATTGTGGTACAAATGAAATATGAATTGGTTGCGTTTAGGTTCTGCTATTGCCTACTCTGCATACATCGTTCCAGATGCATGGGTGAACAGTAATTTTCACAAATATTATGTTCCTGTGGCGGTACTCAACACTGTGATCTCCACTGCCACGGCCTGTTATTCCAGGTAATCACAACCGCATCCTGTATGTGAAACCATTTCCCTTCCCAGACGAAAATAAAAAGCAAATGACATGTTGTGTCATAGCAACTTGTTGCTCCCCTTTGAAAAGGGATTAAACAGTACAACTGTATTCCATTTTACAGCAGTAAAAGGCTTTCAGCCCATTAGGAGTAACCTGAATAGCCTGGGTCGGTTTAGTGTGTGTTCACAGTAGGAGATTGGCAAACACAAACACATTAACAACACAATTTATGTAAATTTGTTGTCAAGGTGTTTTAACTATTTGTATAGAATAGAGATTTAAAGCAAAAGGAGATTAACTAACCACTTATAGCGAAGTAAATGCTTCTCTTACTCCTCTTTCTTCTGCTAAGGCTTGGCTTCTCACTACACTCTAACCATGACAGTGTGAACAGGTAAATGCTTTACGTGCATGCTTACTTCTACATTTACTACTGTGTGCACAAATCCATGAGCTATAAAAGAAAAACCCACCCTTATGTTTTATTCTTTAATTCACATGATCGTTAAATGGTGTTGACATACGTTAGGTCATGAAAGTCAGTTTAACCTCTTTAATCAACATGTTTATCTATTTTCACTTGATCAATGCGTTCCTGCAGTACATTACCCATAATGTCATTCTGTTACTTGGTGATAACAATGGGTTTTTACCCTTTAGTCCACAACTCATGCTCAAGCAGATCAGCTTCCAGTTTTTCAACGGTCATGGCTAATATCGCCTTCAATCGGAAACTCTCAACCTTTGCTGTACTTCACAAAGGAATAAAACAAATACCGCATCATTCAAGCACATCACCAATTTTTCAATGAAAAACATTCTTATTGTATTTCATGGTGGGTTTTTTCTTTAATTAATGCTAACTTTCTCATCCTTTTTCTACCATTTGTATGACTTGGCTTTATTCATGCATGTAGACTGCTTGCTAATCAAGTTTCTGCATGATAAACTGGTGCTGACTGAATGACGGATCAAACTTAAAGGAAATGAAAGGTTTGCCACGAGTGTTGCAACACACCCTTTGTCACACTATAAATCCCAGCTCTCCACACATTATGGCTACTACTGTTCATTTTCACATTATTATTTTCTTCTGCCCAGATTTGCCGAAACCAAGAGACCCAGGTTGGGCAAAGTACTGCGTGTTGTGGCCTTCACTTACCCCTACCTGTTTGACAACATTCCTCTCTTCTATAGGGTGAGTCTCCAACCGTTGGCACACCCACATAACTACAGCAATCTAGAATATTTAATCTCCTAGATGAATTTGCTCAACTACTATCCATCAGGAAAAACAAAAAAACAAAAAGGGAATGGTAGAGAAAATGCCTGGCAAGAGATGATACGGAATGTTTATTGCGACATTAGCCTGTTGTGAAAGATTTATGCATTGCTGGAATGGGTTCAACTGAAAGATCTGCGAAAGAGCATCTTCACCATATGGAAGTTCAACTGTTTCTCATCCTTTTGGCACTGTGATCTATGATGGTGTCTTAACCCTTGCCAAGAAATATGGATGTAATTAAGATGAAAAAGAAATCAGGCCTTCCATGTGTATGTGTATGTAAAACCTTATCCTATAAGCAACTGTTAGTTAAATGTGGATAAACCAAAAAAAAAAAAAACGCCTGCTTCCTCTGTGGTATCTGAATGGAACAAAAAGCCCAAACAAAAAGCCATATTTTGCAGTTTACTTCCAAATGAACCATTTCAACATTAAATCCTGATATTGCCATACAGGAGCAAATTATGGTGAGCTTCCTTTGTGACAGGAGAGGGATGGATTAATCTCTCAGCCATATGTGTGTTAATATACAGTACATGAAAGATAATGCACATAGCATTTTTCTTCTTGTGTGTTATTTTTGCCTGTGATTGAGTGTGAGCCGTGGAAAGATGCAAATGGCTGGCCTTATATGCCTTGTAGGAAGCACTTGTTAGCCTTCTTCGTCCCCAGTGGAGAGCTACTGTAACACATGATGGTGGCTGACTGGTGGGTGGAAATTGGCCAGTTACCAAACGGGCTACTTGCACACTGGGCTAGGAAGTATTTCTTTTGTGAAATAGCATTCTTTTCCCTCCAGTAGCTCAATAGTAGAAAATTCAGAAGTTATAATATGGACGTGTTTATTTAAGTCGCCCACTAGAGTGAAAATTGGAATAAAATGACTATCCAAACCAAAAAGCCTAATAAATAGAAAACTAAAAAAAAAATTTAATATCAATAAAAAAACATACTCAACTCTACAGACCTTGAGCTTGGAAGTCAAACAGCATTTGATACCAATACGAATATGTGTTCAAAAATATGCTTTTTCTTTATCAAGATCTTCTTCTGTGTGGGAGAAGGCTGCACTGCAAATGAAGTAAACCCTTTCCACGTATATCACATCATCCTGGCTTTCCTCACAGGCTTTCTGTTTGCCACACATCTGCCCGAGCGGCTGGCACCTGGACGTTTTGACCTCATAGGTAAGTTGCCTTGCTCTGTGTGTTTGCACAACAGTTCCACAGAGGGGTGTGGTCAAGGTTGTTTACTATAAAATGGTCTGTACACAAAATACATCCCGAATGACACCACACCTGAGCTGTGGTGTTGAGTAGTAGTGTAACATAAGAAAATCTTAATAATATTATTAACATTATGCTATACTTATTAAACTGTTATTTCCCTACCCAATAATGGAACATATACTGTACTGTTCTGTAAATATTAACATATTCATAGAATGAATAAATGAATGAAAAAAAAAATTTTTGGTTTCTGTTGTGATATACGTATAAGGTATATCAATCGATTTACCAACAACACAATGTCACATTTCCACAAAAACCTCAAGAGGAGTCTAAAGCAACTGTCATTAGAGAGGTTTCTTGTTAAATTACCACAAATTTAACAAGAACAGTGTGTGCCCACACATAACGCACACACTCCACAGTGCAAGAGAGAGAAACACACACATAATGCACACACATAACACACACACAGTAAAGGAGAGAGGGAGAGAGACAGAGAGAGAGAGAGAGAGAGAGAGAGAGAGAAAGAAAATGTGTGAACCAGCACGGTGTCAAATTACGCGCGCGTACACACATACCGCACACACTTAACGACAGAGAGGGAGAAAATTTATTTTTAACCTCTAATGAGACTTTCTTTTGCTTTACACGCGCGCACACACGTG
>JAQQZT010000023.1:7982970-8000918 GCA_030068275.1 Clarias platycephalus
CTCCACATCATTGCATTCAGTTTTTATTCACAATTTGTTTAGTGTCCCAACTTTTTTGGAATCCGGTTTGTATTTAATTCATATAACGGTTATTCTGTATAGGGTCATGGGGGATCCTATCCCAGGGTCGGATACATCCTGGATGCCCACTGCAAAGCACAAGCAAACAAACACATACACCCATCTATTCACAATTTGGAAATGCCAATCAGACTACACTGTTATGTCCTTAGACTGTGCAATTAGACTTTAGACCTAGAAGAAAACCCACAACCACTGGGAGCTAAGGTCTTAAATCATATTTAACAATTTATTCAATTTAATTAAACAATTAAGGTCAAAGGAAGGTTTTCGGTTGTGAGAGTCCAAAATATATTCCCTTCCTCCACATATCGGGTGTATACAGTAAATATCTTTAAAGCCACCATCACCACACATTTCACTACTGACCAAAAAGCCTCTACCATCATAACATCATACAGTACATGCCGCACGCCATTTGCCGAAACAATGTTAGAGAAGCTCTCCCCTAAAAATGGTTTAGTGAAGAGCAAAGCAGAAAGACTGGATTCAATGGAATCACCATGAAATGCCTAATGCGCCAAAAGAAATAAAATGCATTAGGCAAAATAGTAGAGTAGCGCTGGTCTTCTTGCCAAGTTTTGCTAACAGAGGCTAGTTTATTATTTGCAAGGGAACGGCTTCACTTAGTAACGCTCGACTTTCAATTGACAAAATATTACTTACAGTTCTATAGCAACAATAACGAGCACTAAAGGTTTACTTGAAAACAGATTTTTTTTTTCATTTCTTTCTAATCGTTTTCCAACTTAAAATGGGTTTTTGGGACGCATAAAAGTATATCTGTTTAGAAAGAAGAACCAAAAAAATCATAATTTTCTATGGCCTGGTTTTAACCACAATGTGTTGTAATGAAATTCACTGTAAATACATAAAAAAAATAAAGATACTTTTTGTTCCATTTGCAGAAGATAAAAAGAGCATCTTAGATCATTTTCAGTCATTAAGTTAAAAGGAATTACATCTTGGAATTAAGTTGCAAAAACGTGAAAACAGCCCTAAGAGCAAAAACGGTTGATTTCAGTCCAGTCCTTTTGTTTATGAGACTCTGAATCTCACACACTCTGGGTTTTTTCTGTAGTCGTAGAAAATGCACTGTTCAGATTTATTTTTCTTTCTAATTCCATCAACGACGACTTTACTCACGTTCATGTATTTACTGCTTTAATAAAGTGGCATTAGTGCAGGACAGCAATAAGTTTGATAGATAGTATGCAATCGTCTAAACCGATTGCCGGATTGGATACGGCTAAAACATTTATGTCTGAACATTAAAAAGTCGTTCTGTCCCTCTTTCTCTCCCTCTCTCTCTCTCTTTCCCGCTCCATAGTCGTTTATCTAGCGAGGCAAAACCAGAACTCAGTTTAACTGCTTTTGAAGGCTTCGAGAATGCAACCATTTGAGGACGTTTGGGGTTTCAGAGGAAAACCACCGAGTGAGTCAATTAGCTGTGATAATGTCAGGGGACACAGGGGTTGGAGTTGTGTGAGAACACAGACAGGCAATATGCATAAGAATAGACGTGTGGGATTTTCTCATTTAATTCAATATGAGGTCTATGGCACAAATTACAGCTACTCCCAGTGGCAGCTAGTGAATAACTGCAATCCCCTGCATGTAGCGTAACCAGAATGAAGAGCTTTTATAGGAACTGCGGTGTCAGCTATGAAATTTATGAAATCTAAATCTATGAGATGCCACTGCCTGCTCATAATCTTTTACCGCAAGGAGATTTTACAGTCTTCCCAGCGGTGGGGGAGATGATTTGGACTTTTTAGCACAGCTCTGACTGAATAGAATATAAATGACATGACGATGTAATTTTCAATCTGCATCCGCGGCAATATTCTACTCTGCAAGGAGACCCATACGTTATGGACCGCGCTGTAGCCTGCTCTGCTGAGAATATTAAGGAGTTATTAAATTAATCTGTGCTTAGTGGTGCATGTTATTGCCGGGGACAGATTTGCGGCGAATGAAGCTGTTATGCTGTGGCTAAGCTGATTTATTAAGGTTGCCTGGAATCGCAAAATAAACCCGATAACCTGCTTTATTTTGCAGAATTAAAGTGAACACTTGCTGCTTATGAAATCCGCTTAGACGCTACTCGTTTTTTTTTTTTTTTTTTTGACAGCTTCTACCAGGGCATAAGCGTTTATTTTTTCTTCGCCAGGATGAAATTTTGAAGGAGGACTCAAACTTTTGAACCTGTAGTTGCTTGAATTCTATCACTCTATGCACTACAGTTTGTTGTGATGAAAGTCTGAGAATTATTTATTCATAAGCAGAAAGAGCAGCGAGTTGAGGCTTAAATCATTCAAATTTTCTTGCACTTTAAACACCATTTGACATTTTTCTATTAGAAGTTTCTGGAAGCTTGCGTGGACGCTGTGCTGTCAGAAACAAGTAGCAGTGCTGTAACAGAAGCGTGTTGATATGAGGTGAGATGTTTGTACCTAAAAAGAGGCCTTGGCTTGATGAATGAAGGAGCTGTGTGGGCTGTACAGTGGCCTGACTTTCGTTTCATTCCTCATCAATGTGGCATTATGTCCTGTGGAGTCGGTTCCTAAACTCTACATCACTCGGTAACCGGATCTCTTGGCTCTGGCTGGAATTCAGGCTCATTTAGTAAAGTGTATGGCTGCACTGTAAACACTTAATCTAGCGAGATATTTCTTGGGCCTCTTTGGGTCAACAGTTTAGCTCTTTCCTTTTTTTTGCTTCATATTATTATTTCTCCCCCACAATGTTATCAACAAAATCTGCTTTCAATTACTTCTGTGAAATTGCTTTCAAATATCTACGCATGTTTGAATATTCATTATGTTAAACCATGCACTTCCTTTGTATATAAATACATATTACATTTGGCTGCCTGAAGTCACATGAGACAGATTCCTAACTCCTTAGCAGCTCCTTTCTCTTGGGTTTATTTGTTCTTGTTCTGATGTAAATGACGACTTGTTGATATTTTCCTACACTGCTTCTTTTTTCTTTCTCCGCTTCCACTCACGCTCTCTTTTGAGCTGCGCTGGCCCAGACACACATGGATCCTTTCTGCGAGGGGAAATGTTGGAATTTGCAGTAGGCATGGGAAAAATAAACAAGCACATGGGTCAGTTCTGAAATCAGCCTAAGCACTCCTTGTCTGGAAACGTGGTCAAAGAAAAAGAGGGCTAACACGCTTCTTTCTACGCTATGGTCTGTTGAAAATTTATCCATCTTTTTTTTTCTTCTTCTCACTTTCAAGCAAAATTTACCTGGGGATTGAGAAGCTGACCTCTGATACCGCATGGAAAACAAACAGGAGACTCTCACCTAGCTGCGGATCCCAGATCCGTGTTTGTTTATGCTGTAACGGAGGAGACGGTTCAGGGCTGTTTTCGCCAGCATGCACTGCATGCTTCTAATAAACTGAGCAAAATTGTGCATGAAAAACACATATACAAACTGGCCATGAGGCCACTTCAATACTCCAGGGTTGTTGACTAGCCTGGTAATAACATACCGCCATATGTGTTTTCAGTACAAACAGCGTGGTGAGTGTGTTCGTCAGACTGACACTCTTCCCTCAGCTTGCTCACAAAGTCTGATCTGGGATAAGCTGCATGCAGATGAAATAATCCCTCTAGCAATCAGACAGAAAAACAAAACATGAGATTTAATGCAAAAATAATAGTCATTATGTCTTAAATAATTTATACTATTTGAAAATCCTGTGAGCTAAAATAGTGTCCGAATCCTGTGATATTTATGAATCCTCTTCAACAAGCGTTTAAGTCTCCAGTCATTCATGATTTTTTTCCAAACACATTTCTTCCATGAAGTTGATAGTTCAGCATTATTCTTCTACATTGTTATAATGTGTTGCACATTTTTTAAACCACTTCCAGTATTTTTAGCATTCTCCTTAGTTGTTTTCTTTGCTTCATTCAGGCTAATACTTTGACCATCCTGAAACACAGTAACATCTTTTCCATTAACATAGGATATATTTCCTGATGTCTACAATACTTGTTGCATTAATTCGGGCTAAAAGAATTGTATTGAGCTGAAATATATATATATATATATATATATATATATTAATCACTGCAGTAATTATACAAGCAACAGCTATTAAGTATTTACTTATTGTAAGCCAAAGGAGGACTTTTTCCCCCATGTGGTGTACAATATCATTTTCACAGTTCTGATGTAAATGTTCTGATGTATAACTCTTAACTCTATAATTTTAATTTAATAAATATGTACATTAAAGTTTTGGTTTGTTCAAGTCGGTTTGAAAACACAATTGAGGTGCGTATAATAGCCGCATGGCTAGTTTCGGTTAGCCATGGGGAGTTCTGGGGAAAGAAAAGAGTTACATTTGCACTGATACTTGAAAAGAAACAAATTAAATTTGTCTCAGCAGGACCACAGAATTTTCAGTCTCAACTGAACTTTGGAATACATTTTTGCATGGAACAAGGGTTATGGGATTTGACACTGGTTACGTAAACAGTACTTACATTTTGGGTGACAAACTATATGGTCAGTGTACAGAGCAGGAAAATTTATAATGACAAAGAGCTATTCAGATGTACATGCACCTCAATTATGATCTGAGCTATCCCTTTAAGAGGCTGTCTTTTTTTTTTTTATTATTTAAACCTTTAGGGATGAAGTCCGTGTTTGATTCTCCATTTTGTGCATTCTGTTCTCCTCAGGTTTGGTGGGTTTCCTCCAGGTACTCCGGTTCCCTCCCACAGTTCAAAAACATGCAGATTAGTATAGTGTGTTTATGAGTGTGTCTATGTGTGTGCGCACTGCGAGGGATTGAAACCCCGTCTAGGATGTAGCCACCTCGTCCCTAAGTCACCTAGGATTGGCTTGTATAGATGAGTGAGTGAGTGAGTGAGTATATCTTAGGGTTCACCAAAAGGTAATGCATAGTAATTACAGTATGTAGCTAATAACCTGAATTTTTACTAGCACAAAATTAAGAAACCCATAATTTCACTGATGACATACCACATCCTCTATAGTTAATACAGAGCTTTTAGAAAACAGCTGGTTCTAGATTTAATTGATAATAAAGCTAATAACACCAATAAGCAACATGGCACCAATAAGCTGTAAGTAGAAAAGGCTAATTAAATCCATTCTAACACCTCACTCCGTTCAATGAACCATCTACAAAAGAGATAAGGACAGCTGAAGATGAGGCAGTGGAACTAATGTGAGAAATACACCTGGAAGGAAAAACAAAAAGTTGCTCGACCAGCTAAAAAAAAAAGGATTTTAAAAAGTCTATATTATATGTTGCTTTTGAATTGTTAAATCTACTTGATTATATTAATCTTCAAATTTTATTTTATGCCAAACAACATTCTTATTCGGGACCTATATGGGTTCAGCTTCACTGTTACAGCATCGTTAGCAAGAAACGAAAAGCAGCATTATGGATGAGTTAATGTTAACATTCTTGCGATGGAAAAAAATGCTCCAGCAATCATGTAGGAATGTTGATAAATGTTATGTCAAAACATTCTCAGGACACAAAGAAAACCTGATAAATTGAACATTCCGCAAAACGAAGGGTCTGAAGATCATTAAAAGTATAGAAGAAAGACTCAAAATGATTTCATAATCATATGATCAACGAATTAAAAGATTTGTTACTGATTGAAAAATTAAAATAATAAAATATGTCGTAAATCTGTCATCAGGAACACACATCAGTCAGCTGTCTTCAGTCTTTCTGTCACATTTGTGTGTGTGTGCGTGTGTTTGAAAATTGGTCACATGACCCCAAAGCCCTACCATTGCCACGTTGGCAAGGCAAACCGGTGGGAATGGACAGACATTTTTACAAGATTTGGGACAACAGGAATTTCTCCGCAGGGTTCACTAGACTGCTAAATGACGAGTGATGTAAACACTTGTGGTTTTGGAAAAAATGTTTGGCTAAAAAAGAAACCCTTTGTGAATGTCACTAATCATTAACATCCCCATCGTTTTGTTCCTGAAGACTAAATGTAAAGCAGATTTGGAACAGACAAGCTGAGTTAACCCTTAAACAACCGTACCATCATATGTTTTTAATTATATTTGCTGTATGTACTGAATCGTTTACGTATTAGATAATTGTTAATGGGCCGTATCAACATCACTCAGATAGAAACAGTTAAAATACAATCTTTTTTTTAAAAATCTCTTGCTGTTTGTCTGTCATGTTTTCTTCTCATCTAACAACATCACCAGGGATAAAAGCTTCTCAGCACTGAAATGAATCTGATCAGACTCGGAGCGAAGGTCATGTTAAAGGGGCTTGTATAATAAATTAAATTAATGGCCTCGTTCACAGTGGCAGGTGATGTTTGATATGAATGGGTGTCCTTGTAGTTATGACCCCCAATGAACCTTTTAATCCATCATTTAAAATTCATATGTATATAAAAATGTCTTAAAGCATGAAGCAAGTGTGTAAAATTAGTCTCTAAAAGCAGAAAAAAAATGAATGAATTAATGAAATATCTTGAAAAAATTGTAACATTTCTTTTGTGCAGAGACACATCCAAAGTGTTCATTCCTATCTCTGTACAACAATCAGTACTGGACTAAATGTAAAAATAAATAAATAAATAAATAAAAAAACGTCTAATAACTTCCAGGTTTAGGATTAATCTGTTGAGTTAACTATAAGCTGAAGGTCTAAAATATGCTGCTAATACATCCTGTGTGCACTGATCAAAACCAGCAGAGCTCAGGAAGCTGGAGTTAATTAAACAATCTGAAATATTATCCTCTCTGTTTCAGTTATTCTGGGGATTTCTCAATACTTCTCTAAGCCCCATAGGAATTTCAGTGAAATTTAGTTACACTGCTGTTTTGCTCCAAATGATTACGCAATACTTTGAATTTCTTTCCTCATACATGCATAAAGTTTATTATTGAGTGACTATAAAAGTAATAGGATGATTTTAAGGATGAAATGAATAAAACTGTATATACATTCAATAAGTTATTCCAGCAACAATAGCTCACCTACTGCATGCCACTGTTTTAAACACTTCAGAGCAGGAACTATTATTTGAAAGGATGTTGGATGCTGGGTGATAGATTTTTTTTGTCAGGGGCATGGGTTGGGGGTGGCTTGCCTAATTTGACCAGATATTTTTTTTCCCCTTAGGTCCGGTCAAACAGCTTATTAATTTCTGACTGGACAAAGCAAGGCCATTCCATGAGTGGGGATATCCTGGCAGAACCTCACTTGGATAAACTTCAACCGTTGAATTATAGGATGTCAGCATTCTATTCATTCAGCAGGCAATAATTTTGAAATGTTATATTTGAGAATTGTCAAGTCACTTGAGTCTACAAATTAATAAGCAAACAGTCTTTCAATCATCTTTGGGAGTTAAGAAAGTGTTCACTGCTTGACAATGTTTGGCTCTAAACCCTGTACAAACTATTATTTTAGAGTGGAGATTAAAGAAACAAAATCAAAATGCACAAACATACTGTAAAATCAATTTTTTTGTAGTCATTTTTTCTCAACAGATGGACAAATCCTAAATTGATAAGCTAGCAAATAAAAGTTCCAGTGTGCCGCCTATGTTCATTATTTGGTTGTCTAACCTTTTAAAACATAAAAGCTGTCGCAAGTGCAATGTATGTTAATGTACTACAGTACAGAGAACTAGAGTCCGAAAAAAAGGCTTAAGTTCCAGAGTGGTGCATCAGGATAAGAATAGAGGAGGATGAAGTGATGCACCCATCATGCCTACTGCTTACTGTACAAGCCTCTGGACGCAGTGTTATGATCTGGGGTTGCTTCAGTTGGTCAGGTCTAGGTTCAGCAAAATTATGCGCCCCCTAAAAAATTAGGTCAGCTGACCACCTGAGAATATCCTGAATAACCAGGTTTTTCCATCAATGGATTTTTTTTCATTCCCTGGTGGCACGGGTATATTCAAAGATGACGAAAAAATGGATCAGCGAAAAGGATAATCACCATCATCATCATCATCATCATCATCATTTTAACACCTGGATTGGACACCACAGAGTGCGGACCTTTAACCAATGAGAATCTTTGGGATGCTCTGGAGAAGAATTTCCCATCATCAATATAAGGTCTTGGAAAGAAATTAATGCTTCTGGATGAAAATAAATGTTGTGACATTTCAAAAGCTTATCAACATGATTCCATAGCCATAATCAAAGCAAAAGTCTGTCCAATGAAATTATTTTTGGCGGGATAGTGCATTAAGGTTAATAAATGAGTATGCAGCACAGAACTAAGACCATGTACTGTAGCATATTGCATTTGGATCATTGACAAAATGTTTACAAATCATTTCCCAATGTTTTCATGACATGTTTGCTCTCATGACGCATGGTAACAATTCAAGGCTGACTAGCATCTCTGATTTCTCTAAATATGTTTAAATGAGACGTGACTGGGTGTAGTGCTAGCAGGGGAGATATATTCTACACAGAACTTTATTTTGCTCGGTGTAATCAGTGTTTACACATAACTACATGCTGCTGCATTTGAAAAGATCGTCTGTCACCCATGCGAGCTAATTAAGCCGCCTATTTAAAATCACACCTTGGTTGATGTGTGTAGTGAAGCTGCAACATCAAGGTGTGTCACACCGCAGTGGAGCGCAGGGTTTAAACATGGAAAGTCAGGAAAAGGTTGTTTTTTTCTTGTTTTTTTATTTTTTTAGTCTACTGCTGGGCATCCTGCTATAGTGGGGTAGTGGTAATATATATTTAAGGAATTTAGAAATTGAGGTAATGAGCTGAAATGAATGTTATTTTAATTGAATTTAAGATAATACATTTGTGTGTGTAGGGGAGGGTACAGTGCTGTGAAAAAGCTTTTGCCCTTTTCTTATTTATTTTTTCATTATATGTCACACTTCAGATTATGATAAAAAATTTTAAGGTAAAAAAAAAAAAAAAAGCTATCAAATTCCACCTGGCCCTATGTGGGAAAAAAGTAATTGGACCTAAACTTAGTAACTGATTGTGCCACCCTTCGAGGCAACAATGGCAATCAAGTTTTTGCGATAACTGGCAATGAGTCTGTGGAGGAATTTTGGCCCATTCTCTTTTGCAGAATTGTTTTACTTCAGCCACATTGGAGGGTTTTCGAGCATGAACGGGGTTTAAGGTCATGTCACAACATCTCAATCAGATTTATGTCCGGACTTTCACTAAACCACTCCAAAACCTTGATTTCTGTTTATTTTGAGCCATTGAGAGATGGCCTTCTGGGGTGTTTCGGATCATTGTCCGGCTGCATAACCCAAGTGCACTTGACCTTGAGCACACATTGTTTTGCGGTTACAGTAAGTCATGGTAAACACACACTGTGATTGCGCACATTGTTACTGCGCATATTGTTTTTGCACGCATTGCTGCATCATTGCAGTCAGCACAATAACAGTTTTTGAGCTTGTTGAATAGGTCAGTGTACATGAATGCCATACTGTATATCCACAATGCCATACAAGTGTCACTATGGAGTATTGATGTTGTTGAGCACATTGTTTGTTAGCGTAATGCCATCTGCACATGTGCATTTAGAAATGCAATCTTCCTTAAAAGAAGAAGAAGAGGAAGTTTGTTGAAACTGTGTCCATATGTACAAGATTTGTAATATCTTGATAAGTGTATCCTTCACTAAATAGATTTATAAACATAAATATTAAAACTTACCTTGATTTTTATTTGGTCCTTAATTTTATACATCAGCTTTTTATTAATCTCTTTATAAACTATTATTTTATAATGGTTGTTTGTTTAAAAAAATGTTATGTGTTTTTTATGTTTAAAACTGACTTTTTTTTTTTTTTTTTTTTTACTTTTAATGACCTTCTTAATAATACAGTACTAGAAATTGTTATCAAGATTTTTTTATGCTTTAATATTTGTATTTTTATTTTGTATTATTAACTATTACAAATTTTTATTGCTTAATTTTTTTGCTTTTAATATTGCATTATTATAATAAGTATTATTAGAGTCCCTTTTTTTATACAGCATAAGGTATATATAAGGTATTTAATGTTTTGTTTGCTTGTAACGTCATGGTGCAGTGCAGAAGGTGGTGCATTTCTGATGCACAGTGCTTCAGTAAGTGATTATACTTTAAACGGCCTGCTCTTAGAAGTTGACTAGCCGTCTCCAGGTTGGATCTCCTGATGCTGCTTCTCTCACAGAAATTGGACAAATGCCTAATTGATCTTACTGTCGTGTTTACTAAAAGGTTTTGGTAAACCATGTTCAGATAATCACACCATCATTTTTCCAAGCTCTCAATTAGCCCGTAACATCATTGAATAACATGGCACATAATTAACTGTGCGAAGGGGTGAAGAAATAGACGTAATCTAATAAAAGAAGTCAGGTAAAACTGAACTTCATTAGCCGGGAATGAAAATAAAACACGGACGAGTTCAGAAGTCTGGGCCAGGCGTATTCAGACGGTTATTGGAGTTTAAACACTTCTCAATTTGGAGCCATTAAACTGCAATGTGCACAACACAATTAAACTTCCTGGGGAAACACCACCTTTCTGCTTGATTTCACAGTGTTAATTAGCCAGTGTCTGGGTTTTTAAACAGGAATTATTGCTATGCTTTATCAGTACTGTGGCTGTGTGAATATTATGGGATGGATGCCGTGTGGGTCTGCTCTGTGTGTGTTTCAAGGAAAGGAAAAGTGTGGATACTAATGAGTTTCACACATCAACACCCAGCTGTTCAAAATGCAAATGAAGCCCGCTATGTTGAGGTGTAAAGGCGAAAGAACTGGAAAAAACAAAACAAAACAAAACAAAAAAACCAAGCAACACTGTGAACTTAGCTATCAAAGTGACAAGACAATGAAGCATTTGTTAAAACAATCAAATAAATTGCTCTGGAAATAGAAATGCACATATGACATTAGGAAGTTTAGTTCATGTACTGTCATCAAAGAACCACAACGATGTCATTTAAATGCATTAAATAAGATTTTAATACTCCTTAAATAATCTAGTGTCCAACGTCTAGCCCCAGGACTAAATGTGTTAGAATGCATTATAGATGATCTGGCAACCAACACATTAGAATCTTAGAATCTAATGGTTCCACCTGCCAGACTGAGCTACACTGAAAGACCCTGTTTTCTTTCTAACTACACCTGAAAATGTAGCACGTGTGTAAAAGCCTGTCCCTCACATGTCAAAAGAAAAGAAAAAGTTTTGTGACAAGTAAGAAATTTAATATCCTTGAGATCATTGTCAAGGGATAAGAGACTAGACAACCTGAAGCAGCTGGAAGCTATCCTTTTAGCACAGCAGACAGGTCACAGAACATTACTAGACACTAATAAGTGGTGATGTTTCCAACCCATAAGCATGGGTTGGAAACCCATTTGGGAATTCTAACTTAAGTGGTTAATATCATTTATCCTCAAAGGTGATGCCATGATGCAGTTTGACTACTCAAATTAAAAAGTTTAATGACTATACTGGAGCGATTAAATAACTTAATAAGATACACTACCAGTCAAATGTTTTGGACACGCCTTCTAATTCCATGGTCTTTCCTGATTTTTACTTCATTCTACACTGTAAAACCATGCTGAAGGCATCCAAAACATGCAATAATCTCCTTTGAACATTCAATATTGAGATGTGTCTGCTACTTATGCTCTGTAAAGCCTTCATAATGCCACTAATCTGAGGTTCTGTTTGTTAATTGGTGATTATTGAGACTGGTAACTCTTAATGAACTACCCTTCTGCAGCAGAGGTGAGTTTTGGTCTTGCCTTCCTGGGAAGGTCTTGAGAGCCAGTTTCATCATTGTGCTTGATGAAATCACTAGTATTGTTTTAAAATGTACAAAATAGATCACAAAACAAAAGAACAATGAATTATATGGTTTTTGCAAACTTTTGACTGGCCTTAAATATACATTACTGCACAGTGAAATTCTTTCTTCACAGCTTTGAGGCTGGGGTCAGAGCGCAGCATTCAGGGTTAAGGGCATTGCTCCAGAGCCCACAATGGCAGCCTGGTGAAGCTGGAGCCTTAACCAAAAACCTTCAGATCAGGACTTACTGTAGGAGCCGTAACCTGCTGAGCTACCACAACCCCTAAAAATATTTTTGTGACCAGCCACGCAGGTATTGTGTGTGTCTGGATACCCCTGGTCTAAGATGTATTACTATACACAGGTATGCAGTATGAGTATGTGCTCCTGTCTTTCATTAGCTAGCTCATGTGTTGTCATGATTCACGATCTTATACAGTATTTATCAGTTATTTATTATACAGGTATCACCAAACCTTTTAAATGACATCATAACAACTGAGATTTTGCAGCTCATTTAACTAGCTGGTAGGGAGGGTACAAGGCTACCTGCTAATCAACTAGCTAGCATGTTTTCCCACAGGTAAACAAACGAGTTGTCAGTGATGTAGAGAAACCCCCAGACACACACACATAAACACCATGACATTGTTTGTGTATTGAGATGGAATCGAATAGTGATTACGTCAGGATTACCTGAATCGTTACCGAGACCACCGGGATTGCAAGTGGTCCCAGGATCGGTCCCTGATTGCATTCTCACTGATCAAAATCAACTGGACTCGAGGAAATGATCCCCGGACCAAGTGTGAAATCTCCCGAACATGAACCGTACCCCTCACAGTTGCTACATTTATGGCTTGTTAGCTGCTAGAAACTAAGCTCTCACTGTCACAGGTACAGTCGGTGGCGGGGGGTGGCTGGTGTTGTCAGGGGTTGAGTTATTTATTTCATAATATCATCAATGTCTGTCTTTTTTTTCAGAATTACTGAGAAAGTCTCAGAGTTCAGAGGTTTCTTTCAAGCCATAAAAATCAGTCCCGTCAGTCATGGGTAAGATTACAATCAATAACTATCTGACTTGCTGTGATCTAATTTCCCCGTTTGAGACCGGAATGCACTGAAGACCTATGGGGAACGTGCGAAAACGCGCGCGTGAGTATATTCAGTTGCATGTGTGCCTGTCTTGGGGGTTCACAGCAGGTCGCTCGCTGTCAGAGCTGACCTTTCGAGCGGCCGCAAACAGACGGTTATCATCTATCAGGATCTTAACTTTCGCTGCAGGCTCAAACACTCGCAGGAGAGCAGTCACTGACATTAAAACTCAATTAGCAGCCCACTCGCTAAATAATGCAGCAGGAAAGTGCATTACCCACACAGCCCGCGCCCACAGCCAGACTAGCGCACTACATCTCAATATGTCAGGAGTTACAACTGTGCCTGTGAGAGCAAGACAGAGAGAGAGAGAGAGAGAGAGAGAGAGAGAAAGGGGGAGAGGTGCAAGAAAATAAAGTGGCTGTGTGTGTACCTGCATGTGGAAGAGAGACAGATACAGAGAGCACGCGGTAATACAGATGAGCTTTCTCCATTAAGTAATTGTCACTCTATGAGCTGAGGTGATGTTACTGTATCTCTTTCCAGGTGCATGAGGAAAGAAGAGACAGGTGCCACTCTCCAGAGCATGTGTTCATGCGTGTGTGTGTGTGTGTGTGTGTATGTGAAGGATAGAGAGACGAATGGAGAGACAGTACTACAGATGAGCTCGCTCCATTAAAACGATTGTCATTCAGTGAGGTGACACCTCTGCGTCCCTGTCTCTTGCTTACTCTGCGTCCAGGTGCATGCTCCTGGATCAGTAGCTTGTTGCCTTGTCTCACCTCAAGTTGTTCCTCCTCCCCCTGTAATCTAATGCACGCAGCACTAGATTACAACCACAGGACTATTTTACACCAGCACAGGATCATTTACTGAGAAAAGAAAAGAAGTTTAAAGGTCACGGGCGAAATTTTGTTTGTTTTGTGCTTCCTTTTTTGTAGGCGTTTACAAATACTCACATTTTAAAATTCAAGGTATTTAAGAGTGCTTCTAGATTTATGATAATCATATCATTTCAAATATACAGTACAATGTGTCTGTTAAGTAAAAGAGAAAAAAAAAACATTGACGGTAAAACTACACATAGATAATTTTATATTTATTATTTGCAACGCATGCTGTTCATGTTCCCCTTAAGCGTTTGAGCGTTTCGCAATTGCAATTCACTTTGCAACCAGCAGAGGGCTGTAAAAATCTACACAAATCATCTTTGATACATAGCTAATATGATGCTTTATGGTTTATACTACATAAACCTGGCTGTAGTGCGATATTTTGACTGACATTGAGCACAAATCCTGCTTCTGGAAAGATGCACTCTTCCACGTTATGCAGTTGGCCTTCAGGCATAAACAGCATCACTCTGTCCTTGTTTCCAGAGGCACCGCACCACGCTGTCAGATCAAAAACAGAGACCTAGTGGGATTGGTTTGGGTTGGCTTGTACGCACCGCTAAGCATGTCCGCCGTCGTCATGTTTACTCGTATGTACGGTAGCACCGGTGCGAGACAGCCCAATACAATTGCTACGACTTGTGTTAAGCGAGTTCCCCGTCGGAAAGCCAACACGAGGATTACTCCAGGCTTCAGAGCCAAAAAACAATGAAAGCTCAGGGGTGTTTTCACCACAAGTGAAGGAAAGAATTGTTAGCGGATAATCATTACAGCCAAAATAGGGCTCTGTGTTTTCTCTCTCGCCCGCCGATGTAACCATAGTGAGTCACTGAGGCCCAGAATGGGATTCCCTCCTACCTCGGTCTATCTGATATGAAAGCGATTAGCAAGAACATTATTATCTATGAATCAAAAACCACACCATGCTGTACAATTCCTCATAAATGATGTATAATAATAATAATAATAATAATAATAATAATAATAATAATAATAACTGCTACCTGTCAGGCTGCAATAAAAATAAAGGGAAAAAAAGTAGTTGCTGTCAAATCTCTCCAGGCTTTCTCCTAAATTCCTTGGTCCATTTAAGGCGTGATTGAGTGGCTTGTTTGGGCCTGGCAGCGGCAAAGCTTTTGGTTGGAAGACTTAAATGGCCGTGGAGCTGTGCAATGGCCCTGGCAGCCTCCGTGTGAAACACCTAATACGACTTAAAGCACTGAAGCTCCTCCAGCTGCTGCAATACTAATTGTTCTGACAGCGAGAAGTCTGGCTGTGGCACCTCAAGCTTTACTGCTCCGTTTGGCCAGCGTTTTGGAGGCTCTAGCAGAACATTTCGGCAGTGTAACACAAGTGCTCGGGGAATGGATTTGGCAAAGGTACTGTGCACTCTGCACCGATCCAAAAGGCTCTTTAGCATGTGGATTAGGCAGTGTTGAGAAATCCCACGCTGAACGCTTCATGCTTGTGTATTCTATAATCAGTGAATAAGTGACTCATTTATCATGTGAAAAGAGGAAATCGCATTTCGTCTGTTATTGTGGTCTGAGTGGCTGATAAAAAAAAAAATGAAAAAAGGGCTCTTGCATACAAAAGCAGCTCGAGCAGGTTTTAAGAGTGGGCTGCTTTAGAGCTGATTTACAACCTGCTTGTGTTTGAGATTGAGTGTGTGAGCGAGTGATAAGAGTGTGTGTCAGAGGGGAGAGAGAGAAAAAGAAAGAAAAAGAGAGACGGAGAGAGAGAGAGAGAGAAATACTATCACTTTGGCCCTCAAGCAAGCCACGCATAATTTACTCAAGGTTCCTGATAATCTTTACTGCTGAAGTGATAACGTTAATAGAGGTTTGATTACAGAAGAATTATTCGCTTGTTCAAGAAACATCTACTCTGACCCTGAGTAACATATCAGTTGAGGAGGCAAGGTCTAGTGAACAACCAATAAAACAATGCGAACATATGTAAACACGCTACTGAGATAAAAAGCTGAATACATATTAAAGTGGTTTGTTTTAATTGGGCAAGAAAGAGCCATCATCGGTAATTGCCAGGAAACACATTCTCATGCACACAGGACAGGACATAAGGATTAGCATGCATTAAAAAAAAAAAAAAAAAAAAAGCTCAGGGTTGTAAAGGTCTCCTAGTCAGATGGCGGCTTCGAGGGCTCTCACAGCTCAAGACCCTCAGCCCCAGCTGAACACAGTGCTCAGACACAGAGAGCACTTTTTTTTTTTTTTTTTTCCTTCCCTCTCTTTCTTCTCCTAATGCAGTTGGAAATGAAAGCAGTAATTTCACCCTGCACTCAAGCAGCCTCTGGAGCTTCGAAGCAGAAACTGAGAGAACTGAGAGCACATGTTTGAGGGCTGGAAGCTGTGGTGTGCCTGCGGATGAGGTCTACTGGAGGACACTCTGATGACAATCCAATATAAAATAAATCACTCGAATTCTAATAATTCAGAGGGACTTATTGGAGTTTGTATGACAGCTAACCTCACCCCTTTGCCCTAACTTTAGCCCTATACAGTACACTTCCAGGAGTGTTGCTGGCTCAGGACTTACTGTATACTCTTCACTCGTCTCAGTTCATTCATTTCCTATTAAATTCACTGAAGTTACTGAATAACACATAGTAGGTACTGAAGATAATGTTTTAAGATAAATAAATGAATAATACGCTTAGATTAAGCATTAAGGGATTAACCATGTGTAACTGATTTGTAAAACTGGGTCTTGAGAATTGTCTGTTTTTACAAAAATACTTTGGCATCCAGTGGAAAACATATTGTGTCACTTGATTTGCTGGTTTATTGTTTCTGGTTTGAAATCCCTGCACTTTACTGTGTACTCAGTAAAAGAAACAGATGTTCAAGCTGTTTGAAAAACAATGATATACACCATAAATTGCTGTTGGTCCTCTAAGTACTACTAGTTTTAGACTATCGGGGTTCTAGAAGCTATACATATAGTAACTATTGCAATGCTATCTGCTTCAAATAGTGTAGAAAAGTCAGGGGCTTAATTAATATAAATTCTTATATTTATATTGTAGTTGTATGATATCATAGTTCATTAAAAAAAAAATAATAATAATTTTATTCTTTTATGTTAGGATTACAATTTCACAAATTCATGTGTGAAAATGATTCCTCATGCTACCAGAACCACTCTTTCACAATTTGGGTCCTGGATTATGGTCATGCTATTAATTAAATAAACTCCACTGATGTGATAAAACAGTAATTCAGTACATTCTGGGCATCACCTGTAAAAAATAACAGGGAAGATGCTGAGAAAATATATAAGAAGCCCTGCCTTCTGTCCCACCAACATGGGCCTTCTGTCCCATCTGCATTACAGTTTTTTACTGACTGTTATGACAACAGGTTATCTAGCAATTATACATCATATATCAGTATATTTTTTCTGTATAATTAACATAGTGTATGTGTGAGCTGCATAACATGCTCTTAGTCACACTTCTCTCGCTGCACTTCAACAAATTTTGGATGCGTTGTCCTTGTTATAGTGATGAATCAAATAGATGCTGGGTTTGTGGTCCTACTGTATGTTGGCAGTTTACTCTGAAATGCAGACAACCAGACGCGTCCACCAACCTCAACCAAACAGCAATTGCCTTAAGTCTGGCTGGTCTGCAATGGCATAACTATGCAGTGTGCTGTTAGTGAGTCTGTCATGTGTGCACCACACTAGCCAATAAACCCAAGTCTCCTCTAGGACGAACATACGGTCACATGCTTTAACACTTACATATTCTATAAAGAGCTGACCTCTCATGAAATTTTTCGACAGCCTTGGAACGTGTCGTTGGTTAATGCGTTATTCTCATTAAAAAGAAATAGGGAAAGGTGCGCTTTTAAAAGATACCAAAACATCTGTTAAACCAGACTTAGGAATATGCACGGGTCCTGATGAAGTGCATCTGTTAGAGCAGTGGTTCCCAAACTGGGGGTCGGGACCCCTCTTGGGGTCGCGGAATAATTTCAAGGGGTCGCGAGAGGGA
>JAQQZT010000023.1:8006546-8016596 GCA_030068275.1 Clarias platycephalus
CACACACACACACACACACACACACACACACACACACACACACACACACACACACACACACACACACACAGAGAGTGGGGTGTATTTCATTTCTTATGACGAGGACATTTTGTGCTTAGTTAGCAGGTGCACAGCTATAAATGAGCGTCGAGTGCTCGGTCCTGACATCCCTCATAAATAAACACAGCACAGCGATACAGGCTCACCCAGGGAATTCTGGGATGGTCAATACAACTAACACATTGAGGGGTTTATTTTCCTCCCCAAACACATTGTATAGCAACCAACTGCTTTGCAGAATCTTTGCATAGCATTTGGACCGGTAGCCTGGAGCCTATCCCAGGAGGCTTAGGGCACAAGGCGGGGTACACCCTCGACAGGTTCCAATCCATCGGAGGGCACACACACACTCACTCACACACTACGGGAAAGGCAATTAGCTTAATCTGCAGGTCTTTGTGGGAGAAAACCGGAGTACCCGGAGGAAAACCACCATGCAAAGAACATGCAAACTCCATGCACACAGAGACGGGAATTGAGCCTGGCCGGGAATCGATCCCGGACTGAAATATATAATTTCATTTATATTTATTCTATATAACAATGTTTCTACTTACTTTAAGTATCTCTACTGTATATGCAACCAGGCTGATACATATTTAACCTGCTTCTTTTAACATTTCTGCTAACGTCTACTCATGTGTATGATAGTATTGATTCTAACGATTGATTCTAACACACACCAAGCAATGATTGTTATACAGAGGAACTGCGAGTCATGTTACACATAAATTCTTTCTTTAAACCACACACTAGAGTTTAACTGGTTTTCTTACATATTAGATGCTTATAAACTTAAAAGCCATGGCTGCTCTCAGGTAGCTTATAAAAGAAGGTAGTGTAACTGATACTCTAGTTAAACAGAAATTCAATTAAAATGATACCACAGCTCTATGGAATTCTCCAATCTGATTGGTCAGAAGTTGTTGCTTGGTTTCTGTAACAGCAATTCTGACAGTAACTCAGGCTGTATGGTGAATCACAGCTTGCACGAGGACCTGCGAGATTGAAAGTGTGGAAGGAGTCTCCAGTGCCAGTGAAGTTAGGCTGTTTATTCTTGAGGATGGAGGGCTCTCAGAAACTTATGACTTATCGTCTTATTATTGTATTATTTACTGATGAAGGAAAGGAATGGTTATAGCTGCTAAAACATAATTAACGACTAGATCTAAACGGTTAAATTTTTAAAGTACAAAAATAAAATGTATAGTACTGTGCAAAAGCCTTGAGCTACCCCGGTTCCTTCATATTAAATGTAATTAAATTAGGTCGATTAAATTTAAAGAAATCGGAACAATTGTTTTACTGTGACAGGTTGAGTTTAAAAGCTTCAAAACAATCTCAGCAGCAATCTCATTTCCCGGCTCGTCCATTTCAACCAAAGAGCATTCAACATCACAAGTACACTAATCACAGGCCTGATCATCTGTCGACATCTGCACCTGTATCCTACAGGTTCATTTCTTACGTTGGGTGTTTTTTATGCTTAAATGATTCATAGGTCACTGTGTGAGAGTTATGGTGATATTTCTGAAAGAAAATGAAACAGCTGGGTAACATTACAACACTAAGATTGGGTGGTGTCCGTCCGTCTTACTTAAGGTAGCATGGATGTGCAGCGTTGTGTGGGTCATTCATTCAATGTTATTGCAACATCATTTAATCAAAGGTGTTCTAACTTTCAGATAAAATGTTGTCCTGATGTTAAACATTATCGCAACATTATTACAGTCAAATTACAACAGTCATCCAACATTAAGTTTCCTGCCAGGAAACAAATTCTTTAATAATTAGATTTTTTTTCTTCCTTTGAATTTTTTTTTTAACGAATCATCTTTGTATTTTGTAAAGTTGATTAAAGAAATTGACCAGCGCACACAGTTTCATTTTTTCAGTTTTATTTATAAAGTACACCCACATTAATCATGACTTAAACAGCGCTAAGTAAATATGGCCTGACTAAGCCTGTCTAGTGTTTCTGTCCTCACTAACAGTTTCAATACACTCATTTTGTAAAACAGACATATTCTTTTTAGGAAAGGAAATTGGTCCAAGGGTTTAAACAGCACCTATTAAAACAGAAAAAGAGGGGTTTGTAACTGAAGTCTCTATTTAACTTGGCTTTCTTCTGATGAATGTACATCTAAAAGCCAGACATCCGTCCTTCCTGCTGCACTGCAAAAGGAAGTCATGAAAACTTTATAGGTTTTGCTTAATAAGAATGTACAACTGAAAGATTTTTTTTGACGTGGCGCTGACAGTTTCAGTGGCCAGTATGAAATGCTTGAATATCCACATTTAATGATGTCCTGAACTATTACCGCTCGACGCTCAGAGTGGAATTCCCACTGGAACCACGAGGAGTGTTCCCGACCTTGTCATTTTCCCCTGAGCAGAGAGTCAGGTATGCAAGAACGGGCCTGTCAGAGCTATGATATTTGACTAAGAATGATTCAGTTTTGATGATGAAGCATTGGGGAATAGATATAATTTGAGGGAGGAAATTGACGCTAAGAGCATGAAATTACCCCTCATTAATCATGCACGGCTATTTAAAGCGGATATCCGTAAATTAATTCCCATCCCTTCCCCCGCATAATAACTCCCAGGCTGCAGACGGGGCTATGAGCAGCCATCAGAAAACATCATGGGGCTTGGTTTGTTACGATTCAGAGCTGGATTCACATGACCAGTTTGTCTAAAAAAAACGCTGCTTCGTATCTGAGGTCTCGGTCTACAGTATGTAGAGATGATTTCACACAGTTCACCCACAACATACATTTCACCATGACTGTTTAAGCACATCCCATTAACACTCCATTTATTATGATCCAGCAAGACACAAGAACATAAACATACTTCTCAGCTACAGTATGCCTCTCTCGACTAATGAATGTAAAACAGATTACACTTCACTTTTATGTCTTAGATTTACAGACGTTGTGCTCGCTGGTTGCCGAAATCAAATTAATTTCACTGTCAAAGGCATTTTAAGGAGCCAGCGCTGAATCTTTCAATTAATATAATCCCTAATACTGTCAGTATTATCAAGGGGAAAAGATATGAGCTCAAGTACGATAAATAAGTACGACGTTTAGAGCTATGTATGTTTAGGGTGTATATGGGGGTAGGTGATGTGCGTACAAAATCATTAATCCTTATAAATCAATGTACATACTACATACATACAAACAAATAATATATATATCTATTCATATATATATATATATATATATATATATTTTTTTTTTATTAATTAATTTATTTTTTAATTATTATTATTATAATGGTTGAGAGACTGAAGGAGTCTGGTCCAGGAAAATGTCTAAATAAATAAACAACTTATACACAGTATAATAGGCTATAATATTATAGCCACAGTATAAGCAATATGACATGAAAGGGAGAGCTGTTGTGCTGGATATTAGCTGAAGGCATCACAGCCGTGTGATATCACCTCGAGTGTGATATTGCTTTTATACAACAATTCCACAGATATAATTTATTAACAACAGATTATGATTTGCTTGTCTGTTTATCCAGTTATTTTGATCCGCCAACACACATCCTTCAGTGCCTGGCAGAACTAATTAACTAATTAACGACTGTTGGAGCTGGCGACCGTCAGTTATTGTAATTAATAGGGGGAAAAGTCATTTTAAATTCTTATTAGTACTATGTAGCCTAAATGTAGCAATTGGTAAGGAGAATAAATCATGAAGGTAATGGACAGTCATGTAAATCTTGTAAGTTACTCTTTATATTTCCACTTATTCCCCTTTAGAATATCAGCTATGTTAACTTCCCAGTTCCAGGATTAAATCCAAAGGAATGTTAAATGGACAGCTACTGTAGTGCACTCGGGTATACATTCACCTTTTCAACACACCAAGTAGTGCCCTTGTTTAGGGGTTAGAAAGTGATTAGAGTATCAACCTTGTGGTAGAAACTAATCAGTTTTGTAGCTCACTTTAGGCATAAATAATAATAATTTTTAAAAAATGACAGTTTTTTTAGAATGACTAAGAAGCAATTAGTGCAGACCATACAGACCTTCTTTCACCCATGCTGCAACCGACAGTCATTAAGTTTCATTTGAGTGTTATTGAAAGTGAATATTTCAGTATTATGTAATTGCATTTCCAAGAAAAAAGTACCATTTACTTAGAATTTTAAAGCGCTCATTACAGATTTCAAAGGTCTTATTCTTCTTTTAGATTTCAGCATTCAGGTAAGTTCAACCATGCAGACAAAACCTACCAAGAATCATATTTTTATATATAAATATGATTAGTAGCCGCTATACAGTATAAAGGTACAGCTGCTAATAAGAGTTTTTAATAATTAATAAAAAACAAAAAGTCACATCATAAAATCATGGCATTGCTAAATTTCATTTGTTAGACTTTTAATGTTCGGCTCAACTTCTTGGTAGAGCACATTTTGATTCACAATTTCTTGTTGAATAATGTGTTGACCACTCAGGTAAGGAATGCTACAGTACGTTCAATAGATGGTGCCGTCTTTAAACACTGATGATGATGATGAGGATGATGATGCATTTCAAGACTATGCTTTTTTTAATGGCTTTGTAGCATACTATGAGAAATACAATAGTATCCAGAAATAAAGTGGATCGAATGTCCAAAAACTTTATTGCTGCTGCACCACTAAACAAAAGTGAATATTTAATGTTATTTTTCAATTCATTAATTAATTTGTTTGTTTGTTTGGGCCCTTGAGCAAGACCCTTAACCCTCAACCGCTCAGATGTATAATGAAATAAAAATTTACAGTAAGTCACTCTGGATATGCCAATGTTTGTTTGTTTGTTTGCATGTTTGTTTAATTGGTATTTGTAAATACATTGATACTTTTACAGAGAAGTGACATCTCAACCATTTGGAAGAAGCCTACTGTATACTGAGATGTTCAAAAATGTATTATTAATTGTTGTTACTCTTATTATTAATCCAAGCAAAAAAACACAAAGGAAATATGTTTAGATTGCTTTTTTTTTTTCTTAGAGAAGAGGTTGAAGTGAGAAGTTTATTTAAAAGCAATGAGCTACTTCCACTTTTATTTGAATAAGATTTCAGCACATTATCTCTACTCTAATCTCTTTACACCTGTCTTCAAAAAAACACCAGTGTTGATCACTTCAAACCAAAGATCACACGTTCAAAGCAACTGCAGTTTGCCATACTGAGGATGAAAGAACTAAAGAAGTCTCGGTTGAGAGAAACACACTGAAAGTTATGTCTGTAGCAATTGGCAATAAACTACATATTCAATAGATAGGTTGGGTTGGGGGAAAAATGCTGAAGTCTTCCTTTACAGACAGCATGCTATAAAAACAGCTCCATCCAAATAGATGACATCAGGGTCATCAATTATGTAGCACTGGCAAGAAATGAAAGCGGCTGTGCACTAGCCCCTGACACACAGGATGAAAGAGTGTGTATGATTAGTTAAATCATGGCGCTGCCCAAGCCATGCATAAGTGATGGGGCATTTGGGCATCCCAGCATGCCCTGCCAATCAGCTCCTTTTTACAGCCACTGGGACTGATAGAGGGCACACATTCCACTGCGCTCTGCTATCTCAAGTGACGCTACAATGAATATATATTGACCTCATTATGGAAGCCTGCCTGGCCATGTGCATACAAGCATGTGTGTGAGAGAGAGAGAGAGAGAGAGAGAGAGAGAGAGAGAGAGAGTGTGTATGTGTGTGTGTGTATGAGAGAAAGCAGTCAAGCACACTCTGTACAAATTAAAGCTGCTGTCAGCGGGTAATTTATGGGTCCTTGCAAAACTAGGAGCTAAAAATGGAGTGATAGAGGGAGGAAGAGAGGAAAGGAGGGGGAGATGCTCAGGTGGAGAACGGTTCGGTGGCATGGAGACTCTCGAACCACACTAATGATGTGGTTTGTGTTGTTGCATGTTTGTGTGCGTGGGTGGAGGAGCGATAATCATCGTGTCCTGTTTCGTCATGTTGACATGCTGGTAAAACCACAGTCTCTCTCTCTCTCTCTCTCTCTCCCTCTCTCTTTTTCTCACACACACACACCTGAAACAACCTAGCACAGAATGGAAACATTATTAGAGCACACACACATACTGTATATCCGCCCACTCACACGCTCACACACACACACAATGGCGATACTTCGGCACATGAGTGTTTATGTTTGCGAGTGTTTATTCAGGGGGCGCTCGCATGCTGAGTGAGAACACAGGAACGTGTGATAATCACACTGCCTAATAACATTCATAATAAAGTGGCTCGTTCTTGTTTCTGCCTAGTTAGATACAATTCAACACTAAAGGAAGACAGGAGCTCGATAAACTAACATGTATTATAAGATAATAGACGAGCAAATCTAACAAAAAAAAAACAACAATACAGTGTGAAGCTGGATGAAAAAAAAAAGGTTCATATTAAATAGTTTAATAATTAATAATTGGAAGAGGTAGATGTAGAGATCATTGAAGAAATACTGGCGAAAACAAACAAAACAAATTACTGTACTGTAAAAAGGACCTCTTCAGGTATCACGGAAGTATCATCAAATCATGTAGACTAAAAACCTGTTTGCCTCTGCCAGGAGGTTAGGATTTAAGTGTATACAGTATACAGTAGATGCATGCAGAAATGGTTGCTGAAACCTTTGTCAGAATGTAGGGTTTCATTTGTTAATTCTTTGTTTGCTTGCTTGCTAGCTTGCATCCTATCAGTCTCTAGATTTGAAAAAATTTAAATGTCAAACACAAGAATATAGTAAGAATAGTGTGGAATGGTCTGCATGCATGATCACAGGTCAACCCTACCTGTGGCCAGTGTAGAGAATCCCTTCTTTACATTTAAATCACTTTATAAAAGTGACGGCTTTCAATTTTTGCCTATAAAACCATCCATACTAAAGTGTTTTGTAGTAAGGTAAACACCACCATTATGTCATTCATATGTCACATGACTAGCTATTGTTATGTCGCATAAACGTTTGAAGTTCACCGCAGTTAAACAGTCCCAATACTCACTAAAGCCTGTAACTGTAAAACTGCTGCTTGTGTAGTTTTTATGAGTTTTGTATGACTGTGAAAAAAACTAAAGACACTTAGGATGATTTTATGGGGCTGTCCTTGTTGCACACTTAAACAAACATTTCCACTCGCAAATGTATCGCCAATGCAGCACAGCTCTTAGGGGTGCCAATAATTCTGAAACCAGTAGTGTAGGGGAAAAATTTACTTCTAAAAAACTTTTTTCTTAAAACAACAACAACAATAGCAACAACAACCCTGTATTAAAATGTTGAATATGTTGAAGCTTAAAAAAATATCATCCAGTGCATGGATTACGTAATCTACAATAATATAATGTGATAATATATAATAGGTTAAAATATCACCCAGTGATATCACTTAGATGAATTGTTTTACTGCAGAGTTTATTGCGATGTAAATGATTGATTTTATACAGAACTACCTACTACTACTTGAACAAATAAGGTTAAAAGTAAGGTCTGTTTTTTTTCCCTACAGGTTTTGAAGCGTTTCCCGTATATGTCTCATATTTTGTGTATAAAGAAAAAAATGCACCAACATCCAAGCAATCAGAATGATGGAATGTCTTTATTTTGCATTTTTGGGGTTGTCGCTTTGGCTTTGTGTACATTGCACTGTTTTTGCAGACATTATTCAGGTAAGGGAGTGCAAAGTGCTTCTTCAAAAAGGCAGGCAATAAACAAGGCAGTGAGTGGTGTCTAACTATGAATCCTTCTCCCTAGGATAAAGAACTACCGTCTCTGGTGACAACAGAGACCAGGAGTCATCACATAACTGTGAAGTCCGTACAGACCCAGTATTGTCTGAAACTCTAAACATGGACCTAGCAGGTCATCTTCTTACGCTTATACACTCACAAAAATGTATGTAATTTATCTAGCTGAAGGCTTTTACAGATGAGCTACATGGCTTTCACAGCAGCTATATCATTACATTTTATCTACTATCTATGATCTGATTAGAAAACGGACAGAAATGGCCTCTTTAAAACAATGACCAGCTTGTTGAAAGGAGAATGTCAAAGAAGAATGTGTTTATTCTCTTCATGTCAAAGTTCAAAATACGCGGTGGTGCTAGTTATACTGTAAGTAGTAATATGTGAAGCAAAACACAACCACTTCAAATGAACTCCATAAACTAATGAGTAAAGATTACCTGTAAGCAAATTTATATATAAACTGGATCTGTTGTAATCTTTAGTTGAATACATTGTACCCAAAAAACATTACCCATTAGAGATTTTACTATGGTACATATATATGTACAATACTCTGCTATGGTAAACCATATTATATATCATAATATACTATACAGTATATAGTATTTCGATGGTACTTCAGACATAATTATGGTAAGCACCATAAGACTTTATAGTATACCATGGTATTTATTGAGTACCGAAGTTCAAAAGTTATCTAATATGGTACTCTATGTTTGAACATATTGTACCATATATATACTGTATGTTAGTATGTGCTATTGGTACAGTATGGTGTAGTACAGGCAGTTCCATATCAGATACCTGCTATCCATTGTGGTACAAAATAAGTGCCACAACACCTACTGTACTGTACCATGGAATTCACCTGTGATAGTCAGGTTAACATGACCAGGCTGACATGTGCTAGCTAACATCACTGATTAACATATATGCAGATTTGTAACTACACTGTATTGTGCCATATATTACTTTTACCTCTACAGTACATTTACTTTAAATTCTTTTTGATTCAATAAGTACATTAAATTTCAGATATGTTAAAACTTTTACCCAAGACATATTCTAAAAGATTTTAACTTCTACCAAAGTAATATTCTGGTATGATTCTTGTGCTTTTAATCAAGTACCCGTTTCAAGTTCTTTACACATGACTGATGCTAACTTTACTATGGTAACATTTCTTATGTGAAGCTAGCTAATACTTGCTAGTCAAGCTGGTTTAGCATTTTAAATCTGCCTGTAGTGACACACGCTTCTTTCCAAGTCTGTATAAAATGTAATGTCATTCTAAACGATTGCACTTGCTGTTTCTTGGAGGCCTGTTGGTTGGCTTTATTTTCTAAAATGCCAACATTTGTAGTATTTCAGCATCATTGTTTATTAGGCTTAAAGGAAATCACAGTTGGATCAAATGCTGTGAATTTTGTGCAAATGATAACTTTTTGTGTGAAAAGAAAATTGTCCTGTTTACACAGTGATTGGTGTCGACACAGGTGAAGCAAACGGTGCAATTGTTGGCAAATTATGGCTTAGACTAGCAGGTGTGCATTACCGTTCACGCCTGAATTACAGTTACAAGTTTCGGGGTGTGTATGTGAGAGAGAGAGAGAGAGAGAGAGAGAGAGAGAGAGAGAGAGAGAGAGAGAGACTATTCCAAACAAAACTAATATATTCACTGGAATGAAGATCTCGGAGTTGTGATTTGCAGTGAACTGTTTAAACTCTTGAGAAATTTTGAAAGCAGTGCCACTATTATATTGGGCACAAGATAGCCATCTTCAACATTTATTACCCCATTTCCTGATTTTAGACCCCATAAGGGAACTACGACTCTACTAGCAGGACACGGTGGTGAAAATACTCTGCTGTTGTCTAGCCATCAGTCAGCTGGCATTCCTTAGAGTGCCCACACACAGGCTATGAGGGCAGATGCATGGCCTTCAAGACAAACTCTATCAGTTACAGATTCCACTTACCAGCACATATGATTATCTTCTGCATGACTTTTGCGCTTTCTCTGATCCCATCAGTCACAGCAAACGTCTTGAGGTTTCTAAACTTAAAAGCGTATTATGTACAACGTGTCGTAATGACGCCTGTGGTCCTGCATAACCACAGGAATGTCATATGTCTCATCCGTCTCATTTAACTTTATATATAAAAATGATGCCGGGGGGGGGGGGGGGGGGGGGGGCGCCG
>JAQQZT010000023.1:8033555-8071495 GCA_030068275.1 Clarias platycephalus
CACACATACACATCTGATAAAAAAGACTAGGAGACAATTATCTAAACTCTCCAGTGAGCTTCTAACCACGATTCTCAGATTCCTTCAAAGCAAAAAGGTTAATTCCCAGTGTTGAATTAACACCTTGAGTGTTTATATATGACCAAATAGTCACAAAGTACAAAGGGTGTTATTTCAACACTGGGGATTTTGCTGCTTGTTCTTGGCTGGCAGAAGTGAAACTCAGTGTGGTCTTCTGGTCGTCCATCTGCCTCAATTCTGAAATGCTTTTCAAGACACAACAGTTGTAAAAAGGTGAGGTTCTGTAGGTTCTTATCAGCGCATTTACAGTATATACCATTTTCGCTATATTCTTATAACCATTGTGGCTATTCCACTAAGACCATCGACAAGGTGGCTGCATCTGCAGAACTACTGCTCATTGCATGTTGTTTTGTTTGTTTGTTTGTTGCGCCATTCTGTCTAACCTCTAGAGGCTGTTTGTGTAAAACGCCCAGAAGTTCCTGTGTGACTCAAACTAGCTGATTTCGCACCAGCATCCACACCACAGCCACAGTCACCGAGATACATTTTGTGTTTGATGTGAAAATGAACTCAAGCTCTTGACCCTCATATGCTTTTATGCTTTGTGCTGCTTTTCAGTCCTTGAAGTTAAGAACACTTGCTAATCAAAACGTTCCCGCCACTTTCCATGTGATTTGACCCTGAACAGATTCTAAAAAGAAACATGAAAGAGATATTAGATGCTATACATTTAATTAACCTAGCTATTAAAGGAGAACACTGCTTGCATTCTATGGTGAGCAAGAGAGAGAGAGAGAGAGAGAGAGAGAGAGAGAAAATCTGAACTTGCGCTGGAGATGATTTTGGAGATGGCTAATAAGCAACCAGCGACTTGTTCCCGTTTTTCTACTGTGTTCAGTTTGTGTAAGGTATCCGGTAAGAGGAAACCAGATAGAGAAATAGAGGAAGACGCATGACAACATATCGTAAGTTGATACCGCTAATTGCATCACACTGCTAATTGATCTCCAGCAGAACACTAGCTCGCACTTTTAAATATGACAAGATCCCCTTCTGTTTAACAGCTCACTCTTTCTCTACAGTACACATACAGCTAAAAATTCTGTTTATTCACACTGCAGATGTAACCACATAAAGCATCTCAAACACGTTTTATTAAAACTCCGGGTTCTAGTTCATTTATCAGAAACCTTCCAAGCAACTGGTCTCAAGGTGTAATAATTACATGAATAACACAAGCAATACTCTTATTCTATACTTACTTACTAATACTTATAATATTCTCTATAGTGCTTACTACTTTAAAGGGTCACAGGAAGCCTATCCTGGAGGACTCTGGGCATGAGGCGGGCTACTGTACATCCTGGACAGAGTGCCACACACTCACACACACTATGGGCCTACTCTGCATGCCTTTGAACCATGGGAGGAAACTGGAGTACCCAAAGGAAACCCACCAAGAACAGGGAGAGCATGCAAACAATTACATTTTCAATTCAATTCAATTTTATTTGTGTAGCGCTTTTAACAATTTCATTGTCGCAAAGCAGCTTTACACAATCAACAGAATTATTTACGTTTGTATGGAATGTGAATGTGTATGAATCAAAATGGTCAGCACAGACCGAGGCAGAAATTGAACCTGGACCCTCACTCACAGTGTCATCTGGACTTAACACAATACATCTTGGGTTTTTTTTTTTTGGTTTTTTTTCTTGGACTCTTAGCAAGTGAAATGTACTTGAATCTAGTCACACCTATCTATAATTTGTAAAAATATATTTGTAACTAACCACTTATATGCTTATTAATTTTTATTTATTAATGTTTCAAAAATTGAGAGTCTTATTTTGCCAGATAATTTTGCTTCTTTCAAGAAATAAACTCAAGCTAAATTGTCTGCCAGTTCAACACAACATTTGTCGTTTGAAATTTTAATAACATTTGACTACAAATAAGATTAATAATATTATATTTAATTTATTATGATCTAGTTTTAACAAATTATACTGTAGATAGCTTTGGCTAGATTCTAGAATATTTCACTTGTTAAGATGTCATTTTTTGCAGTCTAGCCCTTGTTTTTTTTTTTTTTTTTTTTTTTTCACTGCCAGCTCCAGTAAGTGTTCAGGGAATGAGCCGGTCATGAAAACAAGTCTTTATTATTTTTTTTATTTGCCAATTTATTTATTAGCCTAAATTAGTCACACAGCTTAATGTGATAATGAGATTGTATAACCTTAAAGCTTGGGTCATGAAAACACTGTGTGTGTGAGATGAACTCTTTCATGCTGTCATTATCCTAATTTAAGTTTTAGAAATAATGAATTGTCGCCATGTTTTGGTTAATTAGCCTCCTTCTCGAAAGCCAGCCTGCCCATGCTTTATTGGACATCTTAACCAGGCAGTTATCTGCTGCAGTTACAGCTTACTTTAAGTAGGCATCCCTATGAAGTGCATGATTTTATGAGAGACTCAACATGACATCTAACTTCAGTTCTCGCTGATCTACTTTGTGATATACCCTGATTAAAACTAACTGTCAGACAGATTAGTCTCTATAAACTCTATTACTGCACCTTACTAACTGGTGCCACACAACTAATGTACATACACCCTGTGCATTTCCTCTAAAATTCTCAGGGAAGCATTGATGTCTGTAGTTTTGCTTGAGGTCGGTGTATAATGATGTGGTTATGAAATCCACACCATGCAACTCGTAACCTAGAATAACCCTAAAATAGAGTAACCTTTCTGTTGCATAGCTAGCAAGTGTAATTAATTCAATATTATCACTCTTTTGATTAATCACTCAGCCTGTTCACATTCCCTGCCATCTTTCAGTACGAGCACAGGTGCTGCAACTCGAACCCTGCTAACCAATCGCCTGTGAAGTAGTCGCCATGCCAGAGAGACGGTGAGAACGACACACCTGCTAATGCCCCCTGAGTGCCAACGAACGGCCATATACCCATCTCGCCACAGTGGTGTTATGGGAGCTGGCAGCAGAATGTCCTCTCTTCTAGGAAGTGTTAACGAAAGACGGTTCATGTGTCGCGGCTAAAACTTCACACCCCTCACTGAGCTTTTCCAATAAGCACCGAGGGCAGCTCTACACCATGAGTCACAAGCACACGTAGACTACCAGGGAACGGCTGAAGGAAACAGGATCGGTCCGTACTTAGGCCTGATGCAGTTAACAGCTCATACAATTAAAATGGCGATGAGGGAAATGTGACAAGACTAGACTAATATAGAGTGTAAGATTATTTAATGGATTCGTATGAAACTTAACATGGACTGATGAGTAGTCATGTCCTTGCAGGTCTGCGCAAGCATTACAGAGATTATACTGTAATGTGCATGTGTGTGTTTCCTTATGGATTCTTAACAGTGCTATATAAAACTGGGGTCTCCAGTGGTCTGTGTTCTGTCCCTCACAGCTTAGCAGGATAATTAAGATCTCCATGGAAGTGACAGCATGAACAGCCCCCCATCACCAAGACACACACTCACACACACAAACGCTCATCCTCACGCTCAACTGCTTCCTGTCTTCCTTGCTGTCAGAGAGAGAGAGAGAGAGAGAGAGAGAGAGAGAGAGAGTGTGTGTCAGAGCACAGAAGAGGAAGGGCTGACAGAGGTATTTATAGCACACAGACACACTAAAGTGATAGATGTCACCTTTGTGATGTAGCCCAGCGTGCATTGCTGCAAGTCTAGTAGTGCACAATAACAAGCTGTACAGACAGAAAGAGAGAGTATGAATGAAAATAGTACAAACACTTTCAGTCCCCTTTTCCCAGCTACACTACCACTGTCTAATTACAACAAATCCAGCAAGACTCTTGACTGATGGCTACTGTCAGCACACAACCACAGCACATTGTTTTATTCACTATCACAAACGGTAGCCTAAGCCCTAAAGTCCTCTACCAAATCCACCCTTTGGCATCATCACTGTGGTACAAGTCAGATCCACAAGGTGTGAGAGTGTAAAAGGAAGCATTTTTGACAGTTCTTAAGATTTCCCAACAGCTTGTCTTTCATAGGATTAACACTCACCCTGCCTACTCATGCAGCTGCCTGATCAGTAGAAGTGTTCTGTTTTCTATTTGGAGTTCTTTTGTCTGTTCATCTGCACTAAAACAGAGATCAGTCTGTTGGTTTTGCATTCATCCGGATGACTTTAAAGCCAAAATAAAATTGCTATATGATGTCAAGGAGTACCATGCGCATACACCGTCCAGTTTTTTCTGTTGTTTTTTCTTAAAGGTCTAGATGTGTACGTATTTCCAAAGGCAAATATGTCTGACAAAACACAATCCCTAATGCCCTGTCTTTCTCCAACATGGAACACGTTACCCCATAAACACATCTGTGTATAGTGTGTGTGTGTGTGTGTGTGTGTGTGTGTGTGTGTGTGTATGAGCTCACAGTGCAACCTGTTCCTTTGCACCATGACAGGATACTTTATCCCATAAACACATTGGAGAGTGGGGTGGGGGCGTTGGTGGGTGAGGGGGTTTCAGGGTAGGTGGTTGTTCAGGGTATCATATGACCGCTGAGAGCAAAGTGCAGCGCTGCACTATGTAGAGTGATGAAGTTGCTGAAATAAAAGTCTGTCAGAATGAACGTGTTGACATTGCTTTAATTCATTAGAGCGCTCTAGTCTACTCCACAGCTCCTCCTCGCCCAGTCTCGTCCCGATCCGTCCCGGGCCGGTGCTGGATCCGATGTCGACCCTGATGAGTGATCTCGAAATACACCCAGGCCAAAAAAAACCAGGGTGGAGAAACCGATGCAATGGTGCGTTTAAATGTGTCAAAACTGCCCAACCTTCTCACAATTCCAATTCTTCATCCCACATCCATAATACAGATATCTGTATCAGTTTCAATGTAGCACTTTAGCACAGTACTTATTTACTGCCCCACCCTAAACTTTTTAGCCTCACTAAAAACCCCAACCCCGCTTTGGTTTAAGGCAGAATAAAAATAGATCTTTTTTTTCCCCCTCACACCCATCTAAGGTGGAGATGCGTAGATTATCAGATGCTAAACATGTCCGGTCATTAAAATGAGATTCCTAATGTGTCAGCCAGTGTGTGTGTGTGTGTGTGTGTGTGTGTGTGTGTGTGTGTGTGTGTGTGTGTGTGTGTGTGTGTGTGTGTGAGTGAGCATATGCGCAAGGGATGGAACAGCATGTCCCTGGATGTAACGGACAGACAAATAGAGAATCTGCTCTACAGGTCTCCTTCAGTAGCAGCCAGAATCCTGTCCTGCTAGAGTTCTGACACAAGTAAAAGACAAGATGAGGGAGAAGGAGAGAATGTATGAGATGAGTCATGTAAAAACTCTGAAATTCATCACTGTCTTTTATACTTACCAAACTTTTAAAAAGTTACAATCTCAGTATAAGTGAGGAAAAGTGCCTTTTGTTTTGTTAACAATAATGTTAGCATTGTAGTGGATGACTGCTAATGCTAACACTAGGCTAGAAACCACACTGATGGGCTGCAATAAGTCTTGAAGATTTAATTACTGTATATACTGTATATATAAGTACAGTATTACCATATGGTATTAATAACCCGTGGCTTTGTTTTTCACCCAACTGTTGTCAAGAGCAACTGGCTAACTTTCAGCTTGTTAGCAGATTAAACCAAGCGTTCTGAGTATTCTTAAACAAGTACGTATGAAAGTGTGTTTAGTCCTGAATAGCTGTTTGCGTTATCTAGCTTTTCTTCCCAGCTTGTCTTTGATCTTTGTACAGTAGTTTATCTCACCACAAGAAATGTAGGAGTGGACACGGAACAAGGTGAAGGGTAGAGTTCCATCAAATGCAAAAACGTTAGCATATAAATTCATGTTAGCTACTTTAGCATTTAGGCTGAAGCTAACATAGCTAGTTTGTGGTAAATTGATAATGTAGGTATTTCATTGAACTCGTCCATTTGAGCCTTTTTTCAGAAATCCTAAAGGGTGATGTCACAGAGTTATACTATCTACTGTATAATCTTAGCCACGCTTTTGTCTTAGCAAGCCTCTACTCTTATCCAGCCTTTAGCCTTTCTTAGCAAGTAAATGCTAGCAGTTTATAAGCACACTTAAAAATCCTTTAAGAAAATTTTGCACTGAAAAAATATCTTAACAAGTGAAAATATCTTGAATATACAGTAGTTACCTTTATCAATTTTTCTTTCATAATAAGTTTGCAGCAAACCAAATATAAGCTTTTTAAACATATTTCTAGTTAAATGTCACTAAAAAAATATTTTACATTTTAAAGTAAAAATGCATTGTTTTAGGCAGATAATTCTGCTACTTTTAGGAATTTATTTCTTGAAAGAAGCAACATTATCTGCCAATAGAACAACATTTTAACTACATTTAAGATATTCTCATTATCTAAGATGTTCTTTTTTTTGCAGTGTAAGGTATGTCTTTTATTTATGATTTTATTTCATTGTATTTTTAAAAATATATATATATTTTTTTTTAATTACAATACAAAAGACAAAGTAGTTAAAATGTGAAATCATGCCCATGACTTTATTTAAATGTATTTGTACTGTCAGGACACGTCAGGAAAAGCGAAAGAGAAAAGCGTCAGGTAGAGAAATGAAAGGTGATAACCGATCATGCTGAGAGCGATGAGTGCTTCTCTCTCTGATCGAAATTTCAGCACCTCCATTTCCTCACACCCTCCAACAGAGAAATCCTACCACTCCTAAATACCTGCTCACACCATCTACAGTGTCATGTGGGGTTACAGGAATAGCATCAGTGTACGCGCACGCAAACACACACACACACACACACACACACACACACACAGAAAAAGAGTATAGCTCTAAAGTAAACTCACTCACCTCTCATTCATACTAAGAAAACTAATTGTGAGGAGCTGCTGATGTGGCGTGTAAAAGCTTGGCTGCTCTGAACATTATCTCTGTCGTGAGGGACCCAAAAATGGCTGCTCAGCAGGTCTCTGTCAGGTCCTGTAGACTCCATTAATAAGCCCTCATTACTTTCCGGCTCGCACAGATGCAATATAACATTGCGCTGTCTGGGAGGCAGACACTCAGGGAGGTAAGCAACATGAATTAATGGCCAGTTGATTCTAAGCCCTTTATAAACACACTATCCAATATCACTTCACTGTCATCACAGAGTGCAAACCAACACACACACACACACACACACCCCCAGTAGCATGCTGGGTAACAGCCAGACCCTCCTCATCATCCCAGAAATCTGCTTACGTAGTGCTGAACAAAAGATATCTGGCACACACACACACACACACACACACGCATGCATACACATGCACACACACATACGCAGGGGTCATGTTTGTCTGGGGTGTGAAAATAAGATCCCCTGCTTCGGTGAATACTTCTTAGTTGCAGAGCGGCTTAAGGCCTTTCAGCAATGCCTGGCTCTTCTCCCTCTAAAGCCACTCATTAGCAACAAGGGACCTACTATTTGCAGCCTAGTTTAACGCCAGCTACATTTACACTTAAACATCTGCCACTGGGCCAAATCAGAGTCGGGTTCCCTCTCAGGGCCTCTTTATTTGCTGTTCATGTTTAAAAAGTCATAACCTGGCCAAAAAGGTATGTCTAATGTGATTTAGAAGTACAAATTTGATCAGAGGTGCAGAGGGCCAGATTAAAGAGGCGAAAAGAGGCCAGTTTGCTTCTTTTGCAGCTTTAGGACTGCGGCTGCTGTGAAAAGCTATGCACTTTGCAATTTATCGAACTGATGATTGCTCATAAGCTCATAAGTTCCTGGTTACACAATAGTGCATTTTAACAATATACTGTAGTATACGGTTATAGACGGGAAATCATTTACAATAGAAATAGAAATGCACTATCCAATGTCACCCAGATAAGCGAGGGTTCCCTTTTGAGTCTGGTTCCTCTCGAGGTTGCTTCCTCATGTGGTCTCAGGGAGTTTTTCTTCATCACGCTCACCTTTGGGTTTCTCATTAGGGATAGATGAATCATTTTTAAATTTATATTCTGGAATTTATATAATAATGTCAGCGGCTTTGTGACAATTTAAAACACTAAACAGATAGAACTGCATTTCATTTGTATGTATACAATATATACAGTAGAAGCAGTGCAACACATTCTGTAAGATCATCCAGCTTCAGTTAATGCTCACTTCCAACATCAGCATGGAGAAAAATGAGACTTTGACTGTCATATGGTTGTTTGTACCAGAGTGGTAGTAATTCAAAATCTCCTGGGATTTTCATCCACAACTGTCTCTAGAGTTTATAGGAAATAGTGCAGAAAAGAATGGGCAGAGAGGAGAGGAGAATGAGGATGGCCAGACTTGGAATCTGACAGTAACCCAAGTATTCATGCTTTACAACTGTACCGAGCAGAAAAGGATCTCATATTTCCATGCAGCACATAGAGTCATAATTCACGTGGCCTAAAACAGCAGAAGACCACATCAGGTTCCATTACTATCAGCCAAGAACCAGAATCTGAGAGTACAATGGGGGACAGGCTCAATTAAACTAGACAGTTTGATGATTGGAAAAATAATTGCCTAGTCTCTTTTTTTATCTTTGGCTCTTCTGTTTCAGTACGCCTGTGCCCAGTGTAGCCTCAAATAACTGTGATAATATATCGGAGGCTAAAATTGGGATCTGTCAATAGCTTGACAATGAGACAATTAAGGTTGCATTATATCATAAGGTCTCATCGATGGCATAATGAGACCTCACACCAAGGCAGATAGGCAGCTTCATTTGTGAGTTTTGTAAATGGATATTTTAAATCTGTAATGCTATACAGGTGTCATGCTGTTTTATTTCGAATACCAAACATGATGAACAGAAAAGTTTTAACCCTACTGGGTGGAAATATGCGTCTAAACCATGATCAAATCAAAGAGGCATCACACTGTGACATTTGTTAACAGCAAATAATTTCATGTGGATGCTAAAAATAAACCTGAATATTACTGTATTTCTATATTTGACAGACATGGTGGGGGTTAGGACCTGCTGTGTGTGTGTGTGTGTGTGTGTGTGTGTGTGTGTGTTTCGAGACTCACTAGGTTCTAAACTTACAGGAAATGACAGATGGTGAATAAGCCTGAACTCTCTGACCACAACCCCTGAATGTGTTTGTAACAGTTCACTTATTTCAATGCACTATTAGCTACGTACTGTTTTTCTCCACAGTCAATGGACCAGGAAACAACTCGAACACATCAACCACATGATCTGTAGACAGGGCTTATCGATTTAAGCTATAATTGGGGGCTTGACATCATGTTGAAAAGAAATCGTTGGAATTCAAATGGCTAGAACTTCATTCAGTTAATGTTATTGTAATATACGTGTGCCTAAGTAGGGGGTGGGGCGGGGGGGGGGGGGGGTTGGGGGGGCGACAGTATAATTGCATTGCATTATGGGCTGATACATTGCCAGTGAGTCATATTTTCAATTACAATTTCCAACAGCACTACCATATGGCTGACATACTGTGTAGATCGCTAATTCTGAAATAGGAAACCCACGCTATTGAGTGTCTAAACCACTCATCAGGCAGAGCAAGAACTGATTAAAATGTTAAATCTGTATACTAAGGTAGCATAGATTATGAATATTTTTGTAAGATGTCTGATCATTTCTGGCTATTTATACATACAGTACAGTACATACACTTTGGAGTCCTGATGTGCCACTGGAATATGACTCCACAAGATCTCTGGGGGTATGCTCTGGTGTCTGGCATCAGGATGTGGGCAGAGGATACTTTGGGTGATGTGGATTTGACTTGTTTAAATATGTATGTACAGTAAGTATGAATGTATGTATGTCAATACCAGTATTAACATACACCAATACTCAATTCAGGCATCACGGTGGCATAATAGTTAGCACTGTGGCCTTGCACCCCTAGGTAGAGGGTTCGAGTCTCCTCTCGGATCTGTGCTTGTTGGTTTTCCTTCAGGTAATCTGGTTTCCTCCCACAGTCCACAGTTATTCCCAGATTGCCCAGAGTGTGTGATTCCCTGTCCTGAAGTCTTCTGGCCTCCAGGCTTCCCGTGACCCCGTCCAGGATAAGCAGTATAGAAAATGAATGAATGAATACTCAAGTACAGTACAAACCCAAGATTAGCTAACATCTATATTTATCACTGTTGTCATGGACATACAGTACAGTATAATACACAGAGCATTGATTTAGGGCTGTGATTAGATTTTTCACCTGATCAACAGATGTTGGTGTTACAATATGTTTAAAAAGAAAAAAAAATACCTTGCAGTCAGACATTTCTATTCCGGTTGAAAGCCCTCATAACAAACACAGAATAAAAAGAAACTTGGCTTTAAGATCACAGAAACCATCTTCAAACTTTCAGGACGCACATATGTATGGGTGTAGAACATCAGCTTCAAGAAAAACTCCCAATCTGACAGTTGTTTTCAATCCTGCAGCTCTGGCCAAGGCCTGGTGTGTTTGTGCGAGAGAATGGCCCTAAGCTGTTTTTGGCTTCGAGATGAGACTTCCCATTTGGGATGCTGTGTTCCAAAGCTTTTATTTGGAAGCCAAAATTTGCTTTCTTGGCACAGTAATAATAAAAGAAGCAGGCTGCAGACATACACAAATACACACATACACAATTTGAAGTGAGTACCAGTGCCATAGCTAGTAATTGTCAGTTCAGAGCACTTGCTTTGGGATGCAATCAGGCTGGCAGCCCCCTGTCAGATCCCTGGCTTTGACTGGCCATAGGGGTGTCATTTGTTCTGATTGTCATTTGCTAAAGAAGGAGAGGAGAGCAGACGGAGAGGATCTGATGAAAGGACAACTTTAGAAATGGCGGGTCAAATCAAGTCACCTTTTTTTGTCTAGCACAGTTAAAAAACAACACGTCTTGCAGTGATGTACACTTTTTTTTTCCAAAAGAAATAGAATTAAATACAGATATAAGGAAATGAAGGAATAAAACAAAAGATGAATAAAACCATTAAAAGACAAAGCCACAGTTAGATTGATAAGACAGTCTTTAAAGGTTTAAGCTAAATCGAAGAGGGACAATACAGAAATGGATTATTTCTTATAAAAGGATTGTATTGTTGCTGTGGCTCAGTTTCATGGTTCACATATCTGTCTCAGAATGAATGAATGAATGAATGAATGAATGCAAGCACTGATCCATCAATGATCAGATTTTCCTCAAACACCTTGAACACTTCTTTTTACATAAAAAAAAAAAAAAAAACTTTGTTTTATGTTCACTCTTACATCTGTACAAACACATCCAATAGCCAGAAAGAAAGTCCTAATCTATTGCCTGTCCCCTGTCCCACCACATAAGCCCCCCCTTCCCCTCCTGTTCTCCAGCAGCCGAGTGCTCAATCATGATTAAATCAGCCATCGTCTCACAGAGTTTGCAATCATTTGTCCTTAATGAATTCCAGTCGCTCATTGCTCTGCTTAGCTCTCTCTCTCTCTCTCTCTCTCTCTTTCTTTCTTTCTCTCTCTCTCTGACAGTCTCTTTCTTTCACTCCATCTCTCTCAGGCTCTTTCTCTCTCTCTGGCACTGGAGGATAATGAGAAATGAGAGGGGTAGGGCAAGGGGGGAGTAGATGAAGGAGTGAAAGTATGCAGTCTCAGGCTTCAGTTTTCCACAAGAAGCAGATGACAGCGAGAGACAGAAAGCTATCATGCACAACAGATATGTTTCAGCAGTAAAGAAGGTATGAATTAGTAGCCAATAGACTACAGTATATAGTGTTTGTTTAATGGAGATGTAAAACATGACAAAAGTAACATATGATACAATTTCAACAACAGATTATACAGAATATAGACTACAGCTCAAAAGTTTGGTGTTTGAGGTGGTGTTTGTTAATTGGTGATTTCGGAGGCTGGTAACTCTACATGAACTTCTCCTCAAGGTACATTTTGGTCTTGCTTTCCTGGGAAGGTCTTCGTGAGAGCCAGTTTCATCATGGTGCTGGATTGGTTTTGCAAATGCACTTGACAATACTGTTCTTACAAGAAACATTCCAAAAAGGCTGACCTCCATGTCTTCAAATAACAACTGACTTCATAGTTTTGGAATCCCCAGTATTGTTGTAGAATGTAGAAAATAAATCACTCAACAAAAACAAAGAAGTTTGCAAGTGATCCCAAACTTGACAAATGAACTATAAAAACTGTGAAATTTATTAAACTACGAATTTAGGTACATATATTAAATTCCTAGAACGTTCTGTATAAAATCTCTAAAAAAAAAAAGTTCTGTATAAAATCCTAATATTCAGTCATCAGCATCTAGTAAACAGAGTTTGTAACCGTTCTAAAATGATTGACATGATAATCTTGGAAAATTTGATTGTACACAGTTTTATTATTTAACAATATTTGGTGTATGGTATTACATGGTAAATAGGATGATGTGTAAACTGAGAGGAAACACACAAGGAAGCAGTCTCCAGTGTTATTATCCAGAATATTCAGAACAAATAATGCTTTGCCTCATGCTTAAAAACAAGATCATTAACATGAACTTTCAACTTCATATGACACAGAAACCAAGGACTGATTTATGGGCACACTATCTGATATGACCCAAATGCGGATGGCTTTCCTGTTGAGTCTGGTTGCTCTCACAAGGTTTCTTCCCATTGTCACGTCAGGAAGTTTTTCCTTGCCACCGTCACCTTTGGCTTCCTCATCAAGAACAAACTGATAACTAATTCATACTCTTTCCCTTAGATTTTTCAAAATATTTTTTTTATTCTGTAATGGTCCTTTGCAACAATTGTTAAAAGCACTATACAAATAAAATTGAATGAAATTTAATTGAAAGATGCTCATTAATAATCACTGGCGAATCCCTGTGGTATAAAGTAATCTAACTCTACTTTACATGCATATACATACTCTATATTGCCAAAAGTATTGTATGCTTCATACAATATGTATAGCATTATAATTTTCCTTTACTGGAACTAAGTCCGTCAAACCAATTTCAGCATCATAATGTCACTGGTGAATGTGAGAGGTCTGCACAAAGCCCTGACTTAAACCCCACTTAACATCTGGGGGATGAACTGAAATGCAGACTTTATGTCGGGCCTGTACTGTATGTCCAACATCAGTCCTTGACCTTACTAATGCTCTTGTGGCTGAATGAACAGAAATCCCCACAGCCACACTCCAAACTCTAGTGGAAAGACAGAAGAGTAGAGAGTATTATAACTGCAAGTTCCCAAGTTCCTGGGAGGCCAGTGTTTCAGACATGAACCAGCCAATCCAGTCAAGTCATGGCTTTGGCTTACTGAGAAAACTTTCTACCTTGATGGTGTTCAAGCACTAGTGAAATACTGGGATAAGTGTATTAGTGTAGCAAGGGATTATATAGAGAAATAAATGTAGTCTTTACGTCTCTCTAACTGTGTTCTGATCTTCTGCACAATCAAAAGTCCTAGTTTGACTTGAATGGCATTGTATACTATATACATGTTGATTATTTTCTTATACCTTTGTCACACCCTACCATGCTTTAGTGCATATTATATTTCCAACTCATGTTCCCAAATAAATCAATTAATTCATTAATGTATCTTCTATACCGGTTATCCTGTATACAGTGTAGCGGGGAGCCCTAGAGCCTGTCCCAGGAGGTTCAGGGCACAAAGCAGGGTATGCCCTGGACAATCCATCACAGAGCACACACACACACATACACTACGGGCAATTTGAGAATGCCAATTAGCTTAATCTGCATATTTTTGGACTGTAGGAGAAAGTTAAAGTACCCGGCGGAAACCGAACAAGCACGAGGAGACCATGCAAACTCCACGCACACAGAGCGGAGAATCGAACTCTCGACCCTGGAGGTGTGAGGCCGAAGTACAAACCTTTACGCCATGTGCTGCCGCTTTATAATAAATCTTGCCTAAAAATAATCCAGTCTTATTACACTTTACAGCGATTTGGCAATTCCATTTCTCTGTCATTACTTTGATGCGGGTGTCTGTTGAGCATGCACATTAATTAAATCACTCTAAATCTGTTCAGTATTAGCACTCACAAATCACTTCTTAATGTGCATCTATCTCCATTTGGTAAAATAAATTCCACTTTGTGAAATAAATTGCCAATCAATGCAGAGGAAACGCTGCCAGACATTACAGTCAATATAAGCATAGATTTTAATCACTTTTCACAATTGATGACAGTAATGATAATGCTGGATTTGAGCAGTTTATTACCTTGGTCATACTCCGGAGCTATTTCAAACAGCTCATTAATTGATCCTGAGATTCATATTCACCAGGCTAATTGCCATCATGTCCTCATTTAGAACTTTAGAACAAAGGTCCATTTGAAAAGGGGCTAACCTTTTGTAAAACATGGTTGGGTGTTTAATGAAGTGTATTAAAACACAACATAGAAACAGAGAATGACGTACGGAGACATCTGAGATGCCTGAGTACGAGACTGTGACCACTTAGGGTGCTCGATCACATCATTTAGGAGAAGGGAAGCCCTAAATGTACAGTAAATACATTTGGGGGCAAACAGGAGATGAAACATTTCAGACATTAGGACTGTCTTCTTACTCAGTGTGCATGCAGGCTAGCCCTCATGTTTTGCAGACAATCTTTATATATGTATATATAGGTACAGAGCTAACAGATGCCCCTGATTGGCTGTAGAGCTGTGATTAATGTAGGAGCACGAAGTACCGCTCATCCCTCCCCTATGTGAGAGCTCGGCCAATCAGCTCTCTCTAGACCTGCGAGAGGTTACAGCATCACCCGGGAATCAAACCAGCGATCTCCGGATGATAGGGCGAGCACTTTACCACACATTACAGTTTGTTTGCACAACTAATGAATATGTATATGTGTAGATTATTTACATACAGTATATACACACACACACACACACACCGGACATATAGCGATGGCATTCTGTCAGGTGGCTGCTTGAATCTTTCACCTTGACACTAACATTCTAGAGAGAGAGAGGCTTGGGGCAGTCTCACCAGGAAAGCACATTACTTGACATTTACTGCAACATCAAGTTGAATTATGTTGCACCTTCTCTTATGACCTTCTCTTTCTATTTTTTTCTCTTTACCTGTTTTAGTCATACACTCGGCAGCCGTGCCATCCCTACCTGACACATACAGTACATACAAACATGCCTAACTTTGCATATCCATATACCGCCAGTTTGTATAAAATGCATTTGGTTGTGGAATAGACGTATTTCTTTAATGGCTAGACATTTTATTAGAAATGCTTTATAAAAAGGACTGAGAGAAGGACATCAAAGGGCTGAGAGAGGACAGAGAGTGAAAAAGAACGTGTTGATTGCACTGTTGCATTAACCACCCACACAGGCTGCTTTCTCTCTTACACACACTTTGGAAAGGAAGATGAGGCAGGTGGCGAAGAGGGGAGCGCGAGGACATTCGAATAATGCTAAGTAATAAAACACGAACAGACGGATTGGGGTATGTTCTGATGACAGGTTGGGGCCATAGGACAAGAGGCGCCAGACATCTAAAACAGTTTAGAGTCATGCGCTTCCAGTACACTGTGTTTATGTCACTAGGTGTGAGGACACAGATGTCCCTGGCTTCAATCCCCTGTGAAGTCTGGGCATTGTTTGTCTTAGCTGTCTTTACAGTATTAGTCAGAGAGTATCAGCTGTCCTAAACCATTGAGCAACAAGAAACATGAATGAGTGCGAGCAGCGTCTGGGCCAAAGCTCAAAAAAAGGGTCAAAACCGAGTGATTTCATTGATGCCAAATGATGCAGAAATTTGGAAATATTTTTTTCCCAGAAAGCCCAAATGAATCCAAGTGAAGAACCCAAAAAGCTGAGATTAATTTTAAAAAAAATCTGCAGAAGACGGCTTCATCCAACTGACTGCATAGTTTTGTTGTTGGAAGATCAAGAGTTGGAGAAAAGATAAAGTACTCAGCGGTGTTGCAAACAATGATAGCATCTACTGTACATATGCTATAAGGTCAAACGTTTGTGGACACTTGCACGTCATAGCCGGATGTACTTGTTGAACATCAAATTCCACATTTAGTCTCATCTTGACTGTTATAATAATCTCGGTTGTAGCCTACGTTTCAGTTCAGATTAGGACAGTCTACTCTGCAGACTTCACTCAGATATAAAATTTATGGGCCTAAGAGAAGGGCTTCTTGAAGGCTTCCACTGACAATCAAAGAGACAGACAGAAGCACAGATAGAAAGCAGGAAGAATCATGTACAATACAGGAAACACAATTTAAAGGTAGCAAATTAAAGACTAAACCAGCAAATGAAAAGTAAGGCACCCGTGTCCCTGTAATTACATCCATAATCAGAAAAATAGCTTGAATTGCTCAGAGTGCATTCAATAGTATACTACACAGATAAATAGGGCAATTATGCTAAGTCATTAAATTCATAGACAAACATTAGGAAAACAGCATTTATGTACCAGGCGTCTGTGTCCAATTAAAACTGGCCTTCCATTTGCGGTGCTTGGCCAGTCATGCCAGATGAACTCAGAAAAAAGAGCACATGTTTTTTTCCCCCACACTTTATTACCATAACATAACAAATGATCCTGCAGAGACAGAACGCAATTATCTGTATACTGTATCTGTATTTATATAATGTAACGATGTTCCTGTAAGGAGATGCTTATAATGTTTAGAAGGAGTCTCCAGTGTCAGTGCTTTCTAAAACCCAGTAGGACAAAGACACAGGAATATCATATCAATGGAAGGTTTTTTTCAAGTTTCGTGTCTCATTATAATTAAGAGGTAAAAAAGAGATGCTGGTGAGAAAACAACAGTTAACAGCTGCTGTAGCATACGTGATGTGTTCTCTCATGACCATTCAATATAAATATAATAATAAAAGCATAAAATGTATCAGGTAGTATTATTCATTTTATTAACTCAAAGCACTGGAAAATTGCTGTAGTATGTAAGAAATAACGCATTTCCAGAGTGTGTTGTTATTCAGAAATATTACACACCACATGCGGCATGAGCTGTTACACACTCACCTTCTATACGGCTTTATCCTGTATTCAGGATCGCGGGGACCTGGCGTATATCCCAGGAGACTTAGGGCACGAGGTGGGGTACACCCTGGACAGGCCATGATCCCGGCCAATCCATTGCAGGGCACACACACACACTCATTCACACAATTTGTGAGCACCAATTAGCCAAACCTGCATATCTTTGGACTGTGGGAGGAAACCAGAGTACCCGAAGGAAACCCACCAAGCACGGGAAGAACATGTAAACTCCATGCACACAGAGACAGGAATCGAGCCTGGCCAGGAATCGAACCCGGACCCTGGAGGTGCAAGGCGACTTGTATGCACATTAGAGTTAACATTAATACAGTAATACAGTTAGCATTACAATTGGAACTACTGTAAAAAAAAAATGCAAAAACGACTCACACCTATTCTAGAATTCAACCATGCTGTGGTTAAAAAGAGGAACAAAATATCTCGGGGTGTGTGGTTTCAGATAATGATCAGCTTCAGGGAAACACCCCACTGATAATTATTTTCCTATAAGAGCATGTCCCTATCATGTTTAATCGCATGCCAGGTTCACAGCTTTGCTAGATAATTTTAACCGCGCAATTTGACTGTTAGTAATCAGACAAGCCAATCGCTTAAAATTGTAAACACCTCCTCAGCTAGTTGAAAGTTGTTTGTTGAAGCTTAATAATTAATAATGGGATTGTTTTCACTCACTCACTCACTCACTCATTGTCTATACCATTTTATCCTGTATACAGGGTAACATGGTGGGGTGGGGGGAGGTGGCAATCCATCACAGGGCGCACGCACACACACACACACACACACACACACCCATTTGCAGTGAATGTTGGTGAAGGGAACACAATTCCACCATTCGGACACCCAGCGAAGTGACCAGTGCTGATGTCACTTCCACTGTGCGTTACCATGGTTACATAAGCACCTCGGATACCTGTTGCTGCTGTTTCACAGCACGGACATTAAATATTAAATATTTATTAAAACAAAAAATTGTACCATTAAAAAACATATGCTATTGAAATGTTTATAACTTGTAAATAAATTATTTATTATTATTATTATTATTATTATTATTATTATTAATATGATATAAAAATAATAATAATTGATCAATTGATTTATAAATTTTACCAACCTATATAATACTGCGGATTTCTTGATTAAATTAAAATGGAAATTTTTTGTGTCCTATTAATATGATGTCATCCTCGATAATAATGATACTAAATATATAAATCCTTTTTCGAGCTCCATCTTTTCCATGCTCCAGTGAGACGCAATGACTTATGGGAAATTTTTCATTCCCTTTCCCAGTGAAGTGAAGGCCTGTTGAACTGAACATTTTTGTTCCCTACGGTTTGGAATCACACTTATACTTTGTACAAGTATACTTTGGACTGGTAGTTCAGGCTGATCAGAACACACCCACTTACATGTTCATGCTCATACAGGCAAATTGGGAACGCCAGTTAGCCTAATGTGCATGTTTTTGGACTGTGGGCGAAAACCTGAGTACCTGGAGAAAACCACCAGAGAACATGCATACAGGCCCAAAGCGGGAGTCGAACCCACACCCTGGCTGTGCACGGCGACAGCGCTAACCACTACTGCACTGTGCAGCCGGGATTGTTTTCACTAAATAAAAAAAACATTTTTTTTTTACAAGCTGCCCTTAACCTTGGCCAAAACGAGGGATTTCCTAAAAACGGGTGCACAGGCTAGGAAGCTAGGTGCTGATTCCCATGCAACAATATTCATTTACAACTGCAATTTTATTTTCACTTTTGGGTAAAGCCTATATAAAAACCAGTACAGCATGGTAAACCTGTAAACATTTGTACTGGCATGAATCAGTCCCTACTCCTCTATCCCTTTTTTTCCATGTGTCTCTCTTTTTCTCCTCTCTCCATTCGCTCTAACCCCGAGGGTCGCATTTTTATGGAGCTTGCTTTAATGATGCTTAATATGTGGCTTTGTGGCTGCCGCCATCTCTCTATTTCTCTGATCCATTAGCCTTGGCTTTCAGGGCCCCTGCAGCTAAACCCATTTGCTCCTGTCTCTCCCCCCGGTACCGTCATCAGAATCCATCCCTTCAGCCGACCGCTAATGTTTTTAATTCAATTGCACCAATCCATATCATGGCCTTGTTCCTCTCTCTGTGCCTCTCCAGAGAGAGAGATGAAATGAGAGAGAAAGTGTGAGAGCACAGAACCTCTCTCTCTCTTTCTCCCTCCCCTGTCTGACCCCCACTGATCTTAGGGAGAAAATCTGTTAAGCCTTGATAAAAGTAGCCATGCTTTTTACTCTGCCAGCCATCACACACACTGTAGACATATACACACACACACCCACACCCATACACGTAGAAAATCCGTGCAGCGGAGAAATGTCAAGCTTGGGGAGTGGGGGGATGGGGGGAGGGGCTTGGGGGTGAACGGAGTTGTCACTTCATGCGTTAGCTGTCGCTCTGTACTCATCCTGAGGGAAACTGCAGTGGCAGCTTTTTATGCGTCTTTTTTTCCCCCCTTCTGTAATCCTCTTGTTTTTCCTCGGACGGTTTGCTAGTACTGGATTTATGTGCATGTGGGAGGTTGCATTTAAACAAGAACCCCCCGACCACCTCATATCGCTCTCCTCCCTCACTCGCCCTCTCAGACACCCACCTCTGTGCTTCAATGTCTATCAGACTTGATCACTTGGGCAGTGTGTTTTTATGAATTAATAAAAGGCACTTTGGGGGCCCTGTAGGGAGTGTGGGGGAAAAACGAGGAGGGTGAGGGGGGCAGAAGGCAATCTCTGGCAGCTTAATGAGCACCACGGGGACAGTGCGCACACACACACACACACACACACACACACACACACACACACACACACACACATAGCACTCTACATCAATGTCACGGGCATGCAGGGTTTGGCCGCAGAGCACCAGATGACTATCATTACCCAGATAAATACATCTGCCCTCAGCAGTGGCCCCATTCACTACCTCTCCCCTCCTCTGTCTATCCCCCCATCGCTTCATCTCTATCTCCATCTCACTCTGTTTCTCATGTCAGGGACAGGTCTCCCCATCGGGACAGGCTCATTGATTAAATTCCTGCTATGATCCCTGATTGAGGTGCTTTATGTCTCCTGCCAGGAGCTTATTTTTGATGTTTGAGAGTCCACTACTAAACATGATGCACAAAGCAATGCAACCTGCCAAAACAGCGCTCCACGGAACACGACATCAATTCTAACTTATCTACATTTAAGCCTAATCGTGCCAGCAGTCGTGTGACGTTAGCATTACTGCTACAGCTGCTACTAGCAGTGCCAGAGTCATAAACGTCCATGAAATAGCAGCAGGATTAGTGTCAGAGCAACATTACCATAAGAACTGCACAGAACAGGGAAAAAAAGCCATGAGATTTCATTTACCAAATTAGGTCTGAAACCATAATACATCTCCAGAGAGAGAGAGAGAGAGAGAGGGAGAGAAAGAGAGAGAGAGAGAGAGACAGACAGACAGACAGCGAAATGGAGAAAGAACACGAGAATAGTAAATGGTGCCATTAGAACAGTAGGGGCTTTCTCTAGACAGCCCATAATCGATGCCATGGCAACAGTCTCCTTAGAAACAGAGAGGTAGCCTGGCAGCATCAGGAGCCCCACTGAGGCTGATGCCTGTTATAATGGATGAAAGAGGGGCAGAATGAAGGGCATCGTCAGCTGGCATGGCTCAACATGGCCAGCCTCGGGGCCAGAGTCCACATTAAACACTGACAGCGCTCCGCATCGAACACTGGAGTCAGCAGAGTAAAAGAGATTTCTGAATATAAACGCTTTCCTGGCAGTTCCAAGACACTTTGGCTCATTTGTGATTCTGTTTTACACTCATTTAACACTTCAGTTGGTTCTTCTTTACCAGCCAGGAATGATCATCCAGGCCTCGTTCTCTTCTCACAGCTGCATGTATTACATATGCATATACACCATATTTCACGCTTGACGTGCCGTTAAAAGATTTAACCTTTTCTTTCTTTTTTTTTTTTCTATTCTGTTTAACAGCGAGATCTGAATGTAAGATATAGTAACAGAATAATTTGATTAAATGTAATTGAAAACATTAAGGATAGTGGGAAAGAAAAGAGACAATGTGCGGTCAGTCCAGCAGACAGCATGTAGAAAAAAGGTTACAAAAAAGTAATAACTTAGTACACAAAAATGTCAAATTTAAGGATAATTACTAAAAAATACCATGCAGTATTCCACTGGGATAGAATAAAATCAAACAGGATGGATGGATGGATGGATGGATAGACAGACAGACAGACATCGTTATGTTACAGCAGCCAGTTCACTAATTATGCAACAACAGACAAGCAATATGTATGTAGAAGAATATTAGTACATGTACATGATGATTGTCCATAGAGGTGGGAAATTAAATAATTGTATATATAAGCTGTACAACCGTGTTAATGAAAAAAAAATAAAATAAAAAAAGAGAATGAATGTACATGATCATATCAGTTCAATCATGATCATATTAGGACAACAGCATGTACAGTACCCTGTTTATAGTGATATCACAGAAGGAGCTCCCTCTCCTTACACAGGCAGTGTTATTGCATAGGATAGGATACGAGAGGACAGAACAGGACAAGGCAGGACAGGACATGGCACAATAGGACAGAATGGGTCAGAATGGATTAGGATGGAAGAGGAAAAGATTGGATTGTATAAAATGAGATGAGTTTGAGACATGATGAGTCAGGATGTTATACCTGAAAGGAATGGGATGACACATGACGAAACAGAACAGGATGAGACACTAGGGGAAAGGGCAAAATGTGAAAGGACATGACAGACTGGAATAGGATGGACTGGGATGAGATGAGTCAAGGCAGAACAACATGTGATAACATACTGTATGATGGGATGCAGTGGGACAGGAGAACATGGGATATACTGTAGCGTGATAGGAGAGAAGCAAAATGAGAGGAGAGATGAATTACCGTAAGCTCAAAGCAGAGTTTATTTCTCCGTCTGTGTGGAGTGCTGACCTGGCTGCCTGGGTAATAGGGGATGTAGGATTAAAATGTGATAGCATGGGCCTCGAGAGCCCCTCATGCTTATTCTAATGGAGGCCGTTGGCTGACAGCAGCGCCACTTGACTGTTGCAACAGTCATTCAGTCATAATAAGACACTTAACATCAGACCCCGGGCACTCTCTCTCTCTCTCTTTTGCCACTCCACTTCTATCTCTGTCATATGCTTTTTGGCTACCACTTCAAGCCTTTCTATTTCTCTCTCTCTCTCACTCCCTACTTCATACTTCATTTCTATCACCATATTTCATCTTCTTTTTTTCTTTTGCAACCTACTCCACTCTGCTCTCCATCTTCCTCCCCACTCTCTTCATTCTCCTCTTTGCCATTCTCTCTCTGAATAGATTTATCACACGATGGTTGGTGACAGCAGTAATACATGCAGTGCCATCTGATCTCACTGGCTTGAGATAGGACGCATTCCGAAAGCAAACTCTGGCTTTTTATGTGAATACATCCTGCCATACATAGTATATTTGTTGTTGTCATATAAACAACCAATGGCATTCAGGTAAATATAGGGGCTGTCATTTATGGAAGAAGCATTTCAATACCAGCTGTCTGTGCTGTATCCTTTCCACATAAACAACATCTCCACTGCAAGTGCCCCAGCACAGACCAGAAATAAATATATAAATAAATAAAGGAGGAAAATTTCCTGTCAGCATTCTTACCTCTTGCTTACGCATACACACACTGACATCCAGACACATACTCTTCTCATTAATTAGCACGTCCTGCTGCTTTTGGCCACGGTAATTGTTTGTCAGCATGTCACTCACCCGCTCCTCTGTGTAAACAGAAACGGGCGGGCACCGGTACACTGTCACATTCAATGATCCACACACAGCCCTTATGGCATTCCTATCCTAATTTGGTATGCTCCTTATTGCCAAGAGTGGAACTTGCTGTTCTCTGTACAAGGCTTGGGTCATGCTGCTCCCAAGGGGGATAAAAGCATTGCAATTCCGCTGGACGTATTATGTGATCCTCCATACAAAGCATTGTATTTGGTTTATTTTATACAATGCAAGGAATTCGGTTATAACATATTGTTACAGTTTTGTACACATTGTGCTTATTTACCTGCATTATAGGTCTTTAGCGACCAACAGAGAAGCTTGTTATTACTTTAACGAATAGTGGACAAACATTTCTGGTCAACAGCCAAACATGGAATGGCTTAGAGTCAAGAGCACCTTGTTTGATCCTTGGTCTGGTTTACAATGCGACGTTTCAAATGTTCTCTCCATATTCCCTGCACGGGTCTACATCACATCATCTCACCGATACAGCCATGACATTACAATCATTAACATTGAAACCAACTAGGTTTTGGGTTCCCCTTGTCCCACCAAGGCAAGGTCTCTGAGGATGTACAGTGATGTCTGGCACCAGGACGTTAGCAAAAGGATCCTTTCGGTTCCGGGGGGTTGTGGGCTGGGGTCTCAGTGGATTGGACTTGTTTGTTTGATGCACCTCATGGGTGCTTGATCAGATTGCGGTCTCGAAAGTTTGAAGTCTGGGTCTTTGCCTGCTGGGCCCTGTGGGGCAACGGGCTGTGGTGCACTGGGTGTTTTGGTGCCTTTCTATTGTGGCCACCAATAACTTTTTTCAGAAATTTGTATTTATAGCTTTTCTGTGGGATTGTACTGGATGAGCTGGCCTTTTGGCCAAACGGGCATGGGCGAGCCTTTGGGTGTGTATGATCCTGTCACCTGTTTGCTGGTGTACAATTGGTGATCAATGTTGTTCAGTTCATGTGTCAGTGGTTTATAATGTTATGGCTGACTTCAGGCCTTGTCAATTAACTGCTAAAGTCCTATTCGTCACTTCATTTTTTAATAGGTCATTACGCCTGTGCAAGTAGCATGTTTGTTTAAACTTTATTTCCTTAATCTCTACTGCTTTTGTGCAACATTCTTAAAATCTGGTGGGATTGCGTAACTGACACAGCCTGGATCAGTGTTAACCTATTAATTTAATCCTCTGAAATAAGACAGCTGGCAGAGACAGTGGGATGAGTATTGATTACACATCAATGCGTGTGCTGTTGTCAGCAGTGACGGCTTTCTGGAGCATAGTGATTGTATTTCATGTGTATTCTAGATAGCAGCTATGATAAATTCTTCTTTGCTTCATCCTGGGGGTTTATCTGTCTCCTTCCTGCCCTCTGACTGATGTTCTCTATCAAGCCGTGATGCTTTATCCCTCCTCTTATCTTTCATCCTGCTCTCTGCCGCTTGATCCCTTATGCTCTAAGACGGTTATGGTCAGGCCCATAGTATCCATCTTTAGTGAACACTGTTCAATCAATGCTCTCTGTCTTTTTCTCCCAGTGAGAAGAACATGCACACAGAGGGCTAATCATCTGCCTCGCCTGGTTCTGATGCTGGTGAAAGTGCCTAGTGGTAAACGGAGAATGCTGAAGGCTGCTGTGTCTGATTTAAGGCCCTCTGCGGAGGTGTCAGCCAGAGCCACGGAGTAATTAGTGTTTCTGAAAGTCGAGCGGTTATTATAAAATCAATGCTTCGTCATTATGCTCCGATCCCCCAATCCCCCTGCTAGTGCAGCTATTGATCGGCCTGTGTGCTGACTGCATATCGACCGGGCCGGTAATTTGCAGCAAAGTGTACATGATGCATGGATGGAGGGTGAATTTTGATAATGGTTTCATGCTATTAATACTAGGTTGGCTTTAAGGCTGGTGACTATGGGCTGGGTATTTTTAAGTGTGTATGCACACGCATACAGTATGTGAGTACATTGGTCAGGTGGGTTTAAAAGATGTCAGGAAAAAGAGCGTAAAGTGGAGGCCTTGTTTGACTCTATACTATCAGCAAATAAGGCCCTAGAGTCTGCTAGTCAGGCGGGAAGTGAAGGCTTGAGAGGAGTCATGCTAAAGAGCTTTACTCTAAATCTCTAAGTGTCTCAGCTATCTTAATAAAGAGTGCTGCCTCGTGTGGTTCAATAATCTTCCGTCAGCCTTTGCTTGTGAGGCATTAAAACACCGGGGAATAAAAACAGCGAGCTGAAGAAAAGCAGAATCGCTGTTGAACTTTGCCTTACTGAGTGTCTGATTCAAATATTGTAATTTTATCATGGACTTGCACTAAATAAGTCTCATGTACAAACACACACACACTCATATACAGTAGCAACTGCTATTATTCCCAGTGAAGCAATTAAAGTGTGCTCAGGCTCTGGCAAAAGTGTAGGTGCACAGCAAGTGGCTACATTGTCCTCCGCTGAAGCACGTAAGGTTAAGTGCAGTCAGCGACAGTGCTACTCTAGAGAAAAAAGATACAAATACAACCCATTCGCTTTCAACTAGTACCAAGGGCAAATCGAAGTAGTGAGTGGGAAACCAAGATTATTTGTGCTTTAGTAAGGATTCACTTATAAAGTGACTGGAAATCATTTCAGAACATGAATCCCAATCATACAAAAGAGACACTTTCACGAAAATGACAAAAAAATAATAATAATAATGAAGGTTGCAGCAAGAAATTGAATAGCAAGTCATTGGTATTCATACTTACACATGTTTTTCACAGATTTTGTTAGCCACCTAAATGCTTCCCACCTGGATTTAACTAAACATGTACGACATTTGGACTTATCCAGAGTAACTTATATTTTATCTTGTTTTAAATCTGAGCGTTTAAGGGCCCAACTTGCTCAAGGGCCCAACATTGAGTTTGGAACCTGGAACCATCCAATCAGCAGCCCAACACCTTAACTAATGCACTGTCACTAGCCTCAGCAAATAGTTAAGTGCCTTCCATCGGATAATTACTGCTGTGGTTGATGTGGTTCAGCTGGCAATAAGTTATTTTTAAGTTAGGGATGGAAGTAGCTTCATACAGTATTTCCTAAACAACTACATCAGAAGACATCCTGTTGTTGTTGCAAAGATGTTACTCTGTTTCAGGAGAGTCCAATTATTGTACTGCATCTTGAAAAGAAAACAACTAAGTAGATTGCTAACCTCGGGTTAATTTCTGTCCAAAGCATTTTTAAAACCTGGAGGATAGTGGTGAACCATCTTCTTTGAGTATGGTCAGAAAAACCTATTCTTAACAGATATGATGCGAGATCACTTAAATGCGTAGTCAAATCACGGCTATGTTTAAGAGCGAGAGTGAGAGCATTTACACAAGAGAGGCAGACGAAACGATGCACCCATCATGCCGAGTGGGGTCAGTGTTATGATATGGGGTTCTGTTGGTCCAGTCTATGTTGAGAAATGTTATGTGCCCAAAAAATGGGGTCAGGTGAATAAACTGAATGACCAGGTTTTTCCATCATTGGATTTCTTCCCTGATGGCACAGGCATATTCAGGGTTCATCTGGTTTAAATTGGGAGTGGTTCAGGGACATCATTTTCACATTGACTATTACAGGGTCCAGACCTTAGCCCCAATGAGAGTCTTTGGGATGTGCTGGAGACGACTTTACACAGTGGAAAGAAATTAATGCAAGTCTGGACTGAAATAAGGCATTGAATAAGCTTATTGAAACAATGACATGGCTGTAATCAAAGCAAAAGGTGGTTCAATGAACAAAAACACAAAAACTTTTCTTTTTTTTCTTTTCTTTTTTTTTGGTGTAAGTGCTAATTTTAGCCAGCTAGCTAACAGGAGCTTGAAAACAGACATGATTTCTGCCATATGAACTAACCTGACAGGATGTTGAAACTGTTCATAGTCTTCCCTGTTATGGCTAACCCGCACGATACCATGAGTTAACTTGACAGGATTTCTTTAAAAGCCTTTACATAGCATTTAAAAATGCTATTGTCCATGTAAACAGTTAAATTGGAGAACGGTTTTTATCAGATTTAAGTAATATTATCCATGTAAAGCGTAGCTAATGTCATAAATGTTCAGAAAGTTAAGTGGAAGTGCTAGCCAACTAGTTAGCATGAGATATCCTGACAGGATTTCTTTTCACTTTAATTACCTTAACCCTTTCAAGGCAGGCGTTGCTGATTTGCAACAGTTAAAATCTAACTACCTTATTACCCCAGATACATATTTAATGAGTTTTTTTTACTCAGAAGTATCACTGCAGGACTTGGTTGTCCTTTAGCAACAAAAACTTAATTTGAGCCTGAAAGGGTTAAAAAAAAAAAAAACATGTGAGTTCTTTCATAAAACAACACCTAGGCTGTGTGCAGAGAAATTCTCCAAATGTCATTGAAAACGAAAAGCATTAAAAGGTATAAAAATGAGCTTAACATATACAGATAAATACTGTCCCTTCATTCAGTGTTTGGCACAAAGCCAAAAACTAAAACATATAGTATGAGTGCTGTCAAGGTTAGAATTCCTGAGAAGTTTTTCTGAATTGGCAACGGCAATTAAATACCAAATATAGAGAAATTTACTTATCTACTTAAAAATATTCTACTTTTAAAAGTCGCAGATTGCACCTTTTAAGATGTATTGTATTTCCTTTAAAATTGAAGATCAGTGTATTCTGATTCTGATTGTAACTCTGATTGTTCTATTTACTGACTAAATATAGTCTTACTCCTTGTAACTGTCTTCTATCAAATCTACTGTTGGACAATTTCCCCTCACACATAAACATACTGAGGCGAGCATTAGCATAATTGGAGTTTGTATACAGATGCTTAGTGCTTGCATGATGGATTGCCTTTCCCTAAAGTGCATGTGCCACACTGTGTGTTTTGTATCCTCTTAAGCACCCCCTACTGACATACACACAGACTCTCTGTCTCTTTTGAGAGGGTGTAAGCTGTATTTAGTTTAGGCAATAACAATGTCAACATTCTCATTCTCATGCAGCATTTACAGGATAAACGTGCTTTGCATAAATTCAGTTATACTTCAGGCCATTAGTAAAGAATCAAACTTGTGTCATTCGTTTATGCTTCGATTCCACTCTTGCAGGATAATTACTGTATTTTACACAGCGTTCTCCCTTAAATTTGTTATCAAGGTGCAGCTCGGGAGTCTAAACACAAGCATCAACCATCATTAAAGTAAGCACCAGAGTTCAATGAAAGCTCCATCCTGAGATCAGAGTCCACTCCTGGTTTTTGCAGTAAATCTTTGGCCTAACTACGCCCTGCATTTACCCCCTCCTGCGTTCTCATCCGCCTCCTCCACTCCGGCATGGCTGAGTCGTCATCTTAGCCCTGTTAATGACAGAGACCCCACTGGGCCTTTGTAGACCTGTCCCCAGGGGCGGTTCTAAACTCCCACCCTCCATCAGCCCTCCTACACACTGTGCCCTGACGCTAAACAGCTATTCTGCACTCCAGCGAGCCCCACACCGCCCCACTGCGCTCCATTCTTCCTAGCTTTTATCAGCTTGGCTAATGGCTGCCGGGCAGCGCCGCGCAGCATCTCAGAAATGCTGTAGCTTTCTCTACTACTCTAAGCTCTTGGCAGCTCCACTCCCATCATGTTGGAGGTGCTGCTGGGTAATGATGGAGAGAGGATGGAAGTGTGGGCTAGGAGGGGGTGTGCTTGGATGGAGGGAAGTGGGAGAAAGAGAGGGAGAATTGGAAAGAGAGAAAAGAGCCAGGGAAGGAGGTAACACAGAGAGAGCAAGAAAAAAGATGAAAGCCGCCAAGAGAGAAAGTCTTAAAGAAAAAGAGAGTTGTAGAAAGTCTCTAAAGGCTGTGTAAACTGGTTGTGTTGTGTTGTGTGGCTGTGTTGATAATGTCAGCAGGGAACGAGCTGGCTTTTAATAACAAATGAGTCTGACCTCTGAACCTTAACCGCCTAACTGACGTCTGATTAGCCAACCAGCACTCGCACTCTCTGATTGGTGCCTTCTCAAACCGCCAAGAGTGGAGTTCCGCTTTTCAGTCCACTCGCATAAACCATCTCCCATCTCGGTTGTTAGTGCCAAGACCGCAGGTATTAATATTTAAACACAGGGAAATGTGGCCAGGACAATCAGCACCACCGCACACCATTTGCATATATGTGAGGTGTTGTTAGGGCCTGAGCAGAGACTCTCACACTCCTCTGCAACACTTGCTGCCATCAAGTGCAAATGAGTCAGCAATCACACCTGCCATGTATTTGCATGGTTGTAGAAAAATGGCTGCAGATAAGGAACCAGATAAGACGAGGCTGTTGACTCTTGGGGATATCAGCGAGGGAATCACTTGGACCGAAAGTGTACTAAGCACATTGAGATTAGCCTGGAGTCGTAACGCAGACATAATAAAGTGCGTAACATAAAGTTATGCAAAATCCCATGCAGCAAAATAAACCAGAAGTATTTGCATATGTCAAACCCGAAGACGAAACGTAAACATTTTAGAAAACGTCTATTTACCATCTTGCTAGGAAGGAACGCTGCTGAGTGCAGCTTGAAAATGAACGAGGCTGGCTGTTCGATAAGTAATTGTCTGGATCCGAAGGAGCGTTTCATGTGATGAAAAAGACACTTGAAAGATTAAAAGAATGAAGTGATAAGATTATTCATCAGCTTTGATCATCTAGTCAGACATGCTATTTAGCAAGATCAAGATGAGAATAATGACACACACAGACACACACACACAGACACACACAGACACACACACCTGTTTTACTTACCTTGTAAGGACCTGTACTGGACATAATTATTAATGCAGCTAAATAATCTATAAAGCTAAATAAATAAAACTTCTTTTTATTTATTTATTTATAAAAGCTGTAGGTTTTTTTTTCCTTATGGGGACCTACCAAACATCCACACTAGGTCAACGGTGATATAATCCCACCCTTGAGGAATGATCTGATCCTCATCAAGACAGAAAAACATTCACACACACACACACACACACACACACACACACACACACATAATGATGACAAAGTTGTAAACGATCAACTAAAGTATAATTATAATTCTGTAAATGTAGCAGAAGCCCTATTAGATAGTTTTTTTTTCTCCGTTCTGTTTGATGGTATACAATATCACAGACTCGTATATTCATATATATTTAAAAAGAATCGACACCTATAGGAAGAAAAGCTTTGCCTAAAGACACATGGAAACTCCTTTAAAAAAGGTCAATATAGCAAAAAGAAAACAGGCTGTTAGCTAGTATCAAGTGTGTGGAATGATTGATAGACGGTATAAAAATTATTTGAGAATGACAAAGTGGGAACCCCGCTAGTCAATCTGAAACAACGTTAAAAGGGCGGGCTGGTTGTAAGCTTTCATCTCATCTTGTCATTTATGAAAGAGCTTCAAAAGGTGTAAATAACACAGACAGTGTCCTTGGGCAGCAACTTGCCACAGGCGACATGTGGCGATGATGTTCTGTCTACATGCTTCTGAAGGTGTACGCTGTGTCTGTGTTCCTGCCGTCTTGCTCTATTAAGCATTACTGCTTACAGGTTGGCACCTGACATGGTACACTGCAAAGTTCTCAGACTGAAATAATAAAAACACAATAGAGAACAAAAGGCTAATGTGATTTAATTTCCCCAGAAAACATACTATATACAAAACCAAACCAAAATCTTATATCAGTACCATTTATCCTGTGCAGGGTTACAAGAATCTGGAGATCATCCCAGGGAACTTGGGGCAAGACATAGGATATACCCTGGATGTTGTGCCAACCTGTTCCCATTGGCACACACTCTGTGTCTTTGGATTGTGCCACAAGGCATGGGGGGAATATACAAATTCTATACAAACTGGAGATGAGATTCAAAACCTAAACACTGTAGGTGTGAGAGAACAGTGCTGGACACTAAGACAGCATGCCACCAATAGTTAAGACCAATATTGTGTAGATTCCCTTCCGACAATATAGGACTCCATCAGACTCGTCCTGTGTTGTTTTGCACTGGGGTATGAACAGCGGATCATTTAAGTGCTCTGGGATGCGGGGTGGGGCGTCGATGGATTAGACTTGCTTATCCGTTATTCCATGGATGCTCTACATGCGTGTATACTCCAGTTTGCAATAATACAAAATAGATGCTTTATCTCCTGTTTATTCTTTTGCCTCAGCACTTCGTTTGAATTTCAAATGATAATTTGTTTTAAATATCATTTGAATGAGTCTAACGTTATTTATTTTTTTTTGTCTCTCTGTTTCATCATTTATACATGCTGGCAAGGTTATTGGAAACATTTGTTTTGAAAAGCTAATTCTCATCGTTTCATTCACACAAGCAGGAGTTAACACGTAAAGTCCAGTTTTCGCAGTGCCGATGCAGATGGGATTTATACACTGGCTGGGGCAAAGGGACAGGAAATAAAATTTCACCTAGGGTGCAGAGTGGTGATAAATAAATAATGGTTAGGAACGTGAAGAAGCTTTTAAACTGTTTAGGTAGGGAAACAATGAGAGGGGGGAAATACATGCTGCAGTCTCACAAGGACAAATTTGTACACATTCAACTTTAATGCATTGTTCACACTGTCTCAGAGGAACTGAAAGATGCTGTGTTCTTTGGAGACATAAATGGAGAGTATGAAATAGCCTGTGTTCTGTTCTGGTCAAAATTGATCGAGTAAGATTTTCTTTTTTGGAGCAGTGGAATAGTATATAACATTATTTTCAACTTTAAATGTTATGATCTTAACAAAAGATGAAAACCCATGTTGGTGTTTCAGCTGCCCCCGTTGAGGTGTCGCCACACAAACATCTTCACACAGGTTTTACACCGGATGCCCTTCTTGATGTAACCCTCCCATTTTATCCAGATTTAGAACTGGATCTGCATCCAGTGGAAGTACAGTATGGGCATTGGTTGGGAATCAAACCTGACCTTCCATCATGTAGGTGAGAACCTTACCACTGAGCCACCAATGCCCAGTTTTTAGTTTTATTGATTATTATATTGTTCACTATTCATTATTGTTGCAATATTGTTCATTTCATTTGTAACAGTAATGCATTTTGTAAAAAAAAAAAAAAAACATTGGGCATCAAGAGGATCCCTAAGCATATACAGGAACCTTTGAAAGTTATTTCTATGCATTTTTTAATATACTTTTCAAACTCATGATACATACACGTACTGTAAATATTAGAACTGTATGATAATTATAGTAAAGTCTAAAACCATGATCTTGAAATCTACTATTACAATGTGACCTTGAACCTGTTATTCTAAAACATAGTGTGAATTAGACTTCACCTTAACTTGGCTTTGCACTGGCTTCTGCAAAAGTGATAAGCATATGTTACTGATAAACACTGTACATTAAATACATGTGTTGTAGATGTGCTTCCCTTGAAATAATATCGGGATATTGGAAAAACGAATATTAATGAGTTCCTCTAAAACACGGGAGCCACCAAATGTCTACAAATATTGAAAATAGTTATGAAGTTAACATTATAATACAGTAAGTGGCAATAATTCTTACACACACATACACCCCCACATGGACAAACAAAGCCAACATATATCCAATGACTATGGAACAACTTTGCATGATCAGTCAATAGTTTAAAAAATACACTTAGATCTTTGTTCTTTGTGATCTTAGATGGTACTAAATTTTGTAAACAGTGAAAATGAGACTGTGAAAATAAACTGATAGTGCTGTGAGTGTTAAATATTAATATCTGTCTCTGCAGGCAGTAAGGTGTTATATTTCTCTACACCTCTTGTGCTTAATTCAATGCTGAAATGTTAATTCCCCATGAGAGTTTAAAACTTTTTAGATCTATTGGCACCACACGTAAAACTGAAAGCTGCAAATAATTTCCATTGTGTAACTGTTCTGTTGTGTGATTTCAAAGTGGGCGTGTACATTTACAGGAACATTGTTTGCTTGGTATTTGTTTATAGAACAAACACCGTTGTGAACTGTACTGTACATACTAGTTTAATGTGACGTTGTAAATCTTCCACTCGTTATAGGAAATAGGATTCATATAGGGGTAGATGGAAAAGTAAAGACCATTTTACTGTGGTCCTGTGTAGTGTTATTGCAGCGGGGTGTGGCACGATAAAGTACACAAGAGTTTTTTGTTTTCAAGGTTTCAATCAGCGGAACTTTGATGGATAATTGTGTGGTTCTGTTCAACAAACACAGTCGAGCCCCGAACAGCATTAATCCTAAACACTGCACTTTCAGCCAGACGAACCTGTTTTAGCAAGCACACACTGTAACATCCATCAGTGAATGCACACACACACGCTTGCTGTATTCATATAAACTCAGTTTAGCCACACAATTGTACTCCAATGCCAAATTTAAAAAATGAGCAAAAAATTATACTCATTTTTCCAAAAACCAATGAATTGCTCTTGTAAGGACTAAACAACAATAACTAGAAAGATGTCTATGGTTATTTTGCACAATACTAAAATGATTTCTTTCATGTATGAGGGCTGTACCGAACATAATGCAAAAGTAGGCATAACTTTTTTATTAACTGATTTAGGTTGTCCAAAAGTAGAGTAAATTTACCTTTAAACAAACTCAACATGGTCTCCATCACCAATTCAACTGAATTCAATTGAATTGAATTTTGTTTGTCTAACGCTTTTAACAATTATCATTGTCGCAAAGCAGCTTTACACAATCAAAAGAATTATGGAAGTTTGTATGAAATGTGAATGTGTTTGAATATGAATCAAAATGATAAGATCCTGTCCCTGATGAGTTAGCTGAGGGCGACAGCGACAGTGGCAAGGAAAAACTTCCTGAGCTGGTAGTAGGAAGAAACCTTGAGAGGAACCAGACTCAACAGGGAACCCATCCTCATTTGGGTCATCAATAAGGGCCATCACCAGCGCCATTGTTGAACACGACTCTTGAATTCTATTTGAAAATCCAATTTATCACTGTTGGTCTCCTACTGCACTACAGAATGTTTACAGAGATGACGCCATTGACAAGAGAAATGTGAACAGATGGATGAAGAAGATTAAAGAAGGGGAAACTACCATGGATAACAAACCATGTGGTGGGAGACCATCAGTTGGTTCAACGATAGTGTAAATGCAAGGCTTTTGATGGAAACTATCTTGAGTAGTAGCTTTGTATAGCAAAATATTAACTCTACCAACATGTGCAGTTTGAATAACCTACTACCCACTTCTGCATTACTTTCAGTACAGATCTTTTATTCTTCTTAAAAAGTATCACTGTGTTTAGAAATCAGACCAGAGAACAGCCAGCTGGTGCTCTATTTGGTGAGGAAGTTAGACCATATAACCAAGCTTATGATGCATATTAATGCATCAAAAGCAATAAAACCCAGACTCAAATGCTATCCTATAACATTACTTTTAATTATCCGTCATCACCATTCATCGATTAGGAAAGACAAACTTGTGATCACACATTACACATTGTATAGACTATTGCATCCACTCTCCCACCCAAATTGTCTGTCACATTAGCCTGATGTGTGAGTGATCTCCAGTTGTTTCCTTTACACACAGTCTCTTCCACACTCATCTCCCACAGCATCCGTTGCCCTGGCTGATAACAGTGTGTAACAGCTCCTAACCAGCGCTGTTCAGCATTTTCTGCCAGGGCGCCCCGCCAGCTGGAGAGACACCTCCTGGATCCGCCAAGCCTTCAACGATACCCCTAACTGAGAATCTGATGCTGTTAGCATTGGAAGGGCTGAAACTCCCATCCTGGACAAGCCCTGCCTTCAAGGATACCACCACAGTAATGAGAAATCAGACAGGATCAGCGTTGGAAGAGGTTCACACTTGGAATCTGCCCAGACTTCAATACCACTAACATAGAATCAGACTGCAAAGATGTATCCAACCTGACCAGGAATACCACAAGCAAGGAATCAGATGCTGTCAATAATTGCAGTGGGCACCTGGGATTGCCCTGGACTTCAACAGAGAGTTTGACAACCTCAGCATTGACAGGGTTACCATGACTATCATGGATCTACACATCTATTTAGAAGAGTGGAGGTACCCATCCTGGATCTTTCCATTCTTCAACCAACAAGAAATCAAATGACATCAGTGTTTGGAAGTTAGACACCAACCTTCAAATCAGATTTACCCAGGAGGGTTGAGATGCCCACTTTGGATATATATAGCCTACCTACAGTATAGTCAGTACCACTCAAATCAGAGTTGCCCATTACAGAGACAGATCTCAGGTCCACTGTTCTCCTGCGATACCTCTCAGCGCCACATGATTTAACTTGTACTTAATATCGCTGACAAGCCTTAAAAACTTAAAAACACACTGATGTTTCTGGTACACACAGACACATGGTGTCAGGGTTTTTTTTGTTTCGTTTTATTCGGTTTGTGACTCTCTGCTCTCCTTATCTGTTTATTTTTCTCTACGATTTTCTTCACTTGATGCATTTTTGTTGTTTTATCTACATAAGATAAGCTGGTTGTTAGCCACTACCTCACAATAGGTTAAAGGTCAAGTGTCTAGTGGCATGTTTCCAAGTTTAAGACATAAGGTAGTAAAGTATGACAAAAGCACATATGCCTTTAACTTGACCTTTAACCTATTGTGAGGTAGTGGATAACAACCAGCTTATCTTATGTAGATAAAACAACAAAAATGCAAAATCATTCTACTTTTTAAATATTGATGTTCTGCATTGGCTGCATTGATCTTCTAAAAAACTTCTAACAGCCAAGGAATTTGTAACTGTATAATTTAAACTTTTATTTTTAGGGGCAAGACTGCCACTAGAGGTGGCAGCTGGCATATTTGAACCCACTTTTGCAAACAGGAAAATTCCCATGATACACTATACTGTTTGTAGGGGAATAGGAGAGGACTATTGTACTGTTTCGGACACAGGAAGACAGGCGATAATTTAGCAAGGTATTGTATGTCATAATGAATAATGTGCCAGCAGACACACATGAATACACACACACACACACGCACGCATGCACACAGCTAATGGCTGGCAGTTTGCCATCGCCCGGCCTGCACACCCCCATCATTCATTTCCTTTTCATTCGCACTCCCCCCCCCCACCCTAAGCAATTGAAGGCCAACATTTATGGATGGATGATTTAATAGCAGGTATCGAGTCCATGATTGTAATCACTGCTCTAATTAAGCTTAATTAAAACAATCTAATGGATGCGGAGCCACAGAGTGGCCGTGAATCACTCGGCTCAGCCTCCTCGGAGAACAGGCTGAACAGAGGCGACTTAACATTCAGATCACACACTCGCTCACACTCCATCAACTTCTCTCTCTCTCTACCTTTTTCTCTTTCTCTCTTTCACTCAGAAAGACTCACTTCCAGAGACACAGGCAAAAACACACCAGTCCCACTCAGTCATGCCAATCAGTCATTAGTCCTAAAAAGAGCTTGATAATTAAGATAACACAGCAATCCAAAACTCTCTCTCTCTCTCCGATTAGAAGACGCAAGAGACGCAACTCATTCTCTCACACTTACTCATCTTCTATCATCTCATCTTTTATCCTGTATTCAGGGTCACAGGGACCTAGAGCCTATCCCAGGAGACTTCAGGGCACGAGGCGGGGTACACCCTGGACAGGGTGTCAATCCATCGCAGGGCGCACACACACATACTGTACAGTACACACACTCTATAGGCAATTTGGGAACGCCAAGTAGCCTAACCTGCATATCTTTGGATTGTGGGAGGAAACCCACCAAGCACGGGGAGAACATGCAAACTCAATGCACACAGAGACGGGAATCGAGCCTGGCTGGGAATCGAATCCGGACCCTGGAGGTGCAAGGCGACAGTCCTAACCATTACACCACCGTGCCGCCCAGGCACAACTCAAACTTCATGAAATACGAACAATTGACAAATCAGTTGCTCCTGGCTCTATTCACTGTAATGCCTTTTGCATATTCATGGCCTTTTTAGATTTTTAATCAAAGTCAGTGCTGGACCTCGGCATTCACACAGTGCATACATACATATATACACCCCCATCCACCCACACACACATACATAATTCATAATGTTTAGCTTGCAGTAGCTTGGCTGCAGCTGGCTCTGGTGTGTGCTTGTCTGCGAGCGTGTGTGTTTGTGTGTTTATGTGTTTGGGTGCGTGTTCTGGCTGCAGTGTTTTGGCTGTATCTAAGGCACACATGGCAGGCCCAGATGTTGTACATTTATATGTGCGGACCTCATCAAAAACCCGGCGCCTGTGCCACCTTTGGGTTTCTGCCAACCCAGAAGCCAAGCAGGACACGCTTCGCCATCTGCCTCCTGCCAGCCCCAATGCATTCTGGGCTAGATGGGTGTCTATGAGGTGTGTGTATGTGTGTCACCGTAGACAAGCACATAAAAGTGGAAAATACCAAAGGCTGTCAGTGGAGTGAAGTTCCTCTCATTGCTATAAAATAAAACATTGCTGCCAAAGCAGGGTCCTTAACCCTCAATGGCTCAGTTGTATAAATAAGATGTTAGGTGCTCTGTATAAGGAAAGCTGCCAAATGGCATAAATGTCATAATAACAAAAATGAGGTAGCAGTAGAAGTAATAATATGAGAAGTAGCATAGCCTTGGTGCTATTTATATTTTATGTTGTTATTATTATTATTTTTTTTTTTTACTAATGAAGGCCACAGTTGCTCAGTGGTTAGCATGTTGTTCTTTCAATGCTGTGTGGGTTTCCTCTGAGAACTCTGGTATGTAGGTTTGTATATATTGTAGGCCTGTGATTGATATGAGTGTGTGTGTGTGTGTGTGTGTGTGTGTGTGTGTGTGTGTGTGTGTGTGTGTGTGTGTGTGTGTGTGTGTG
>JAQQZT010000023.1:8093394-8108914 GCA_030068275.1 Clarias platycephalus
CCACATCATTGCATTCAGTTTTTATTCACAATTTGTTTAGTGTCCCAACTTTTTTGGAATCCGGTTTGTAGAAAGAACGTCATAAATATCAGTTATCCAGTAAATTCTAGTCAGCTGACGTGGATATGTAGGTTAATCTGATTTTTAGTTTGCTCCTGCAGACGGTAAGCTGCACACGTGCGCACACACACACACACACATCACAGCCACTTAAGTGTCCTCAGGCTGTGTAATCCTCTCATGCAACTACAACTAAACACACACACACACAACTTTAACCAACAAAATCAGATTAAAAGCGCCTCAGCATCTTCAACTGATTCCTTATTGGGATTAGGCAGATTAATGGTGTAAGCGACACACACACACGCTCATCTGATAGTATGTGTCAGAGGAGATGATGTCACATATCTTTACCTCACCACACATATTCTGAACCACACACACACACGTTAAATCATCACTAATGGCACTATAGGGCACATTTCCAGTATTACATCCAATCACTGCCTGATCAGACGGGAACAAAAAAAAAACAACAAAAAAAAAAAAAAAAACGGTCAAACCACAAGTGAAAATCAGAGCCTTTCTCTCCTACGTCCTCAACACACCTTTCTCTTCCCCTCTTTCCCTCGTAGGAGCGTCCCAATTCCCCTTCTCTCTAGTGAGAGCATTGGAGGCCAAACGATCGCTCTCTCAGTTCTCCAGGCAAGGCCTCCCCTCTGCTTAATCAAGGCCAGGCTAAAGCTGCCTTTTGTTAAGCCCTGAATAGAGACTAAATATCCCCCCCCCCTCCCTCCCCTCCATACCCTCCCTAGGCGTGCATACCGAGCTCAATCTCATTCTCATGCTAATCCACCCTTAATCACAACGACGATGCCGCCGCACGAACAAGAAAGTGGAAATGGGAGCAATTTTAGTCTTTGTTATTTAATTTTTTTTCCCTCTGGTCCTCTTTTGCGTCACTTCTGCACTTGTTTGGTTTCCGAGAGAATGAGGGAGTGGAGAGGAAAGAAAGCAGATTGACTGACATGATCTGGTGCTCATTCATTCATCTTGAATGAACGCTTTATCCTGGTCATGCTGAACCTGGAGCCTATACAGGGAACACTGATGGTGAGGCAAAATTCATTCCATTCAGGGGAAATCACAGAGCACCATGCACCATGAACGAACCTTTACACACTCATTCAGATTTAAATCCACTGATCAACATGGATAACCCGGAGAGAACCACATGGATGCAGGAGAAGTTTGCATGTTCTCCCCGTGCTTGGTGGGTTTCTACTGGGTAATCCACACAGTCCAAAGACATGCAGGTTAGGCTAATTGGTATTCCCAAATTGCCTATTGTGTGTGTATGGGTGTGGGTGTGCGCCCTGTCATGGATTTGCACCCTGTCCATGGTGTACCCCACGTTGTGCCCAAAGTGTCCTGGGATAGGTGACCCTATACAAGATAAGAATTATAGAAAATCAATGAAAATATGGCTATGTAGAAATAAATAAAAAAATATGTATGATGTGATTCTACATTCAATGAAAAAATAGTTTGCTGACAAACTACTCTAGTATGCATTTTTTTAAATGACATTAGCTTTGTTTAACTTTTACATATTGATATTACAGTATGTCTATTTTACTGAAATAATAAGTTTGTAAATGTCCTTAATTATATTTAATAAGTTTACCCTAAACAAACAAATTTTCTATTCTTAATTTTTGTGTAACTTACATATTTTAGTGGAAATTTTGCCGATACATGAATAATTTTTCAGACCATAAGAGAATATGCGCTCTGACCCCTGCCTACTCACAAGAAGCTGGGATATGCGAATAATAAAGAAATTCGTCAATGTATGTGTGACGAATAAAGGCTGAACTAAAATACTTTTGGGTATATTCACCAAGATTATAAAAACAATTGTAAACAAGTGTTACTTTTGAATTGTAACACTAACTTCACTTTTGTGTCGCATCACACCACCCTGTTTTGTGATGTTACAAAATCACACTTTTATATGATTGATCCATAGCCTCAGCTACAACCACATAAATATAACAAAGAAATACCACAGTAAATAAAATTTTGTAAGCGACAAGCTATTATCAGGTTAATGATGCATATTGTTTTATTCAGAACAATAAGTAAATCACCCTTAAAGCATCCGGCTATTAAATACCGCTAAGAAATAGTTCAGGCCAATATACACTTAACATGTTTATATTGGAACTTATAACCTTCTATTAAACACTCTGTATGAAAAGTCACTAATCGAAACACCCTTGGTTTTTTTCAGACATTGTTTTTTTTTTCAAACAATAACATCTATCATAATTTCTGTAATGCCTATGAAGCACTGCCAGAAAATTACCATGTGATATCAAATATTATGACAGATATGATGGTAATGAAAACAAGATGAAAACAGGTGAAAACACCTTTACATAATCAATAAAAACAAGCATCTGCTATGAAATGTTTATGGTTTCTGAAATATTTAGGTAAGTTTATGAATAGTAATCCTGTTTACCATTGCTTCATGGTGTCTTTGCAGCTCCACAGCAATTTGGTGAAGGATTTCATTTGTTGATAATCATCTGTTCATTTCCGTTCCCATCTTGTTAGTCTCTAATCAGCTATTAATACTTTTGTCCTCCATAATGGTAGCCTAAAAACACTCATAGAGGAATGAGAGTCTGGTGAAAATACAAAGAACATTCAAGTCAAACCGGGACTGGTGATGAAATTTGACATAAAACTGGCATTTACAGAAGATTTCAAGCATATCACGGTGATGAGACTCTATTTGCTTACTGCAGTCTTTCCTGCGAACATTCACATGTAGAACTATCAATTCTCGAAAATGAACAGATAACTTGTCACCAACCTGGGGAAAAGACGTATCTGTCTGTGAGAACTGTACACACAATCATTTACCAGCACCACTTGCACATTACAGGAACTCTGATGGGAGTTATTGCCACATCCCTGATGTTGAGACAAGCCATTTCCAAATATTTGGTGCATTAAAAGAGTTCCAGCAAGGCCAGACCACCAAACCGCCCAAAGAATCTTTTCATGGAGACCAATTTTGATGAATTCTAGAGCAGAGCAAGAATTTTGTAGAAATGTAAAATTTACCACATTTGAAACAGCTTGCAAGATGTGTCAGAACAAACCCCGCAAGAGGTTTATATAAGTTGTCCCCCTGGGACACAAGATATGCCAAAATTTGCCCCATGGACATATTATGGTGAAGGTACTACCCGTTGAAACAGGAAGTGCTCACAGTTCCATTCCCAGCAATAGTAACTTCCATAGGAACTTTGAAAATGAACCTAACTTTAGATCCTATTATCTTAAAGACATGGGGGTGGGTTTATTTTACTCCAACCAATCAGTCTCTCAGGATCATTATAAAGCTGTCAAGCCACGCCCTTGCAAACAATTTGATTTATTTCTAAACAACTTTAGAGCACCTTAGCAACTGATCCCATACTCTGTCATTATAAAAGGCCCAGAGGCCCGAGATTTGCCACGTAAGCAAAAATCAGATTTTCCAACCTGTCTAGTTGTGTAATGTTATTCTGCATGATCTAAAGCCCTGGTTTGACTTGAACACCTCTCATATATTACTGAAATAGAAACTAGTAACAATACACTGTTCATGGATACACACACACACACACACACATATATACACTTTTCTATGGCATGAATCAATGTACATTTATTGTAATAAGAGCCCTGAAGGACATCAGGAAGTTATCATCACTCAGTCACTGATATGCCCCGAGATGATGGAACGCACCGCGCAAACTGTAGCATAGACGAAAAATTACACTCCTCAGTTACTGTCTGTGTCCTCACTTTTAGAAAATGATTGTTCATGAACGTTACACTAGTTGCTTGTCGTAGATTAACACAAAAGCATTCTTCTTCTGCATTGATTTGAACTGATTTACACAACAACCTGCAGCATTAGTGACATGCACTTTGATTTTAAACAGACTTCATAGTAATTTAACAAACTAGCTAAATAAGTAGAAGTGTGACAGGTTTAGTGTACAGAAAGATGCACAGCCAAAAACTCAGCAAATCATCTTCATTGCTGATGAGCGACACTGTAGGGGTGGACATTGAGATGATGAGAGAATTTGACTGAATAAATATTAAAGAGTAGTTGTCATGCAATGATTAGAGGGAGGATGTTTCTGCAGATATGTCTTACTAAAAATAGCAAAACAAAACACAGTATCTCAAAACTATGGTTAGAACGTGGAACCCCTAAGGAATTAGTCTTAGCCTGGGCATTAGCAATGATCCATTCATCTAGGAACCTCTTTAGTCCAACTAGGGACCATGGAGGCCAATGATGATTACTATTGTATTTATTCTCATTTTATGAGTGTGGTAGGATTCCGGTCAACATTCACACACTCCGGGCAATTTGGGAACGCCAATTAGCCTAATCTGCATGTTTTTGGACAACAGTAGGGAACCAGAGCACTCGAAAGAAACCCACCAAGCACAAGTAGAACATGCAAACTTCATGCACACTCATCCCGAGGTGGGACTCGAACCCAGTCCCTGGTGGTGCAAGGCGACAGTGTTAACCACTATGCTGCGAGCATTAGCATAACTGGTAGAAATGCTGGTGTGGAAACAGACAGAACAAAATGGAGCAACAAAACACAAGGGCCATAAATAAGGAACATAATTGAGACTATAAACTGAAAAAAAAAAAAAAAACAATAACCTCAAACAGGAACTGGGAGAAGAGAAACAGTCAAAAACTGAAAAGTCATAGTGGTGCAAAGCACAAGGGAGAACACAGATGTTAGTATAGACAGGAGTTATCAAAAGCATGTACTAGTTTTCATGGAAATGGTAACATATACAATTAAAACAAAACAAAAAAATCACACAAAGTATACTGTATGTTTTTTTCAAGCTACACTATTGTTCTGTGGTCCTTAAAACTGAGAGACATGTCTAGAAGGCAGTAACATTCTACCTCTGCCTGTACAGAAATGTAGACAACCAACTTAAGAGTGTCAGCATATCCTCAGGAGATTTAAATATGGATGAGGTTATAGTCATCTCTAGCCAAGAGTTGAAGAGAGCTAAATTGGTTATAGTGTCTAGGTCAGAGGGATGCTGTTGCTCTCTGCACCGTCTAAGAGCAAGCTTGTGAGCTTATGTAAGAGGAACCAGAGCAGTCAGCACCATCTGACTGGCCTGAAAGAAATATAGGTAAGCTCTAGGTTATGTAATCTAAACATCCGGAAATACATCCAGTTATGAAATACCAGTGATCAAAATGCTCAAAACTCAATCTTTTAAAATTTTCAATGATTGGAAAAAACATCAAGAATGCAGGTGTAATATTACTTTGTAGCTAAGAAATATCACGCAAGAGGTTGTGCTGTTGCGCTGGATACCATCATGGTTGTGATGGGGTTGTATGCATGAGAACGCAGCCCAAGTACAACAGCATGACATTGAGTGTCAAATTGCTTTTAAACAACTGTTCCACACCAACACCATTTTTTTCTTTATTTAACCAGTTCCACAAACACATATCCTTCTGCCACTGGTGGAACTAACTAGCCACGACCAGCTGTTAGTGACCAAGAGTTAGTGTACTGTAGCTAACAGGAGTGAAAGTAGTTTTAAACTCTGACCAGTACTCTGTAGCCAAAAGATGAGGATGGACCTGATGGACAGGCCTGTAAATTTGGCAAGTTTCGCTTTATCTTCCTCTTATTCAATATAAAATATCTTTAAAATATTAGCTATTCAGAATATTAGTTATTTAGATCCTCTGAACTTATCGGTTCCAGAGTTAAAACCTAAATAATGTTAAATGGAAAACTTATCAAATAACGCCCTTGATTAGAAGTTAGAGAGGGATTTGGGATTCAGTCTTATGTCAGCCGCTAGTTAGCCTTGCAGCTTGTCTTAGGCATAAATAAAACAACATGGAGACAGTTTAGAACAAATTAGAAGCAATTATTAAGGAAATAATATGTTATTTAAGATGATAATGTTATCAGATATTTTCTTGCTAAAAGTGCTTCTGTGGCTGAGTTTTGACTATGGGTTTATGGCATGTAGTTTCTCTCTCCACAGTACTGCGGACCTGCTTTACCGACCTACATTCACCCGGAAAGCACCTCGTCCAATCAGGTTACTCGGTCAGAACTAACTGTTGTATAATATACTGTACATTAATGCACAATGGTTAATTGCTGAGGTGTTCCTTGAGAAAGAGGTTTCACAGCCTGAGGAAAGGAGGACAAAAGCAAATAAATGCAATTATTTGCAATTACTAGAGCACGCCAAAGAGGTGTGTGATTGAGACCTGGCTGCTGGAAGTAATGTGAAGTCCCTCCACCCTGAGACACAGAGCCTCATCATTATCACAAACAGAGGGAGAGGTGCAATACGTGAACCTGCAAATTACACCACGGCCATAAGATTACAATCAAACATGCAACACATTATTTACCCCCTTGAAGATATTAATACAAGACAAAAGCTAATCTGGAAATCATTTGAAACTGAAACAGTCCAAATCTAAATCAATTCCAGTCCTTTAATCACAGGCCTACAATCTCTTCCTCTTACACACACACACACACACACACACACACACACACACACACACACACACACACACACACACACACACACACACACTTATCCTTTCTACACACCAGAAATGAGAGCATTACACTGATGGAAGAAGACAGACGATATGCCCAGTGAATGTGGGCCAACTGAGTTTGAGAGCTGTGCCAGCACCTGAGGGGTGCCACACAGCATACTAAGCCCTTCTGCCAACCCTGAGTGGGCACACACAGACTAGTCCTGGCATGCCATGCACAGGCTACAAAGCTTTATCAGTTCAGGCCCATTACCTTTAGGGATTTTCCATTCTCTCCTTTCCTCGAACTCTAACACACACAGACAGAGAACCTCCCCTGATTTGTTATTTCACATTGAGTGTAACAATAAGGGACTTGTAAGGTGTGTCTACTTTACAATACGCTCTACATGTTTTCAAATGCAACTAGCTAAATGCACACAAGGTCAAACCTGTCAGATATCTTTACCCTTTTGAAGAAAGATGCATTGGCGAGTCAAATCCTGATGACAACAGGGACGCCTGTGGCCGGGAGACAAGAGAGCAAAACTGGCAATGATAACCAATCATGTTCATCTGTGAGCTCTTGTACGTGGAAGAGGGCAGACTGTACATTCCCCTGAGACGGTGATGCACCATGAGCAGCGATTTAAATAAATGAGGTTGGCTAGCTTCACATTTGGAGGGGGCGGGGCATGTATTAGACTTCAGTCAGTTTGTTTCAGGTTGGGTGGTTGTTGAAGATTGGGCTGGTTGAGCTGGTGTGTGGGTGAGATAGATAGTCACATATTCCTATCGTATTTGAAGATGTCGCACTTTGCAGTAATATGGCGGCACTGTGGTGTCGTCTTGTACACCCCTCGGGGTGTGTGCATGGAGTTTGCATGTTCTTCCCATGCTTAGTGGGTTTCCTTCCAAAGACATGCAGGTTAGGCTAAGTGACATTTCCATATTGCCCGTAGTTTGTGAATGTTGCCCTCCTTCCACCGTTGTGAAAATAAGAATTAATACAATGAACACCACTGGCCTCCACAGTCCTTAGTTGGACTACAGAGGGTCATGGATGGATAAGTGTGTATCCAGGACCCAACAGTGGTAGTTTGACAATAAAATTGTTCTGTTTTTCCACTAGTGATTGAGTTTCAACACTCAATTGTTGGTCCCAGTGTTTGGGAATGCACAAGTAGGGAAAATCCCTATGCTATCACGAGGTACTTTAATTCTGGGTAATTAACAACCTCATAATCAGTATAAACTACTTCTTCAACTCTATCAGTATCTGCCATTTCTCTCTCCTGCTTTCGGACAAAAGTATAGAAGCAACATGGTGGAAAGGACATTTTACCTTGGGGGACTACAAATAAACTCTCCCTCACTCTCCTTTTCATACTTTTTCGTCTCTTTTCTTTCCCCCGCTTGCATGTGTCCATACAGAGTAGACAGGAGAGCTATGACTGACAAATCCTGAGAGGTGTGTGTGATGTATAGCAGAGGTGTACATCAAGACTGGGATCCTGCATGACCCAACAAAAACATGGCAGGAGAGAGTTTTTTACTCTCAAGCAGGTGGGAGTGAATGTTAAGATAAGATGCTTGCACATCAAAAAGAATTATAATAAAAAAGCACCACATTCATGAACATGAGAGTTTTATATTAAACCTGTGAATCTGCATTAAACCTGTATTGAATAAAATGCATTCAGCGTTTATTCATCCTTAATATCAGCTTTATCCTGAGGACAGTCATGGTAATTTAAATTTCTTTTTTTCTTTTTTTTTGTGAATATTGTTCTAAAAAAATATATATATTAGGGAGCAGGAAGGATTGGTTGAATTCTGTCAGGAACTGGCAGGAGAATGGGATTATAAATCAATCCTGCAGACACCTTTAATCTGTATTGTACTGTATAGTTATCTCAGGTTGTGGACCAGAGCCTGTCCTGGCATGCTGACATTTACAAACGTCATAGACTCAGTAATACAAGACTAGCTGAAGTACTTTAAGCTGTCATTGAGTTTTTAGAAATAGTTAAAGCTAAAAATAAGCTGATTAGCTTTAATGCTATCAGTGATATTATTATTTCACGTTGAAGCCCATGTACAAGGTGTCGCAAAGTTGTATTTCTTTCATCACTCCCTGTTCGGTAATCGGAGGATGAATCACAGATGAGAAATTGAAAAAAAAAACAAATCGGATAAAGATCAAGTTTTGTCTTAAAATGACTCCAAGTTCACTTATCCCACTTCAGTTTAGCTTTTCTAATGAATATCGATTGGTGCAGGTGTTTGTTTACATTGAGAAAGTAGCTTATTAATAGCTTATTTTAAAGTAGATTATTAAACCCGTCACATAACTATTCATAAGATCACTTTTATTTAACATTTTGACTTTACTTATGGTGCAGGATGAACTTTGTAAGTACTGCAAAAGTTGAATTCAATTCTGTCCAGCGTCTTTGATTTAAGACGCGCCCACAGTTTGACGCATGTGCAGTACACTGTCAAAACTTGAGGTTTCTAATCTAGTACATACCTGCTCATAACTTCAGCTTAATTTATGGTGCAGGTTCAACATCAGGCAAACATCAGTCTGGACAGACATACAGACAGAAAATCTTCTGAGTCTGGTTTCTGGGTCCTCCAATGAATAAAACGTAAGGATATCATTGAAAAAGCGAGTTCTGACCAACGTGCAGACAAAACCTCTCTTTCATTTATATAGATGATCGATTCGCCATAAAATGCAGCGCATTTCAGATATGTTCCCAAGTCTGTACTCCATTTTGATTGTAATCATTTCACAGTTAAACACTTTGGCCCTCCATTGAAACACAATTCAAAGCATGATGTAAATCCTATCACAGCATCAAAAAATTAACACCGTGGCCATTGTTATGGATGGCACATTTGAACTCATATTGACTTGCAAAGTGGGTCACTGCCTGCACAACCTAAGAATTAGTGAGTCGGTTTGCATGTCTGGTCATGTGACCTTGCAAGACGTTCTCTTATTTCAGCGACTTTAATAAAATGGTGGCTCAGAAAGCATCTCTACCTGTCAATTCTCTTTTAAAAAGAAAGTGTTTTTTGTGGCAGCGGCTTGGGTATTAGCCAATAATGAGGCTGCATACCACCTCTAAAAGAACCGCCAACCTTAGTGGATCATGTGAAAACCACCAGAAGCTTCCTTTGTTCATTTCTTTAAAATGCTGTTTTGCCTTAATTCAGCAAAAAATAAATAAATAAATAAATAAATAAATGATCCAAAATGCTGGCTAGGTAAAATATAACTTAATATGTGTATAGGTGTTAATATGCATGTTAATTTCCATGATGAATATGAATATTCCATAAACTATGTGAAATAATGTTTCCTATTGGTTTCAAAATAGTTTTGTATGAATAGAAGCTTCTCCTGTTTCCATTTATTTGCATATGCATATGGTGGACACACCCAGGCATTGGTATAGATTTGAATGTTTCAGTAGAGTTTTCTTTTTTTCCAGTCATACACATTAAACAAATGAACTCACAGGGTACACAAAGTACACTTTTCCTCACCTGGCATGACATCTTTTCTCATCTTTAACCACTGCTCTGCACTCCAGCCACGAGACCGTATTTTCAAAATATATATTTTCAAAATGCGAAACAAAACAACAAAATTCATACTGACAACACTGGGTAGATCGTAGATTAGGGAGAAGGTAACCAACTAGTCATTACCAAGACAACGGTGTTCTTGGTATGGGATCTTGGCAAAAAAACAACAACGTGTCTAAGATTACTGTAGGACAACACTCCACTTTGCACATCGTATCTACTGTTCCAGCTGACAACTTGATGTTACTTTTTAAAGAAAATTTTCAACACTCAGTCGCCCTCAGACTCAAGCTCAGGAATTGAAACATTGCCCAAAGACCTACTGATCCAATTCTACAGAAATATTTATTGAGTCGGTTCTTTGCACCTACATCCCTGTCTGGTTTAGGTCGGCAACCAAATACGATGAGATCAGACTACAACAGACTGCTGAGAAAACCATTGGTGCTGGCCTGCTATCCATGCTGGAACTACACACGAGCTAAGAATAAGGCATGAGAAAATCTCTGCATGTCCCTCACACACTGGACATGATCTTTTTGAACCCCTTCCATCTGGATGGCGATACAGATCACTGTACATAAAATCTACCAAACTCAAGAGCAGTTTCTTTCCATCTCTCATTAACCTTATGAGAGGTTAATGAGAGACAGTGGTGGCTCAAACGGTTAAGGCTCTGGGGTACTGATCAGAAGGTCGGGGGTTCAAGCCACACCACACCGCCAAAGCTGCGACTGTTGAGCCCTTGAGCAAGGCTGTTAACTTTATCTGCTCCAGGGGTGCTATATCCTGGCTGACCCTGCGCTCTGACCCCAGTTTCCTAACTGGGATATGTGGAAAAAACATGGCACTGCAATTTCTGTAAGTTGCAATGTGACGGATTATTGAATCCTAATGTTATGAGTAGGTACATTCAGGTCAATACACTTCTCTCCACAATCCGGTGCAATAATCGTAAATACACCCACTTATACAGTATATTAATATTTGTAGGCAGATTCTTATTTTTATTTTTATTTTTTTTTCATTTTATTTTTGATCCCTTATGTTTGTAAAAAGTCCAGCAATTGTTAAGATAGTAAAAACGGTTTAGGCTGCAATCAACAATGATTGACACTGCAAGAACTAGAAGCGTAATTAGGAGTTTATATCATGTAGTCCATGTACTCATTACATGGCTGGATAATTCCCAGACAGATCTTATATTTATGTTTATTATAAAATATATAGAAAGGCATTTTGTGCACGTAGGCTAGAATCGGTGTAATATTATTTTTTATTTGTTCAGTAGGAAATAGGTAGATACATAGTACATATGTTACAGTAAGTGACTGCAACCAACATGCAGGGGCAAAATAATAAATGAATAAAATAAAAACAAATTGTAAAAACCTTTATCCTGTTTCAGAGGATCTGGAGCTTACCCTGGGAGCACTGGGTGCGAGACAGGAATACACCCCCGAAGGGAATGCCAGTCCATCCTGGAACACCAGACGCATACATTCACATCTGGGGGCAATTACACATCGCCAATCCATGCACATGTTTTGAAACCAGAGAACCTGGAGGAAACCCACGGGGACAACGTGCATTGTCTTTTATTCCGATTTTTCGTTAGCAGTAGTTTGATGTGTGTTTGGTTTCTATGCCATGCACTCACTTCTCTCTGGATAAATTAGAGCAAGATTATTTATCGCACTCATGCAGAACAAATAATTAACTTTATGATCATGTGACCTTAATCTCAATTAAATTACACACGCAGCCAAATAATATATCGTATGTGTATTACGAGATGAATGGTGTTTGACAAAGTTTGACAGGCAATTATATATGGAGCCTTAATCATGAATGTAAGAAGGGGGTCACAGCTGATGACAAACCCCCATCTACCACACACACGCGCACACACACACACATACACACCATCTGCTGTCATGTGTGAAACTGGGCCCAGGGCAGGAGCCATTTACAACAGCACAGAAGCATTGTGCTTTGTTTACCATCTTGCTGGCTTTGTAGGTGTGTGTAAGTGAGAGCGAGAGCGAGAGATCCTCAAGGTCCTGTCAGTAACAAAACACAAACACTGAGAGAGAGAGAGAGAGAGAGAGTGTTGTCTATCAAGACACTGATTCTGTCAAGAAGTGCACCAGAAGGAGTCCCATCTGCTCTCCCTCTCTCTGCTATCATTACTCTCATCACTCTAATTATCCTCATTACTGCAATTTATCTAGTCCTCACACCATCAAGGTTCACACAGCACAGAACAAAGACATGTGCTGCATCTTAGAAGAATTCAAATGGCAGAAATCAAGCTCACCTCGGTGTCTAAATCAGAACGCCATCCTTTCCGACCTCATCGTACGGAAGACTGTCAACACAGGTGCACTTACTCGTTTTTTTTCATTCAACCACAAGGTGCATGTTAACACAATCTACATTCTCATGACTCCCGATCTCACTTCACTACAGCTGAAACCACCAGGAAGTCATTAGCAGTAAGGACTCGTTGCAACGCCGCCCGGCTTGATTGAGGCGGTAAGAGAGAACTTCATAATCATGTTAAATTAGAGGTCCTTTAGATTCGATCTCACCCCTTACCAATCTCTTAATTACTTATTTGTCCCAATTATTTGCTTTACTGAACCCATTAAGACCCCCTTTCACCTCCAAATTAGCTAGTGGCAGCTGCAATTATGCCAGTGTGAAGCCCTCTTCATCAGACTGACGCCTGAGAGCTGTCTGGGGAAATCCGGGCTCCTCGTGTCCCCATGTCGAATATTAGCACCAAAAGCCATGTGCACCAGAACAAGTGGAACGTTGCATATCATTAACACGTTTAGTAAGCCGATTAGTGATTGAATGCTGATGTGTTCAATCAGCAGGCGAATACTGGTGTGATAGGGGACAGTTGGGTAATTCGGGTTTTATGAATGCCGACGATGCATGGACATTGCAAATATAAATAGGCTATATAAAGCGAAGAGTATGTGAACATGCAGCTGAGTATTGAAGATCCCATTTCAAAACCATGGGCATGACATTGTATAAAAAAACGAGATCCATGAAGACATGGTGTGTCAAGGTTGGAGTGGAAGAACACAAATTTTCTGCACCGAACCCCGCCTTTATCTCGACGTAACACCTTAGGGATGGATTGCAATGCTTCCTGCACCCCAAGTCTTCTTGTGGCCAAATGTTTGTCTTCCTGTGGGTCAACAGATAAAATTCTTCCCAGCCAACTTTACAAATCTACTTTCTACATGAGTGGAGGTTGCAAAGGGTGAGCAAAAGTAATGGCCACGGTATTGAAATGAGATGTGTTTTTCCTTTGTTTAAAGCTATAACGGTGCCGGTGAAGGAAATTGTGGTTCTACAGCATTTTATCTAAATGTGTGTTCCCGATTTTGAAGAAAGAAAGCATACAGTATGTAAGTAATGATTATGTATCCACAAACGTTTGGTTATATAGTGTATATCATTTATTCATTCATTCATTCATTCATCTTTTATACCACAAGATTTCAGGTGACTTTGGGCACAAGGCAGGGTACACCCTGGACAGGGTGCCAATCCATTGCACACACACACTATGGGCATTTTGGGAACATTTAGCCTACACTGCATGTCTTTGGACTGTAGGAGAGAACCAAAGTACCCGGAGGAAACTCACCAATCATGGTGAGAACATGAAAAACTCCACAGACAAGCACAGATCTGAGATGGGAATCGAACCGGGACCTTGGAGGTGCGAGGCCACAGTGCTAACCACTAAGCGGGTATGTACACTCACCATATACGAAGTTAATAAAAATGTCCAGGTATTTTCCAAAAATGTTCTTCACAGCCATGAGAACAAATTCCACAAATTCTCCACACTTTTATGAAAATAGCTCAAACATTGTCGCTGTTTTTGACTCTAGGTCCCATGGCTACTGTTGTTATTGAGTTAAACTGCTTTATCCATTTGTACTACAAGCAATTCTTTAATAATTGAAAAGGGCTTTCAGCTTATTGTCCTTTTATTAGTGCCAAAACTAACATTAACGGCAAAACCCCTCATTCTCACAAATCTCTATCAACTTGCTGAGTTGCGGCAACACAGCCAAGTTTTTTCAGTGTTGTGAAATAAAGATACCTAGAAACTACTGTTTTTCTGAGTTGCGGAAAAACAAAAACAGTTGTTTTGGGACCCATGCCGAACTGCTTCACTCCTAGGGTCTTAACTTGCTTGTTATTGGTCCGATTGAAAAATTAGATACATCATGTCAAACGGCTTCCCTCCCACTAACCCTTCCACAACTAGTCCAGAACTTTGAAAATTAATGGGATCTTACAGGGTAGAGACTGCGAGTTAGCAATAATCTACTGTACCTCCATTCCTAAATTGCACATGGTCCCAAAAGTCTTGTATAATAATCTTCAGCTGGCCTCAAAACATGGTGACTGGGCTAAGCCACACCCCTTCCACTCACAGACACTCACTGGACTCACAGCCAGTAGAAATGCATATATCTTGGGAATTTTATCAAATTCAAATAAGCCTTTTTCACTATTTTGTCCAGCAAAAAGCGGCGCACAAGCTTTCAGCCCGTACATCACAGTTTCTCCAGGAATCATCACTACAGTAGTTTACATTAGATGCTTACATGATTAGTTTGACTGAAAAAATGGACTTCTGTGAGTAGGTTTACCGCACCATACTTTTTACTTTTACTTGAGTAGATTTGTGAAGAAGAAACGCTACTCTTACTCCGCTACATTCGGCTCCACGCGACTCTCGTTACTTTTCTAACCATTTATTCTACACATGCAGCCGGTATCGCGTGACTGTTCCACCAACCAGATGCAGCAACAATGATCACATGACTCCGTTTGACCAATCAGCCGCAATGACAATAACCAGCTGATGTTCACTAAATTCATCCTACCTGTGAATCCGTGCTATTGCGCATTCCCCCGATCTTTCTCTAATTTTGAGGAATGTCCATAAATCCATGCTGCTACTAGTGGGATATTGCGGTTAGTATAAAAATGCTTTTTCATGTTTTTGTGATTATATGTTAACTTTAATTGTACGTATAATGTTACTTTAACAGTTTAGGAATATATAAGTATATTTCAATACATAATTAATTGCTGACACACATTTTTATGCATCCCAAAAAATATGATGCATCCCTGGCATCATATACAACGCAATATGTTTCACGTGCAAAAGAACAGCTTCATACTGCTGTGTCATCTCTATCTGCCAAAACA
>JAQQZT010000023.1:8143163-8165675 GCA_030068275.1 Clarias platycephalus
ACACAAACAAGACAGATTTTTTGTCCCCCCCCCCCCCCCAACTCGATCGCTCACAGATCTGTAACGTTTCCATGGTGATCACCATGGTAATAAACTAATCAATTAATTTCTCTGTACAAGAAAAAATAAATAGCAAGAGACTTACAATAAATTTTGAAATATAATAAAGGCCTAATGGAAGCTAATTCACGGCTTGTGTGAAAATGTATTTCTAGCAAAATCTTCCAAAGATTGTTTAAAGACGCCTTTATATTTCACCGTAAAACCTTTCAGACATAGAACAATTTTTTTTTTTTTTTTACAAGGAAGGATTTGTGGTTTTATCACGGAGAGCATGTTTTATTTTGCAGCGTTCGAAACATGAATAAGACCTTTGGCAGGAGAATAAAAAGGACGATAATTGTTTAATAATTGTACATTTGTTTCGTGTTAGTCACGTTCAGACTAGAAGCAAGTTCTGAGTAAACAGGGTTTCTGCCCTTCACCGCAGAGAAACACTGAAGTCCTTATCTATGCCAACTGCTCACCCACTACACACATGCTGAGATTAGGTTGAAAAAAAAAAAAGAAATATATGGGGGGAAATAAAAAAAAATAAAAAAAAATGTTGGACTAGTTCTTTAAATGGAGCTACTTTCCATAAAATTTGCATCATATCAAGACGGCTGACGCAAATGTGAAATATCAGTCACAAAAGCTGAAGGCATCACGCCACGGTCACGCTAAACGTTGCAGAACAGCTATAATAAGCTTCTGAAAATCGAGACAGTTGGGTCAATTTCCTCCACCGTTCGCCATCATCACACGCAGCGAGATCTCAGCCGTCTCATGAGGAAGCTGTAATAACCGTTCCCGCCTCGTGCGTTTCGTTCTGCGGTACATGAGCGGGCCGAGGAAGAAAGGGCTTATGGGTAGGTGACGAGTTCCTCGTTTGGTGGCCGTTTCCATCGAGGCGTGTTGAAAGCTTTTAGTGCCGCTCCGTCACGCAGCGCGATAAAAAATAGGCCTGTGAAAACAGAGCCCTTGAGCGCTGAGGAGGCTTTTTGCTCGGCTTCACAATTCCAGGTGCTCAGAGCTGTCTAGCACCCCGTGAAGAGCACTCACACACATGCGCACACACACACACACACAAGCAGGGCTGTGTCAGGGCACACAGGGAGCCATTTGCTTGTTGCTACTGGCGTTAGCTGAGTGGATGGAGACACTGATGAGGATTAAATATGGGCCACAACAACAAGGGACTGAAGCAGCACCACTCAAATGAATCAGTAAAAACATACACACAAAATAAAGGTTTAAAAAACATTATTAACTGATTTGTCATAAGTGCATTTAACACCTGTAAATAACTGTACAACTGTCACCCCGCACACACACACACAAGCACACCCCCACCCCCTGCGTCTCTAATCCCCTCTGGCCCGAGGCAGAATGGCTGTATTGAGCAGTGAAGCTGTGTGTGAGTGGGGAGGAGATCACTGCTCTTCTCGGCCCATTGTTAATGTGCAGCAAATCCCGCTCTAACAGTTTATTGACGTCTGTGTTTCCCTGAGCGCTCATCTCCTGGGAGTGAGGCCAAGGGTCACAACCCCACTGGCCCAAAGAAACCAGCCAGATGCTTCTGAAACCTCAGCCACACACACACACACACACACCTCAACAACAGCATAAAGAAATACATTACATTAAAGCAGAAACATCAGACTCATTTAAAACTCATTACATTCTCAGGCCAGAGCAACACACAGTTTACGGTTCATTAACACATCAGAGACGAGTTAAAAACACGCCAGCAAACTGCTGATTATTTCGACTTTGTCTATAAAAACTCGTTTAAAAAAAATAAAATAAAATAAAATGCATTAACCTGTTAAAGACCTAAACTTAATTTAGGCCTTTATTAGTCACATATACACATTGAAATACTTTTCTTCACGTATCCCAGATTAGGAAGCTTGGGTCAGACATGATACCTGGGTTAAGGGCCTTGCTTAAGGGCCCAACAGTGGCAACCCAGTGGAGATAGGGCTTGAACTGTCGACCTCCTAATCAGTAACCCATAGTCTCTACCTGCTGAGTTAACAAGCCCCTAAACGTTCAGCATTCTAAAGCTTCTACAAATTAAATTACATAAGCCTGTATATTAGATCTGGTTTATGCCGGACACGTGATGATGTGCGCGTGTGTGGAAACACTGGCACCGACACATCCATGTCAACCAGGAAAACGTTCAAGAATGAAAGATTGAAATGATATCAGAAAGTTCGATATTGTTGAGATAATAAAATGTTCAAGAGCACACCTGAAATTAGCCACAGGGTACCTGAGACTCAGCCACAGAAAAAAGACTGATTACAACAATTACAAAATGAAATTGTTAATGAGCTAAAAATCTGAAACAAAACAGGGGCAACAGCGTTTAGGAAAAACAAATGTTATCTGAACATTAGTATTTATACAGCAGTAATAGTAATATAATAGAAGTAATACATTCGAATTGCATAAACAGGTACGTCGGAACAGTGTGTTATTATTATTATTATTATTATTATTATTATTATTATCCTTCAACACATTACCTCATTAACACACCTACTGTGCAGTTCTTAGAAGCCCACCTAACTACACTACCATACACAGTGCATCATAGGTCTCATTCTTTGTAATGGTATTGTTTTTTGTTTTCTTTCCTTTTTACCCTCTTTTCTCTCTCTTTTCTTCATTTTAACCAGCCCTTTAATATTCTTCTGCACCTTGTTTGCTTGTATCTTGTATAATTCTAAATGTGTAAAAGTCCTGGCTACTGTAACATTACAATTTCCTGTTGGGATTAATAAGATACTCTAACTATTACGGATGGGAATCACCAGGGATCACCCGATGGGATATTATCGGGATACCTAGATACGATGTGTATTGAAATTCTGTTAATCATCATGCTTTTATAAAATTGGATTATTAATTTTTTATATTTTCTCATAAAAAATTTTTGCTCCTCCCACACAGGATGCAGCAACATTTTACTACCATATACAAAAAAAAACTAATTTGTAGTCTATGTTAGTCAACGATATGAATTATTATTATATTAATATATGAATTATTATTTATAATTGAAATACACTTCCAACTAGCATTTGTCATATTTTAAGGCCGAAGAGTATCATCTTGCGTTGTAAATATTTCAACACAGATGTTCTTTAACACCAGTTGAGTAGACTGCTGAAGCTGCACTAGTCAGGCAGCATGTTTACATCATATCTTTGCACCACACTGTTTTGAAATCAGCGCAGGAAATAAGTGCACTTTCAATTAGGTAATAAACAAAGCAAAACATTGAATGCGGTCCCCTTGCTCTCCCTCTGGAGTGCTCACTTCAGGGTGTAAACCCATTTCCACTAATGCAACACTCTGTGCCACCCGCAATAACCAGCCACTTCCTCCAGTCTGCAAGCTGACATGCTGAGGAGCGTCTGCTTTAACTCTAACAGCTCATAGTTGGTCTGTACACTGCATACATCAACCCATGATGCAACCAATGAAAGTGTGCACCCACACACAAACACATGCACTCCCGCACAAAGAAGACTGCCATATTCTGAGATAGTTTTCTTTGGCTCTAGGACAAATCAACGATCATCACCTTGGCAAACAATTCCCGGAAACTTCAATAAATTATTCATTTGAACAAGCCCTTTCTCTAACTCTCTCCCTCTCTCTATCTATCCTCTTAAACCAATTCGCTTCACCTCTTTTAACACCGATCGAGATTCGCTTAATGAAGCTGATGTTCTTTCTGAGCTCCTTAATTAGAAGCGAAGGCTTCTGCTCAAACTAAACAGATCTAAAACAGACTATGCCTCAGTACTTGTGATGTCACAAAACAGACAAAAGAGTTCACCTTCATTACTAGAGAGCAGCATAGAACCTGGAAAAAAATATTGGTTGTTCTGCTGGACACTGAACAGGTTCCTTGCTGTTAAATAGGCTGTTGAACTAGTTCTTAGCTAACAAGAGCTAGATAGTTAACATGGCAGAGAAACAAAGGGAAACATTCATGCTTGTAGATCCTGCCATTTTTTAATAAGGGTAAAGGTGTAGAGGCCATTAATAAACACAATTTTAGTGGCTTCCTGAACATTAAAACAAATAATTTATCATTTTAGATTGCTTTCCATGATGTAAATTACAAGTTAGGAGTATTTTAGTGGGAATGAAAACAAGAAAACAGACAAGGAAAGCGAGGAGGCTTTGTAGCAAAAAGCAGCAGGGTGCCGCTGTAACGAGGCAGCCCAATGAGGCACGATAATTAAAGCTCCTCACTGACACTCAGACCAATACAATCCTCCTTAATGATGCCCCGCTACTCACGCGGCCATTTTACCTTGCCAGAGGCTATAACGAATAACCAGAGCAGACTGAAAAGACCATCCACATGCTCACAATCAACTTTAACAGACTATGAATGTCCATTTTCTGCTTTTTTTTTTTGGGTTAGATCATCAGCTAAACCGCACCGCTGCACACACAGGTGTCATTCTACTCGCTTTGGACTTTGCGACCTTCTGTTGTGTCATCAAACAGGCCAGTGGATTAACCTGTTTACTTTCAGACCACTCAGCTGGACAGAGGAGCTTAACGGACACTCTTCATGCCGTCCACTACACACACAGCGTGACGGATGACTAGTTGTTGGTGTTCCAAATCTTTAACTGAGAACATTAACCTTGTGCAGCCTTGGAGTGAGAGTGATGAGGCGTTTACTAACAACTGAGCCTCTTCATTTCATTAATCAGCAGTGTGAGTGAGGAAAAGGAAAACTTGTCCCGTAAGATTTCACCATATATTTAATTCAGGTGTAACGCATATCTTGTATCCAAAACCTAATCACTCTGTCTGAAGAATCACTGCAGTTCACTCAGAACCACAAGTCTTGTTTCTACCAAGCACATTAATGCTTGTGCAGCACACTATACACCTCTCGGTGTGGAAGGCTAAATACAATCGCCCGTGATGGTCACTTATAATTTTAAAAAAATTATGAGAAATGCCCATGCAATTTGTTCAGTCTTTGTGGTTTGCATCATTTACTGCATTAAAGCTGAAAAATACTCGTTTTTTTGAACATGTAGAAAGTCCAGCGAGGCAGCGTACACAGAAGTCCGATAGATTACTCAAAACAATCCATATTTTGAGGAATCTATTGGACTTCTGTGTACGCTGCCTCAGTGGACTTTATAAAGTAAACCATTATCATCATAGCCTTCTTCAGATTACTCAAGTCCCCCAATTAACTTTTCTTTTTTACCTCAGATCACTTTGTTAGTATCATAGCCTTTTTATTTTTTACCTCAGTTATCTTTTTGCTTAAGTCCTTCAATTAACACAACGTCCTTCCTCTTTTTACCTCAGTTCCCTCGGAGAACACAATAAGCTTTTTTTATTTTACCCCCCCATTAGCATCACAGCCTTTTTCTTTTTATATCAGGTCCCTTAGTTAGGACAACAGCCTTTTTATTTTTACCCCAGTTCCTCCAATTAGCATCTTAGCATTTTTACCTCATGTGCCTCAGTTAGCATTATAGCCTCTCATTTTTACCTCAGGCCCCTAAATTAGTCAAATAGCCTTTTTTTTTGCCTCAAGACCCGCAGTTAGCAACATAGCCTCTTCTTATCTACAATTGATTAGTTGATTAGTTAGCACAACAGCACTCAGTAATTAAACATTTATACAGCAATCCCCAAATCTGCATTGCGGCTGAAGTTATTTCACTATAAATTGTGTTTTAATACAGATTTGTGGATTCCTTTTTATACATCTACACACACATGGGGCACTTTAAACAAACAAAAGTCATACTTAACCCTAAGCTGTAGAAAATCTCTCGCAAGTAACCCCTCACTTTCATTACCGAACATACCATCTTACACAAAGTGTACATTTATTACTGGTAATTCTTCTCATGCAGCACATAAATGAGGCTAAACCTCAATGTCAGGCAGCACACCAACACAGTTACACAACCGGCATTAAAAACGTTTTCAAAAGGTGTTTGGGATGGGTCACGTACCTGTTTGTGCATTTCGATGTTGAGTCCATAGGACATCTCGTAGTACTGCAAGAGAAGAAACGGATGAGAATAAGCAAACAAACACGCACAACACATACACACAGACACATACACACACCCCTTATCTAAATATAATAAGACAGAAATGCAAAGAGGATTTGGAACACAAAAGACACAAATAGTTCAGCGGTGCATCGTATAACACCAGAGGTTCTTGCTGGATTGCACTGATGTATTCATGGCCTTAAGGAAGAATGGAAAAAATGTGCTTTCTTTTATTATTAACAGATGAATCACTGTGGCGTGTACACACACATTAACTGGAATAATTAAGGGGATGATCATGACGTGCAAGTTTATTGCCCATTCTTGTTTTTGAAACGATTAACCAGACAGCTTTATACAAAGATTTAATGCACTGCACAATAATACAAGTTTCTAACTGATAATTGTCCATGAAAGTCACCTAGAGCATCCGAAATGCTCCTGACATTTATAAAAAAAAAAATTTTGCATTTCAAATGTTGTAATTTGTTTACCTTTAGTGTGTTTATACTGAGGAACACGGCAAAATGAAATTTACAATTAAGTCCTGTATATACTAAAACCAATGAAAAATGAGGCATCCAAAATAACGTTTAATTCCCTTTCTGTCCTACAAACATCAGGTTAACACCCCCCTTCCCACACACACTTCCAGTATATAATCCAGAGCTCGGTGTTAAACGCAGCGACAGATCAGAACACACAGTACTGTTTACTGTTCAGATACAGTCACTCAATTTTGCTATGAGTCAGACTTCGCACAAACTAATGGTTTCATTGACAAGTCACACGTTGTCCACACCTCCTCTCAAGGTGACCGCACTGCAATCTGATCTTGCCCCACATGAGCCTTGCGAGCTCATCTGTTCTCGAGCGCAGCTACTTTGACCGACCAAGCGAGTGCTTTTCATCAGCCTACTGGAATTTGAACCCGAACAAGAACATTCCTCAGGATTTAGAGATACATATCGGCTTAGATCTCTCCCTCATTCTATGCTTTTGTTAGTGCACATTCTTAGAATACAGAAACTCCTTTTTTTGTTTTGCTCCCATCACATTTCCATGTCCTCATTTGGCAGATGTTCTTAACCAAAGTGACATACAAATGAGGTCAGAATAGAAGTTGATCATTTGGGATTTGACCTCCTGACCATTAGGTTACCGGCACACAACCTTAACCCTCCATATGTAAAAAGTCTCAGTCACTAAGTAAGAGTATGAGTGCTTTGGGAGAAGAAAAAAAAAAAGAAAAAAAAAAAAGGGAGTGTAAAAGTAATTGCATTTTAATTGTGATATTTAATTGAGATTTGCCACCCTTTATTAATCATACACTCAATTGCGACACTGGTGAGCTTAGCTAATTAGTAGGTGTTTAAATTGCTAGCTTGTGGTGCAAGTCAATACAAACAGTTTAAGTGCACCAGTGCGGTCTGGTGACAAATTTAATAGAGTACACCATGTTACTCCAAAGATAGAAAAATTGCAACTTAATCGCAAAAGGTTATTCGTTGCAGATAATGCAATCAGGAATTTATATAGCGTTTGTAAATAAATTAAGTATTCTTTATTTTTTCTTAAATACTGTTGAGGTGATGAATAAATATTGCCAAACATCCTATTGAGATCATATTTGTCCAATTATTTGCTGTTAGCCTAGATCAATATGAATGGATACAAACTGGTACACTTAATATTTACATATCGGCGGTAAAATTGCAATACGTGTCTAAACAGTTTCATTGCGATTTTTATCACCACATTGTGCAGCCTTAAAATAGATGTGTTACCTGGGACTTGAATTGTATTAAAATATATCCTAGCCTTCACTTGATCTTATGCATGTGTATGAATAAGGACTTAAGTAAAGTATTCAATTATATAATCTTCCTGGGATAAAGTTCATTGTTTTTATTTTTGATCGATAATCTTGTGACGGTTATACTCATCGCAGGTTCGATACCTTTCAGAGATCAAGCTTATCTAGCACAGTGTTTACTGGTTCTAGAGTATACACAAGTAACTCCTGTCAGACAGACAATTTCTGTTCAAAAACAAACTCAACCTCACTCTAACACTGATCCACTAGCATTACATCGCTCCTATGCAACCATGTTTATTATAGCTACTGACGTGTCGCGCAACACGCAACCCTTCGAGTTGTAGATATCTAATCTGTACTAGAGAAGGATGACCGTCACCCCAACCGCTAACATCAGCTGATTCCCTGAACACCAGGAAAAAGCACCCCCCCCCCGCAACCACTACTGTCTGCTTCACCTTGTTTATCTAACGCTGCCCTTTATCCCTTTCCATCCGGCATTCCGACGAAAAATAATATTTAACCAAAGTACCGGTATGTCAAGTCAATCCCTGCATGGCCAAATAAGATAAGGGCTGGTTAACGCTGTCCAACGCCTGTTCTTACATCACTGACTGCAGGAACTGCTTTTCCTCTTGCCGCTTCCGAGTTTCCAGAAACACGAGATTCCAAACAAGGGTGAACGGTGAGCCATTAAAGTATCGATCGGGATGAAACAGCATTATGGGGCGGGTTCGTGTTTGCTGGTGCTTTATTTTGCTCGTGTTATATTGGAGAAACTTTGTAATTGCGCGCCTGGTAAATCTTTTCAAGCAAGTCTAATTACAGAGGCAGTCTCAGAATAAAGACACATTTTAATCATGCTGTGCATCTTTTACACTTGAAAAAGTAATTGCGGTGTAAATATAATTGGGTTTCACAGTACAGTTATATACCTTAGTGGAGTTTTATTTCCAAGTAAGGTACATAACGTGTCTGATTGGCAGCACCACCTTAAACGACAACCTAATGTATGCTTTGTTACCTTCTTACCGGCGAGCAAGTCCATCCCTTTCTTAATGTTGTTTTAAATACCTTTTGCCCGAGTTAAACACTTGAGATGCCACCCATATTTCACCTGACCCAGTCGAGTCACACGTACACAAACTAACTTAAACTGTAAAGAGATGAAATTTAAGCTTTGCTAGACTACACACTGGTCTGTATGGCGCACAACATATAATGGAAAATTACAGAGAGGTAGAAAGCAACGTACAATCTAACCTGTTGTGTTTGCTATGCAGAAAACCATAAATTACATGAATTATGCTCCATCCCAAACACTAACCCTAATTACCTTTATCACACACCTCTAATCACAGCTAACACTCTGATAAAGCATGCATTTGTGTACATGTTTTGGAGTACACGCTGATAAAGAGAAACACATCTGGCTCTCACCATGACATAGTGACGTTGCATCTCGGTCTTCTCGTTGGCCAGTTTGTCATACTCCACCTTCAAGCTGAAGCAAACAGAGAAAAAGAACAAGCATGTGATGTGTAGTGATGTGGACAGCGCAGCATGTGCCTTTGACCGTCATTAATATTCAGGAGTGCTTTACCTGTGATACTGGGCTTGCAGGAACTGGAACTCGTCTTTGATCCGGTCGCACGATTCTGCCACTGTGAACTTGAACCCGGGTTGGCCGGGCTGATGAGGCGCCTGCAAAAACCAAGATCATTTTCGTTCATGCAATCTGTCACAGAGTCGAGCGATACTTCCAGGCTGCACCCTGCCATCGTTACCAAAACAATCACACCAATCTTTGCCATTAGGCTCCTGTGCAGTGGCTATGTTTCAGACACCCGGAGAGTAATGTGACTCATGGAAATAACTGCCGCTGGTGTAAATAACACATTTCATGCTTCCTGATTCTCTGGGAAATTATATTTCATCTGCGGGCTGAGTCGTGGTCTGTCAAAGCCGCCTGTGCGTTTCCCTGGAGCTCGGCCCGCTGGTCGTTTTCGTGCTGGTGGGAATAGCTGCCATCACTCAACAGCGTTCTCTGTCACACAGACGGGTCACTGCGTCTAAATGGCCTCGGAGAAAAACTGTAACCTGACTTACCCCCACCCTTCTCCTCCTCCTCCTCCTCCCTTCCCTCTCTCTCCCCTTCACACCCTCCCTGCCTGGTCTCTTGTCTCAAACCCTCACCAGCTCAACACAGAGAGACCGTAACCTCTCATTGTGTGAGCTCAAACTGCACCAGGGTGCTTTTTATTTCATTTTAAGCACATAATCGGGCAATTGGGGTGCACTCGGGCACAAACAAGAAGCGCCCCTTTGTTTATTCTGCCTGTGAAGAACAGATATAAAGAGGCACTTTGTCCTCGGAGGAGCCTTACACAAACCCCGCACAACAAAGTGCACATCACTGAGTTATGGGGGGGAAAAAAAAAAAAAACAGATATCAGAGACATTTCTTACCGGATGCCGGCCCTGTGGATACATCCTGTGTGATCCGGAGATCCCTGTATGAGCAGGTGGACAAGATCCCCCTCGGTATCAGAGGTGTGCTTCCACCTGAGGAGTCCTGCCCTCTGTGGTAGACTTGAAGATCACAAACAGTCGAAGAGAAAAGAAAACACACAATGTTGCAGCAGTGTGTTCATTGATATATGGATGAATCAGAATGTGAAGAAACGATCTCTAACAAGATCTCGCACGAGTTCAGCTCGGTTACTCGGTCTGTTTTCACTCGGACAATGTAGCGACACAGTGTTACACGGATAAATCACTGATTTACTAGCGAAAGCTGGTTATCTCCAGATGCAGAGCAGTAACTGACAGCTCTGAAAAACAACAACAACACAGGGATCCTGGTGTTACTGTATATCCGTTATACCTTTTTAGTCTCCACTAGATCCCCGCAGAATGAAGTCCCAGCACTGAGGAACGCGTCCAAACCCAACCGTGCACACTCACTCCGTGCCCTGACTGTGTGTGTGTGTGCGCGTGTGTATATGTGTGTGTGTGTGTGTGTGTGTCTGTATCTGTCTCAAGTCTTAGAGGAAATCACTCTCAGGCTGCTGCAACGCCTTTCCAGCCGCGCGCGGCGCTCCAACCGTCGAAGCTTCGTTTAAACTGTCGACTTTCTTGCTTCTTTCTTCTCGCGCGCTGACAAACAAACAAATGAGAGCTCAAATCCTAATCCCAGCCGTCCCTCAAAAGTCCAAAGCCGACATTCGAATATTTAAACCGTTCGGGTTGTTGTTGTTGTTTTTTTTTCTTTGTTCGACGAATCAAATAAGAACAAAGTGAACACCGGAACGCGTCGCACTTAGTCCTCGCGCACTAAAGCTCGCGCCCCGGTTCCACTCCGCACCGTACCACACACAGACTGCCCACTGACACAACGATTCAACTGCCGCGAGAAAGACGCGACACGGCCAATCAGAGCACAGCAAGGAGTTTATCTACGCGCACCAATCAGAGCGCGGAGTCCCCACGTGGGACCAAGCCGCCGCCTTGTGCACTGATTGGACTGTAAACATCTGACCTCATGTTCGCCATCTTGGATCTAAACGTGCTTCTTCTTCTTCTATTTATTATTATTTTTTTATTATTTATTTCCTTCCCCCCTCCCCCTGCTTCAGACAAACAGCTTACACGAGATAGGATTGTTCGAAATCGTAACCACGGAAGCTGAAATCTCGTGAAGAAATTCGTTCTGATGGAGAAACTAACAGCTAAAACGACACAAGTGATCAGGCAAATTGTACGCAAAGCAGGGTGTTTAAACAGCGCTGAAGCAAAGGCGCACACACAGACATACTGATAATGTTCACTGCGAGCTTGGTGTAAACGTTTTAAGCAATTCTTCGACGGTTTACTTCAGAGAGCTCAAATTAACAGAAAAAAAACGATCATCCGCGATCACTTGATTCATGCTGTCAGCTCAACAACAACCCAAACCCGACATGTCTGCGCGCTAGCAAATCAACCTATCACGAGTTGCTCGCGCTACTCCGCCCCACGTGGGCTCATCTCCGACGTCACTCTGTTCCACCGACGAATAACATCACGATCCATTTCCGTGCCCGCACCTCATTGGTGGAAAGCGGCAAAGCCTGTCAGACCGACCGCTGGGTTGTCAATCAAGCCCACGAGGGGTAGAGCGCTGACAAATGCCTGCGCCTCTCAGCCTCCCGCCTGCGAATAGCGCTCGGAATGGCTGCTTAATTAGCTTCGAATGGCTTTTCCTTCCAGCTCAAACAATCTGTCACTACCATGTGGTAAAAAAAAGAGAGCTTTGCGTAAAACAAAAGAGGGAAAAGCTAGCAGGGACTAAATATCAGTTTGATTTTTTTTTTTTTTTTTTTTTACCACGTCTGCATTTGTATTAAACAAAGCGTTTATTCCTCTCAAACACTGGCCCATTTCAGCCTTCACTAATCTGAGTTTTAAAAAAATAAAAATAAAAAAAAACAGTCTCATTTAAAATGCATAAAGCCCCTATAAACGTGTCGTTTTACACCATGGAATCAACCTTTTGCAATCAACTCGGATAAATTCTCAAGAATTAAAATGCCTCATGAACATCTCTATACTAGAGTTTATGAATACACATACACGTTCATTCACCTTCAGTAAGGTCTTTCTCCTGTTCAGGGTCACAGTGGATCTTTATGTGATCCAGAGACACAGCCTGTATGGGCTACCAATCCATCACAGTGTGGCGTTCAGACACATATCCACACCTAAGAGCACCAAATTCAACCTACATGTGTGTCGGAGGAAACAAGAGAACCAGGAAGCTACCAGAGTTCAGGCCCAAACCAGGGAGCTGTCAGGAGACCTTTTGTCATACATAAACATAAGATTTAGTAACACCTAATGTCCTCCTTCCCTTTTAAATAGCCTTAGATCATTGGGATTAGCTAACTTAGATAGCATGCTAGTTAAGTGTTAGTAAACTATAATTTATATGGCACAGTGGTTAGTATGGTTGCTTCACACCTCCATAGTTGTGTGTTCGAATCTCAGCAGTTTTGTGTTCATCTGGCTTCTCCGGTTTTCTTCCTGATTGGTCTTTCCAAATTGCCTGTAGTGTGCAAGTCTGAGTGCTATCCTGAAAACGCCCTGTGCCCTGAGTTTCCTGGGATTGACTCAAAGCACCTTGTGAGCACAGTATAGCTACTTTGGAAAATGAATAAATTAGTCCTTAATTGCATTGTCATGAAATAGATTTATAAAACAGTAGTGAAATATTATAATAATAATAATGACTATTCTTATTCATCTTCATATATATCATATATATACATACTATATAAAACTCAGGGCACAAGACGGGGCACATCCTGGACAAGGTGGAAATCCATCACAAGGCACACATGCACACACCACACACTCATTAACATACTACGTTAATATACTGTTTGGGAAAATCTGAATGTCTTTGGAATCATCAACCCTGGAGGTGTAAGGCCACAGTGCTAACCACTATGCCACCATGCTGCCTATTATTATTATTATTATTATTATGACACCAAATTACATTATCAGAAGTAAACCTATTTTAAAAAGTCAGTATTCAAATATTCCACGGAATTATCTCCAACTGGAAATGAAATGGCCAGATTCTACAGTTTGGACTAATTTTTTTAGACACGTTGGTGAGAAACAGAACTCCATGTGCAGATCTTCTGACCTCCAACACCATATCAGAAGGATGTCTGTGATAGTTAAACACCGTAATCTACAACTGGTCTGTTATTAATTCAACATCCTCTTGACAGACATGTGAAAACTTGTGTGGGTGAAATCTGGCAAATGAATAGCTTGTAGTATAACAGAAAAAGCGAATGATACGTCAAATGGAAACATGGACTTGACTTTTGTTTAATCTTTGAACGCTCTCAGACCTTTAAATGTTTATGTAGCTGTAGGGTCGGTTGTCGGTGTAAGCCGAGTTCACAAGTTGATTAATCATCAACTGAGAGAGTGCAAAAGAGAAGAGAGAGAGATGGAAAGACTATACTGTAGTTAAGGACGGTAGAAGGTGGATGTTTTTGCCCAGACTGAGTGTAGGCCATAAGCCCTTTTTTTACATATAGCACCAGGATCCAGTTTTTGTGTTTTTTTGCTCAATGATATCACAATTTCTCAATACCTGCTCAATGTTGCTCCCAACTGGTGGTACACATGTGGTACCCAGATTCTGTATGTTGTAGGTACTAAGTGTATGTACTTAACGGTACCGCCCCAGAAATTCTATCTTTAAAAAAAATAAAAATAATAAATACAATAGAACTGCTCTACTGCTGTATCTACTGCTGTATTGCTGATTGTTTTTGTCCACCATGTCATAATGTATAACACAATTCAAACATATTTAAAAGAGCATTTTAGATAACTTTTCATGACTGCAAATAAATAATAAAAATGGAACAGTTAGATATAGAATGTGTGCTGTAAACAAAGAAGCAGATGCTTTTACCACTGTCACCAGTAATAATTTACAAACCATTACTTCCAGTGGCTTTATTTCTATATGGTGTTGCCTCATGTCACTCACTGTCAGGAAAAATACTGTACAAGCATCTTTATGATTCTGAAGGTACAAACAATATAATTTATAATTTTACCAGGATAATGGTGTATGTATATTACATTTACAATATTCACTTTGACCAGAAAAAATGAACATACTGATTAACAAATTACCGTTGAGGGTAACATACGCCAACAAGGATCTGTTCTTGTTTCAGTTAAAGTGTCAAATGATATTAGATGACTCTGTTAAGAAGCTTAAACAATATTCTACATAAATGTATAAAATGCTGTTTTAGACTCTAATGGTGAATGGTTAATATCATTTTATAGCAAATGTTTGTGGACAGATAACACAAACATTGTGCCGGAAACCCAAGTTCTTCGACTCCAACCTTGGAAAACCAACCATGTCTTTACGGTGTTCGCTTTGAATACAGAGATATTGTCATGCTGCAACAGGTTTGGTCTTTTAATTCCAGTGAAAGGGAGTTACAGCATACAAAGACAGTTGTGTGTTTACAACTCTGTGGCAACAGTTTGAAGAGGATTCACAAATGGGTGTAATGGTCAGGTGTTCACAAACCTTTGTTCCTGTAAATCATAACCATATATATATATATATATATATATATATATATACACACACACACAAGTGGAGGTGTGGAAATCTAAATTCGCCATTATTAATGACATTGTCTCTACTTAACCTGAACAACAATACAGCCTCTAAATAATGTCAAGTTTCAAGCCTTATGTTTTCAATCAGTAGGACGTTCACTAATAGAACATTTTGTGGCTGTTGTAAATATTAACATACAATGTTCATCAAATAAATATGTATTTAGGGGCCCTTTGAAATGTTTATTTCATGATTAATTAGGGGTTGCTACAGTTTGAGAAACTTTGCATCACAGCATTACAGCAGTGTATATACTGTGTGTTAGATACAGTCATGGTCATGTCACTTCTCATGCATACAAATACTCATGCGGATTGCATAGAGAGTAGGTTAATGATTTCAAGATGGAAAATAAATAACTCGCATGTCCATAAATGTTAGAACAGACTTTTGTATTTAATTGAAATTGAATCCTATGAGAAGCCAGTACGGCCTTTCACAGCAAAGTTTGTTGGAGGTCTTCTTTTCAGAAGAGGCCAGAAGAGACATCTGTCCCTACACAGCACCATGCAATGAATGGACATTTATTTTATTTGATTACCACTCACAGTAAATACTGCCCTTTGTGTGTGTGTGTGTGTGTGAGAGAGAGAGAGAGAGAGAGAGAGAGAAGTTGGCTTCCTAATCTCTTGTGGACAGCCCTTTATCCTCCTCTATAGAAAGTGCTATTAGTGAAAACAAATGGAAACCAGGACACTCTCTGTATGTGTGTGTGTGTGTGTGTGTGTGCACGCATATATAATTGCGACCCTAGTACTGTTTATTTACACAGTAATCCCAGATGCTGTGAAATTTCCACCATGCACACACACACACACACAACACACTATATTTGTATGGTATTTCCTTTGACTTGAGTATTTTTCCTAGCTAAATACTTCTACCCTAAACCCAAACCATAACCTCAATAAACAAAAGGAAATCATTCTTTATTTGTCCAAATTAAAGCTTCATTTTTTATCATCATGCCGACACGTGATTCCCCCTCAGAAATCGAGGTATTTCATTCCTCTGTGAAACAAATGCTGTCTTGACAAACTTAAAACAAACCAGGGTTTTAAAACAAACCCGGTTCTCAGCATGGCTGCCATTTGCCCGTCCTGCTTTTCTAATTACCCTCCATTTACACAAACCGTGGTGTAAAGCCAGAACACGAGCTCCATCACTTACAATAGGAGCCTGCGTGTCGATAGCTCGTTCTTCTCAAGTACAAAAATGACACTTCGTCAAAGGAATCCAGGCGATTTAGGTGTGACGAGTGCGCATCGGAAAGTGGCGATGCATACTGTGCATATCTAAGCATAATTTGACAGGATCTGTGTGGATGATTCACACCTCTGTAGCCTGTTGTAGCAAAAAAGCTCTCAGTGTGTTTGCATGGTAATGTGGTTCTAACTGATAGCTGGTAGGATTATCCTCACCATGGGGGGAATGCTCCTTTCTCTTCCTCCCCCTCCCCACCCTCTCTCTCTCGCTCTCTCATGCTCGCTCATCTTCGCCTGATTTGCCCGGTAGTAGAGCAGAAAAAGGGAGGCCTGACTCCGTGTGGCATGTCTGCATTGTGCAGTGCCGGTGTCTCGGGATTATTGACATGCTTTCATTCGTGGGCTCCGGCTCTGAAAAGAGACACATTCCTGTCCACAATAGCTCCAGTATGTTTCATCATGACGTCTTAAAATCACAACTGCCTGTTGTCCATGATGTACTTCATTACCTAATGCTATATGTGTAATTTCATAATTTTGAAATCTCCACTATTGTTCTAGAATGTAGAAAACGAATCCCAGATAAAGCACCGAGTTACAAAGGTGTGTTCAAACTTGTGACTGGAACTGTACATTGATTTATTTTCATGCTTGCAAATGGCATGGATTGATTATTTACATTGGTGTCAGCAGGTGTAGGGGAAAAAAAACACGTGTTCAGGACATCAAGTCTGTGGCTGATTTCTTCCTAGACCAGACTGTAGATTTACGATGTCTGTTAACATGTCTCAAGTGAGTACTACTATTGCTTCATTTCACTCCGTTGCGAAATTGGCTAAACCTTCTACTTAAGACTTTTATAATACATTCTATCCTATCTGGCACATTCTTACACCTTCTTACACATTCTTATTCTGAGAGAGTGTGAAGATTTTGGTTCTGTCTTCACCCACACTTAGACTTTCATTAAGTGAGATTCATGTAAAACTGGTTTTACTTCCAGAAGAAATGTTGAAACCCTTGACTGGGGTAATTGTGAGGAATTTATAGATTGAGAGTGCCCAGATTTTTTTTTTTTGTTGCCCTAATGCTGTGTCAATGCTAATTTTGCAAGGTTACAGAAGTTGTGACACTACTGGTATTAGGTTGTTTTTGAAAGTTAGAATTGATGAAATGATAGTTGGTCAATGTTGACTATATGACGTTGTGAAAACATTGAATGAACAAACCCAACACTATGCTACACTTGTCTTTTCTGCAACTAAGCCAATGGTCTGAGAGGGACTCGAACTCAACGCAGCTTATGATGTATGTGATTTCCAAAAAAAAACCAAAAAAAAATGTTAGGTTAGTGACAACTTTATGTTTGATCAAAAAAGAAAAGAAAAATGCTGTTTTTGCAGTGGAATCCTTCAAATATACTGTAGTGGACAAATAATAGATGACCTATCTCATTTTCTATAGAATAACTGTTGTTGTTGATTTGTAAATGACAATAGCTGAAGGCTCATGAGATCAGAGACTTGCAAGAAATTTTCCCGATCTTTGATGTTAAAATCAGAATATTTGAAAATGACTGCGCAGAAACATACGACTTTATTGTATTGTATTCAGTGACAAGTTCGAAAGTCATTTTAAAGTCACTCTAACTTTCAACAACAACCTTGTATTTCTTTAAAAATATTATTACTGTATAAAATATTGGCTCAAGGAAACACTTTCTGTCAGTATGGGAACTAAATACAGTACATTTCTATCTATTTTGTATATTAAGTATGTAGTACTATATTGTAATGCATGACTATAAAAAGGATATGTTGGAATATATATGCAGTGCATTAGATTCTGTTATGAAAATATGAGGATGAGGTGACAAATTCACGCAGCAGGTTTCCCAGACCATCGGCATAATTTAGCAATACTAACAACAGGGAAGAGGTGCTGTGGGAAACCGAATCGTAACGCTATCTACCTAGGAGAAATGGAGGATACCGGGTGAAAACAATTACGGGGAAAAAAAAAAAGATCTCATTTCCAAATCTATCTTATTTAAAGGACTATCATATATCTGGTGTTTGAGATGTAGTTGACCAAGCTCTGTTCATCAAGTGTGAGTGATTGAAAGCGAGACAGAGAGCGCGAGAGACCAGAGCTCTTTAGAAAGGTAGTGTTATTTTTGGTGATTGAGACACAAGTGGAAAGGCTTTAAAAGCAGGTCAACAAAGTGGTCCAGTGCTTCATGCTGAGTGTGAAAGCGTGGGGCCGGCCGAGTGGAGCACCTCTTCAGCACTCATGATGCCAACCAGCATTATCACCTGGCAGAGAGGAGGGAGCTCACATATTCTCTCAGTCCACACCTACACACCTACACACATACACTCATGCGTGCTTGTACTTCTGTATACTTTACAGCGGCCCTTACAATAGCACTCGTCTCCGCCTGTAAAAATCTCTCTTTAAAAAGCTTTTCACAACTGCTTTCTCTACGAGTGGCTTTCACCGCATGTGCTTCAGAGGTGCTATTTTTTTTTCCTTTTTGCCTCTCTTGGCTTTTTCCTTTTGATTGGTCACACTCTTCTATTGTCTTCGCAGCTCACCTGATTTTGTCCTGTTCCTTCCCATTGGGAAAACTTCAAAGTGCTGGCCAAATTGTCCCCCCGAGGACAATACTCAAATGTTAGGCCAACACAAAAGGGTGTCTTGGTTAATGTGTGACTGCTGTCCTTTCATACACACATACGCACACAGAGACACCTACCTAATGAATGTCATTGTGGACACTTTGGTCTTTTTATTACGTGTGAATGACAGATGACCCTGTCTTTCCAAGTCTCTCAAAGTTGTCACGGTAACCATATATCCAATAAGACTGAGGTATCACTTCCCCAAGTGTCACAAGAGACACACAGCAAGCAGGAGTCCCTTAGGCTTGTCCTAAGAGTCTCATTAACACACACTCGCCTTAGGGCCGAGCGGTTAGAGCGCTCAATCTCACATCCCTCACGGCACCACAGGCTTCTCAAAATGGAAATGATGACATCCGATGTAATAAATAAGCAGATATACCAGTTCTGACTGCTATGAAATGTGTGATAATTCACCTCAGCTTAAAGTATTCTACAGAAGCCGAAAGAGAAAACAACTTCTCTCCCTCCACATTGTGGTCGCAACATGCCATGCTGAGACAAAACAAGAGCTGGGTTTTGGCTGCGGCTTTTTAGCACTGGGGAAAAAAAGGTCAACGATCTTTTGTTGTTCAGGTCAGAACAGATCTACGGCCTCTCTGGCCCTCGGTACCGTTTCCAAGGGAACAAGAGAATGTGTTCTAGTCCCCAAAGGCCAACGGGTAAAATCAGTGCATCTCTCTGGGGACTTTAGAGTTTCTGTTAGGGGGAAAAAATGGAAGTGCTTATTGTCATAGAGTGAAAAGCCAGAAAAGGAGGACATTCGAAGAAGAAGCAACAATAGCAAAGGTCAACAGCAAAGGGATGCAGAGCCTGAGACTGCATTTACAGCAGAAAATACTGAAAAGGGGAACAAAGCTAGTTTCTGGTTTAGTAACTGAGTATGCTTTATGATAACTCACATGTCTTCTTCCTTCCACTTTCTGTCCTCCTACACCAGTGTACTGCACATGAGAAAATACTGTAATCATGAAGTGAGTAGATATAGGTATATGAAACACACACACAATTTACACCAATCAGCCAGACCGTTAACACGTCCACCACCTGAACAACGCTGATCATCAACTATATTCCAGCAAACTGGTGAGTGGACCACAGGCACCTGAGGCTCACCCATGCCCACTGGCACCATAGACCAGTCTGTCCATCCCTGTCCATAGGAAAGTCAATGCTGCCCGTAATAGGAAGGCAGAACACCCAGTGCACCATAGTCCACCTTGCATGGCTCCCAGCAGGTAAAGAGTCCAAGGTCACTGACCAGCAAATAAATTCCCCAGATCCCAATCCAATCGATCACAGAGTCCCGACCCCGCAACCCACAGCACCTAAATAATCCACTGCCAATGTCCTGGTGCCAGACACCACAGCACACCCCCAGGCGTCTTGTGGGGACACCAACCAAGGGTCCAGAGCTGCCACAGGGTCACAACAGAAATTCTAGATGCGGGTGGTTTTTAACGTTAATATTCTTGATATTAATCCTCCACGGTCCCTAGTTGGACTACAGAGGTTCCTAGATGGATGGATAGATATTATATTAATAATATTATCATATATATCAATCCATTTTGTATTAAACTGTTTAGACAAGTTTTCTTTCCCTGAGGTGTGTATACACTTTTTGTGGCTGACTATGCATATGTAGATACAAACTACCATATTTTAAAGCTTATTTATGAATTTAATTACTTACTTTTTGTGTTTGCTTTTGTGCATTGTATAGTGAACAGATATCATCTACTTCTGCTACATACAGGAAAAATAATATGAAGGACAAAATTCTCATTCAGTACATCAACACTTGAATCCCAAGATCTAGTCTTATAAAAGTTGCAATGCAGGAAAAAAGTTAATATGCACCATATTTTTCAAGAATGATAATTTTTTTCCCATTTCGTTTTGAACACTCTGTAAATATCTTAATTATGTTGCAATACTGAGTTGAATAAATGAAATAAGACAAGATCTACTCAATGCTGCTTACTTCAATACAGCCCGGACCGCTGCTAACCCAAAAACAAAACTCTGGTTAAATTGTCTCATCCCGTACAAGTAAGACAATCAGAAGTCCCGAATGAGGGGGGGATCAAGAAAAAAGGAAGGATCCACCTCTTTCTGGGCTCTACTGATAAGCCTTATTAAAATGAAGAAGTGAGCAGAACGAGAACACCTCAGTGCCTGCAGCTGTACTGAGGATTTAACACAACTAAAACGGAGATGACGGCCGCCTGCACAAAATGAATAACTCAATCATTAAAAGGGTGATAATGTGGTTTTGTGATTTGAGAGAATCTCTGTGCGTGTGGCTTATTCACGCCCCTGACCCTGTTCCAACCAACAGCTCTCAGCACATTAGCATGTTAATGTGGCTCTAAATGGGAGCTGGTAAGATTATCCTAGGCTTGGGAGAATCCCCATCCCGCCTCGCTGTTGACTTCACTGAGTGCTGCCGCTACCCAGTTATCAGTCTCTAGTCCTCTTATCAAAAGCCTGGAAAACTGCCCAAGGTCCATCTCGTTCACTCAGAGGCTTCTGACTGCTACTGCCTTTATAATACACACATACACACACTATGGCCATTTCATGCTACATCCACTTTCATTATATTCAAATATCCCCTTACACATCACTCCAAATACCATTATTGGCACTATATAAATTTCATTCTAGCCAGACTGTAAAGTAAAACTCACTTTAGCTTAGCTAAAGATCCGAGGAACTCCCACAGAGCTCGATCCTTATTTGCCCAACCTACAACTATGGTCTTATGCCCTATGGGTGATTAGTTTATCAATAGGGGCCTGAAATGTTTGCATGGCTTCCATGCACTTCCCAAAAGCTGACCACAAGAGGGGGACGCAGTAGGAGCACTGAGGTTAAGTGTTCAGTAAAAGGACACTCATTACCCACTTAAACTCAAACTTAAACTCTCATTTTATACGTTTAATGCATATCATTAAGGTGCTTCAGTGAAAGTAGTAGGAAAATTATGTAGAGAGTGAGGAATGTTACCCCGGACGCAGTGATGGATCCTTAGAGAGTTTAAGTGGTTAATTTTATTTATTAGGCATAGTTTAAAAAAAGTAAATGTTGATGTTATATGCAGTAATTAAATACATTGACATTTATGACCTACATCAATATAGAAAAACAACCTGCACCACGGACACATGGCCACCCTGCACCTTATTATAATAATGTAAACCCAAACATTTATTTTCTCTGTATTAAAACAATCCATGTTCGAGTGTTGCTCTTTAGGCTGCTCCCGTCCCATCTGATCCTCACATTTGACTTGGCACAGGTTTTACACTGGATGCCCTTACTGATACACCACTTCCCTTGGGCAGTGGTGGCTCAGTTGGTTAAGGCTGTGGGTTACTGGGTTTCTGATCGGAAGGTCGGGGGTTCGAACCCCAGCATCGCCAGGTTGCCACTGTTGAGCCCTTGAGCAAGGCCCTTAACC
>JAQQZT010000023.1:8172067-8183521 GCA_030068275.1 Clarias platycephalus
CACACACACACACACACACACACACACACACACACACACACACACACACACACACACACACACACACACACTATAGACAATTTGGGAATGGCAATTATCCTCATCTGCATGTCTTTGGAATGTGGGAGGAAACCAGAGTACCAGAAGGAAACCCACCAAGCAAACTCCTTGTACACAGACCCGAGGTGCGATGCATGGCAAGCCACAATTTTATTATTAGAGTAATTAGTTACAAACATCATAAAAATGGAAACTTGCATTAAAGCAACCAAAAGCAACTAGAACTGCATTAAGAGTATAACATTTGGTAGGGTTGAATCTGTGTTATACTGTATAGTCATACTTTTCAAATGGTTAATGAGACTTTTCTCAAAATAGGAGAGCTGAATTTATCCGTGAAGATCAGATATGTATGCTAAATGTGGTGGACGGAGATAAAGGTGAAAAACATTGGAGTGCTCCTTTAAGCTGGAATTAGTCCAGTGACTCGTTATTATCGTGGATTTATTCCTTTATCGAATTTGAACTACCGCATTGTCTTGTGTGTCCCGCAGGCCATTTCTCAGGCTGGATGCTGTTTAGGAAGTATTAATGTGCATGAGCAGAGAGGAGACTGGAGCAGGCTGACATGGCAAGACAATCAAGCCCAGTGTATTTCACTCTCAGTACCAGGCAGCATGCTGCACATAAAGGCTATCTGTCCCTGCAGGGCTTCTGTCTGTCAGCCTTCCTAGGTTCTAATTTTGTGACCTTACCAGAATAAAGAGAGAAAGAAAAGACGGAAAAAGCCGTCTTTCACTCTGTTTCAAGCTCCCCCCCCCCCCACCCCCCACCACTCACTGTGTCTCATGCACACTGCCGTGCTGAGATCGAGAAGTTCCCCTCCAGGCGAAATTGACTTCACACGATCACTTCCACGTCTGGTGACTGACATGAGCTCTCTAAAAATATCTCCTTCACCAGCAATGGATTGCTTTCGAGCTGCACCTCCTGTCAGAACACACTCGAATACAGAATGAAATGTGTATGTGTGTATGTGTGTGTGGCGGGGGAGGAGTGGCAAGAATGAGAAAAGGAACGAGAAAACTGACAGCAGTGGGAAAACAGTGTGCCCTCTGAACATGGAGTTATCAAGCAGCACCAAGCAGGGGTTGAGACACAGGATCAGACAAGCCTGAGGCTGCCTCACAGAATACACACACGCACACACACTCAGACAGACACACACACACACACACACACACACACACACAAAACAAAAACCTTCCCCTCATTCTTCTCAAACACATACTGAAGGACGTGGGATTGATGGAAATGATGTGTGCGTAGCAGAAGTCTGAGTGTGTTCCAAGTTCCCAGACGCAACATATTTGGCAGTTAGACAATGCGTGACTGTAGTTAATGTAGTCTCTCGATTCTATGCTTGTGTCTAAGGAAACGACTCTCCGTACCAGGTGGTGGCAGTAGTCTTTATTTGTTTTTAAAAAACAAAATCCAGAGATTGTCCACCTGCCAGTATTATTTTTGTGTACAGTTTGATAATTATGTGGGACATAATCATAACGTAATACATCATCATAATGAGTCCCTACTAACATGGTTGTACAGTATATGCTATCCTGGTTGTGAGTTATTTGGATAATCTGAGGCTATTGCCAAGAATTGTACTAGCAGTATATATTATATTTTATAGTATAGAACTGAAATAATATTAGATATAAAGATATTTATTACACTATAAGCTAACAACGAGTGATTCTATTATTCGGTCGATGGGGTCATGGGGTACAGATGACCCTGGCCCAAGTCCCAGTGGGGCCCATGCAAAGGTCTATGGATGATCCGTAAATGGGATCGAGTGCAGCAGTTTACTTACTGATGTCTATAAGTGGCAAAACAATGAATATGTATTTTTACATGATGAATAAATTTTTGTGTTATAATTACAATTTGTCATTTCATACCCCTCCTGCACTGTTATTGTGAAAATTGTGCGGTTTAAACCCTTGGCCAATCATATTGTCAATTATTCATCTTAAGGGTGGGCGTGCATTTGGCAGCATTAAACTACTATATGCGCCCATGTTAAAACTATATGAAAACCATATTTAGCCAGGAAACACTCAAGGGACTCCCATCCGTTCCACTGACAAAAAAAGGTCCAAAAACTACATTTCAAGAACATTATTAGAGAGTTTGATGCAAGAAAAGTCAGGTAAGGACTAAAACACTTTTACTTCCATCTAATTATTATTCTCTGGTCCATTTTTGCTACTCCTTGTTTTGTTGTCTGGTTAAAAGATTAATGTTATTGTTATAGATTAATCTGAATTATTTTTTTCTCCGTGATTTGAAATGACCATTGACTTTAAATGTGTGCTTTCTAACCATATTGGGTATACATATGCAAATGTCCCTGGACAGGACTATCGCCCTGAATTTGCAAATGGGTGCTGGCCACACTTATTTGAAAATGACAGTACAGCTAAGGCTTGGTGGTGGGGGTGCTGGAGTGAGAGTGAATGAGGGGCCCAGTCTGGAAAATGTTGTCCCCTGTCCATAATGTCTATTGCGGCGAGCCATCACAGAGCACAAGCAGACACACACACACTAGGGGTAATATGGAAACGCCACTCAAACTTCTATGCATGTCTTTGAACTGTGGGAGAAAAACCACCAAGCACAGAGGAAACATGCAAACTCCACCCAGACACAGGACCAGAGAGGCGAGATTTAAAATACCCCACCCTGGGAAGTGTGAGGCCACAGTGCTAAGCCACCATGCCACCTTTTCCTGGGGCCCTCTGAAGGCTTTACTGAGTTAGAAAATGTTTAGTTACAGCTTTGCCTATTATTTGTGCGAACTCTGACACTGGAGACTCCTTCCGTAATGTTCAATAATCAGACAGTTTATTCAGAGATTCAACGTGCATGTTTGCTATGTTAGAACTTGAACATTATAGAGAATGAATCAACACATTCTGACCAGTCAGATTTAAGTGTTTAACATAGTTGTGGTAATTAATATACTATTTTAGGTAGCTATGGATATTTAAAGGTAAACAGCTAAGGGTCGGAGTAAATTTCGCTTATATAACTGCAGTGCTAGTTAGCCTGACTGTGCATGCAGTGAAAATGACAAAACTAATTCACAGCTTGGTATTTGCACATGACAATTAGAGTCTAACAATTGGGGCATGACCTGGCAATCCTAGCTAACTTTACACTAGTTGCTCATTTCTCATGATAGGAGGCGCTTACCTGTTAAACACTCCAGTCTCTCTGCTTCCTTTCGAATCCTTTCCCTGAGTTTTAACGTTGGGGTTATGACCTTGTTTGAGCCATTGATCTACAACACTCTCCTCCAGGCCCTGGCAGAAAAAAACTGCAACTCTGATGATTCAGATATAACCATATTTTTCTGTAAGGCAGCACTATAATCATCATTCTATGGTCTTTATGTGAGAGACAGAAAGCAATTAGCCAAATCAACAGAGATTAATGCTTTGACTGTGTGTGTGAGGCAAAAACCATTAGTCTTCTTTACCAAAGGAGATTAAAAATGTGCTTTCTCTTAGTTCTCTAATTACAAGCCTGTGCATGTTAATGTCTCTCCAACTAGCCTGCGGTTTCTTGGCAATTAGCATAAGTAGCACTGATGGCAAGCTATAAACAAATAGAATACTCAGTTTGCTTTAATGAGATAAAGTCATGTAATATTCAGTTACTGCTCTGAAATATGTGAATTTAATGGCAGCTCTTTCATTCTCTGATGTATAAATGTTTTAGCCTGGCTTTGCCCTGGATATCCATTAAAGCCCTGTACACCATGATGGTGCAATAATGTTTTAATGGCTGTATGCCAATCTCATTTTACACACGCCTTGATAGTGTATGGTCTCACCTCAGTCTTTCGGATTAGCATGGGCAAAGGCTGTGGAATATACCATCAGGACTATTTTCTACAAAGACTTATGATGCAGACTATATGATTTTGGAGGAAGGCCTATATTTGGAAGAGTTTGCGCAGAAGCAGCAAGCGCTGATTTACAGGGTAATAAATGTCACTGTTTGTGACATATATCCTCGGTCCACGTGTTGAGCTGTGAGGCTTGGCAAGAAACAAGCGGTTCAGTTAGGTTTGGAGTCCAATTGTTGCTGTTATGATTGCATTCACAGCTAAATGATACCGAGCCAGGCAATGGATGTGACATCATGCTAGAGGTATGACTCTTTTAATCATTGCTCTGAGCAGTGATATGTGTTGGGTTACGTCCCAAATGGCAGTTTGGTTTGGGACGCAGCCTTCTACTTCTTTTTTTTGTCTCTACTGGAACAAATCGGTGCAGCCAAAACAACTTACTTGGGGAAATGAACCACAACCGCAAGCCGGGGTTCATATTAGCCCTGCTTTTGGATTGTACAGTTTTCAAGCAATTGTTGGGGGATTTGAACAGAGTTGAGGCAAGGATTATAACTGAATCAAGCATGAATCCCCAGTTCAGCAATGCTGTCGATAATACTTTGGGCTTGAATAAATGCTTAACTGTTACCAAGGCTGCGGGACTCATACCCGCGGTGCTGGTAATAAGCTGCATGCAGCTGTTGCCCTGGAAACACAACTGTCCGGACTGAGGAAAGAGAGAGCTCCTGGATCAGACAGAACAGATTGGTGTGGGAAGCTGATTACTGTATGATGGCCTTTATTAGGATGTTTTACTGTTGGCAAGGTCAAAACATCACACACACAAGGTGCTGGGACATAATGTAGTCTTTGAGTACCATTTGAGTGTCATGTTTCCAAAAGTCATTACATGTGAGTAAATTTCCTTAGGGCCGCATTTAAGACATTCCAGTGACTTTATTTTTTACAGTACATTTACATGCACTGTTAAGTCAAGAACACTTTATTTTATGTATAAATTAGATGCACACTGTCACCTCCAGGGTCAAGGCCTGAGCCTTGAGTATGGAGTTTGCATGTTTTCTCTTTGAGCAGTTAATGGTTAAGGCCCACTCTCAAGGGCCCAACAGGGGCAACTTGGTGGTCACAGGATTTGAACCTGGGACCGTCCAAACCGTAGTCCAATAACTTAATCACTGAGCCACCCCTTCTCTTTGATTGGTGGGTTTCCTCCAGGTACTCCGGTTTCTTCCCACAGTCCAAAGCCATGCGGATTAGGCAAATTTGCATTTCCAAATTGCCCGTAGTGTGTGTCTATGCGTGTACCCTGCAATGGATTGGCGCCCCATTCAGGGTGTTCCCCACCCTAAGTGCTCTAAGTCTCCTGGTATAGGCTTCAGGCTTTTTGCAACCTTGTATCCAGGATAAAGTGGTATAAACAATGAGTGAGTGAGTGGGTAAGATGCAGGCTATCCCTTGTGGTTATGGTGTTATCCAAAGGTGGACAACACCACCGTATTGTTAGTGGTGTCTTCTTCTTGTCCACATTTCGTTCGACATCCGGGTGAAAGCCTGTAGCAGGAACTGTGGAGCATGCTCAGAGTGCCTAATCGATTTCTATGTCCGATTGAGGTATACGTACAAGAGTAGCTTAACCAGACTTCAAAGCTTAGAGTCTGATTTTAGTTGGACTAAAGCAACATCCATATTCACAGATCATGCAGTTCATGTGGTACATATTGAAATGGAGTTAAAAGTTTGTGGTGCTCTGCCTTTATGGGTTTGTGGTAGCCTATGACTTCTCCACTAGGTGACTGGGAAATTGTATCCCAAGATCTAATATATCGAATACCATGGGCTCATAAGCTTGTTAACCCTTAGGTTGCATCTATATCTATGTTCTATTACAAATATGTAATAAAACCGAGTTTTTCTATTTGGCTTTAGTAAATATTAAACATGCTAGTGCTAGCAGCTATTTGGTACCTACTCTAGAAAGCCTGGACATGTTTATGTTTGTATATTGGTATGAGATCAGATATTCCCATGCCTAGACTATTGTCATGTGACATGAACAGCACTGTGGACGTTTTCACAGCTAGCATCCTGGATTGAACTGAGTGATAAATCTTTATATAAATATATAAAGTTTTTCCTCCTCTCTCTCCACAAGGCATCAGCTGCTTCAGGTATGGTTCACAATATCTAACACACTCATATTCATTCTGAGAAGATATTAAAAAAGCAGGAGTTTTTTTCCCCCCTCGAGGTAAAACATACAGTATAAATTAGAAAGAAATTGTAACTTGGTAATCTAGTAGGTGGTTGGAAAGCAAGACTGTGAACGAGGCTGGGTAAGTGAGGATGATTCCTAAAGCCCTGAGCAGCAAGATGGGTCACGAGGACCCCATTCTGGAGACTTTAGGAAACCCATAGTTATGATGTTTTTACCATCAGAAGTAGAAATGCCATAATATCTCTAAGCATAAACTCACGAAATATGATATTAAAATTTTACATTTGAAGTAAAAAAAAAAAAAGTGTTTTTGTTTGTTTGTATTTTCTACTCCATATCTTGATCAATATTCTGTTCTATACAGAATTGAAATACTCCAAATGTTAACTTACACTGCACTGGGTTTTTTGACACTGGCTCGTCAGTTGGCTGTCAGACTAGATTGCCAGCACACTGGAAAAACAACGGCATGATGGGTAAATTCTCCGCTTTATCCCGCTGCATGGCAATCACTGAAGTGTGGAGTGTCTCTGTCAGGTTGAGGTTTCTCAGTTTGACACTTTGCACTCAATATGCAAGACTCAACTGTCTATCAAATATGCAGGCCATCTTACTGAGTCCTGACCACATGCCTATTAGCTGCATCAATTCACAGACACACACATTTGCACACAATCTCACACATACAGGTTCTGTGTTCTTGATGTCCCTGATGTCCCAGATGTCCCTGATGTCAAATAATCTATTTCTACTGGTATTCTCCCTGAGAGACCTGCATTCTGACCTCCCCAAAACATTGTGTCACCCCTAAGATGTTTGGTCTGAGTATTCTTCTCTCTCTCTCTCAGCCTCACTCGTCCCTTCCTTCCCCCAAGGGACAACAGGCATGTCAAACCCAGATCTGAAAACACATTTTCAGCTCCGGTGAGCAATCGACTGTAAGGATGTGCTGAGCTGCTTGTCTCTTCTCCTCTTTTCCCAAGCCTTTTTTTTTTTTTTTCACTTTTGGACAGGCCAATAAATCCATATCGCCCAATGACACAGTACTAACACTTATCACAACTTTTTACACATGCATCGCCTTCTCATTTCTGGCCAGGGATGTTGTGTGTTGTGTTCTGTGTGTGTGTGTGTGTGTGCGCATCACCGGCGAATGCATTGTTTCAAGAGGATGCTGTCTACACAACAGCTCTATCGATAATGAGCTTCAGGGACCAGTGAAGTAGCAGCCGCAAGGAGCTGCATTAAAACCACTCACTGAGGTCTGCTAATTAGTTACTGGATGTAAACAACTGTATTTTCTCTAAGAGATGCTTGAAAATAATGTGCCGTAATCCTTCCTGTGGAATCTTTAGGCCGTGGGCTTTTTAATTAGCTGACTTTTTATATGCGGTAAAGTTCTCCTTATGTTGTAGCTGATAAAAACAAATATAAAAAAATGGTATTTATGATCTATCCATCCATCCATCCATCCATCCATCCATCCACAGTAATTCCAGTGCAATAATTTCAATGATAGATTTCTATTATGCGGCACAGCAGCTTAGTGGTTAGCACTGTTGCCTTGCTCCTCCAGGTTCCAGGTTCGATTCTCACCTCAAGGTCTGCGTGCATGGAGTTTGCATGTTCTCCCTGTGCGTTGTGGTTTTCCTCCCACAGTCCAAAAACATGCCAATTAGACTCATTGGCGTTCCCAAATTACCAAATTGTATGTGTGGCCTGTCATGGATTGTCACCCCATTTGTTTCAATGCACACATTGTAATGTGCTGTACTAACCCCTTCCCTGAGACGTTTTGCTTAATCTATGCCTAAGCCTAGTGAGAGTAATAAAATTTCATTTTTTAACAAGGAAAATTGAAATGGTGACATTTTTTTAAAGGAGATATTTATTGAACATTTTCATAGTAAAGAGAATTTTATACTTGAGTCACTGAAAGTTAATTGTCTCAATATGAGGAACAGGTTATCTACAGTAGTCTGTTTAACTGTAATGTAGCTTACTCTCAAAAATTAGCTAATAGTATGCTCACAAAAAAGCAGAAGCATCTTACATGTCAACCAGCTGTGCTTTTTTTCTTTTTTTCTTTTTTTTTTGAAATCAGCGTTTTGTAACTTGTGGTTATGCACACTTGTGTGTAAGAGTACAGTTGGAAGGCAAGGGAGCAGTAAGGGAGGGATTTTGTTTTTAATCAGGAGATTCATTTGAATCTGAGCACGCTGAGCACATGCATGTCAATCAAAATGAGCATGCAGACAAAAAGAAAAACAAATAGGTTGGAATCAGCAAAAAACACCAAAACCAGATGAAAGCCTTCATAAAAAAAAAAAAAAGAGTATCTGCGTTCTATATGTTACTTCATTTCTAAATTAGCACAGCGGTTGGTAAGGCCTAATTTAAACATGACCATTTCCGAGAATCAGCAGAAAACAAACAATATACATTGTTTTGCTCTCTTTCTGTCTTTTGAGGACACTTTACCGCCTCCATGTTCCACTCTCCCTGGGAGAACATGCTCTTTTCAAACAGGAAGTGGGTGCTGAGGTCAAGAGTTTTGAGAAACAGAAAATGGCACTACACGGGAAGTGCGTCACAGATTAGCAGGGCTGCTGCATGTCTTGGAACACCACAGATTGACCGCAGTCTAAAATTTGTATCGCTTACAGCGCTAGTGCACTTTTGCAGTGGAACACAAACAGACCACTCAACAGCTTTAACTTTAACCACAGCAACATGAGGCGCAGACACCGAAACCTAGCCGTTAGCAAATCTATTGTCTGCAAGACATACAGAGCGGAGTATCGGTTTGAGAAAACACTCTGATGTTGTTCTCACTTGTACCTTATGAAACTTTTACTGGGGCCTACAAGAACAGGGGGAGAACTGCACAACCAGACTAAAAATATAGCGAATTCTTGTGTGATGTATCCTGTTTGATAGGCAGTTAAACTGTACGATGAAAGGTGGTTTGATGTTAATGTGGAATCAAAGGAATTTGTTGCAATATTTTATGACATCCCCATCACATACTGTATATAGTGTATGTATGTATGTATGTATGGCAGGGTGGGAAAACCCATCAGATATCACTATGACAGTGTTCTGGCAAAGAGCCAAATATTATGAAAAAATTATCGGGTTTTTCTGGCTTCCTACATACTGTGACACTAGTCTAAAAAAAAAAAAAAAAAAACACTTAAATATGTATAGTAGGCTGGGAAAACCCCTTTTGGAGATCTTGTCAGGTTGAAAGGGCTCATGTAACTGGTGAGATTAATACTCCTACTAGGGTCAATTGTGGTGAATCGATGTGAGGGGTGATAAATGTGAGCAGATAAAGAGCAATGCTAATGACCTCCCTGAAACGTGAAACATGATTAGGGGACTAGGACTCACCATGTTCATAGACATGCAAGTGTCTGTAACTGGGAAGTGGCATTGTGGAGCAATCTCCTGGACTCACTACCTGCAAGATCGGGGTCAGGTGCAACACCAGCCGGACGTTCTTAGGAAAATTCAACCACTGGATTGAAGCCTGGTCTGGGAAAACTATTTCCATGGCATTTAAAAAAATTTTTTGGCTATTTGACAAAAATTATTGCGACTTTTGACAGCTGTGCCCAGACTGTAGGCACGTTTACTCAAAGAGAAGAAAAAGATTTGATTACTGTCTAGCCTGGAAAACATACAAATGATGTGGATGACTAGCATCCAACCATTCAGGACAAGGCCTCTCGGATTACTCGTTAAATCATAAAGCTATCGTTCAATCATTTTAACACAGACGTGCGTTTTTTTTTGTGAGGTTTTTAAAGTTTCAAAACAGCTAGCTTAGGCTAACCGCAGTCAAAATTTCAAAATCAACCGAAGTAAGAGTCAAAAGTCTCCCCGCAGATTAAATCTAATGGGTAAACTCCATCATAATATGCTTCTCATGCTTCCAACATCAACCCTGTGTTTACGGTGCGGTCGGACGTGGCTTAATTTCTTTCTCCGCAGCCGCAACTACGCACATGCCAGAAAGGCGGGCAGACGACAGACTCCTATAAATCTGGCTGAGTTTACGTCCAGGGCTGTAGTGAAAACAGTTTAGTAATGAGCCACTGTGTGTGTATAGTCACGCTGCCCACACAGACAGAACAGAGCAGCACCTGTGGCTAAGCTGAATCTACAGTAGCTTAGGTTCTTACCCGGGGCCCACCCAAGTAAGAGTGCACATCACTGGTGTGTGTGTGTGTGTGTGTGTGTTCTTGTCCATGGCCTACAGCGACGCTACGCACCAGGGCCTATGAAATATGAGCCTTTAATGAGAGAGCAGTGAGTCAATGGAGCATCACAGAGACCACGTCAGGCTCAGTGTGTGTATGTGTGAGTGTGTGTGTGTGCGTGCAGCATAAACCACAGCTTTGCAGAAGGCTGTAATTCACTCACCACGAAACCACCGTCGCTGTTGCTACTGCCTGTGCTGATCCTGAAGAGACACACACACATACACACCACACCACCAGCCCTCCATGTTTGTTTACGCAGTGTCAAGAAGCAGCCATTAAAAAGGGGAACCGCTTTAAAAAGGAAAAAAAAAGGTGTGTGTGTGGGGGGGGGATGGGGAGATGGGGGGGGGGGGGGTCAGAGCAGACGTTTGTCATGTTGGAGGGCTGTAATTGCACATCTCGAGTGATGTTTTATTTTTCCCACTGACCTCTTAAGATAAACTAGAAAAGCCACTTAACACTGGGTTGCCTTTGCCAAACAGTTCGAGAGAGATTGAGAGGCAGAGGAGAAACTACTTAGACTGCAGCTCTAGTGTTGTGTGTTTGTGCGCATAATTGTCACATTCGTGTCACTGTTTTAAATTCACCCGAGCTGCCTTTTCATTTACAGCATTCGTCGCCGCTATTGGGAGCGAACTGTTAATTTGAAGCGATCCAGAGGGTATATGAGTACATATATGAGGACGCAGTAAACTGCAGGCCGTCCTCTTAGCTCATCGCCCTCGGCACATGATCCTTCAGAGGCGGCAAGCTTTACTTCCTGCAGTGCGTCTGCCTTCTGCCTGACTCCAATTAGGATTAGACACAGAAGGAGCACTTCCATATGTGCTCTCTCTCTCTCTTTCTCTCTCTCTGTCTGTCTTTGAAGATATCTTCATTTCCAGTAGGTCTGCCAAATACTGACTGTATATTCAATTCACTTTTGTACCTGCTCTCTCTCTCTCTCTGTCTCTCCTTACACACATACTATATACACTCACCTAAAGGATTATTAGGAACACCTGTTCAATTTCTCATTAATGCAATTATCTAATCAACCAATC
>JAQQZT010000023.1:8204725-8216259 GCA_030068275.1 Clarias platycephalus
TAGATATATATAGATATAGATATATATGGTTCTTTTGTTTGTTTGTTTTTTTTAACTTGGCTATTTATTCCATATGTTTGCAGGAGGCAGGAATTGTTACAACCAAAAAAAGATGGAATTCACTGGTAGGTCAATGCTCATCTTATTAAAGTTTGTTCAGAGATGTCTAATCCACATGTTAGGCCGCAGTTCTTCAGTAGGAATCATTCAGTTAGTCATTCAGTCAGAACAAAAAATAGATTTTATACATTAATAAAAGGTTAAAGTCAAAACTCTTACAGGCTAACTGATTCATTCAGGCACTTTCAAGAAGATTTTATGAAGATTTAAATATCAAGAGAATTTATTTTTAAAAGAATTCTCTTCATTCAACAGACACCAAGACAATAAATGAGAGAAAGCCAAAAAAAAGGTTGCTCCTGCATAGTGATGCACAGTGGTTCATAAGAAGGAAGAAAGTGGAGCTCAAGAGAAGAAGCAGGGGATAAAGAGGAGCACAAAGTGCAGAGCGCCTGGTGGCCTGGAGTCGGAGTTCACACCTGCAGAAGTCTCAACTGTCAGCTCTAGCTTGCCGTTCTAACATAATCTCTCTAATCCAGAATCATCCAAGCAGCCAGGCACTCACTCCATCACTCTGTAATCCTCGTTAATCCCACTGAGTCCACACTCACTCAGGCCGCTGTCGAACATACCACAAACCCCATCGACCAGTGCACTCCATATGCATCTGATCATCTGGTGCATTATATACCGTTTCTTAAAAAATGAATACATAAAAAAAATAAAGAAAATACACTGCCTGGCCAAGAAAAAGTCACACATGCTAAAATTTCAACCAATCACCTTTAGCTTTGGGGACAGCACATATACAGCCAGTTCATGTGTGAAAATGATTCCTTATGTCTTTAACAGTTTGAGTCCTGGAATAGTCCTGTGCCATCAGGGAAGAAGAACTCCATAGATGTGATAACCTGGTTATTCAGCACAATCAGGTCGTCAGCTGACTTGATTTTATTGCCACATAACACTGCTGAGCCGAAACCTGACCAACTGTAATAAGCCCAGATCATAACACTGCCTCCAGAGGCTTGTACAGTGGCCACTGTGCATGATTGCTTCATGCGCTTCCCTTTCTTATCCTGATGCACCCATTACTTTGGAATAAGGTCAGTATGGACTCATCAGACACCATGACCTTTTTCCATCGCTGAAAAGTCCAATCTTTATGCAAATTCAAGCCTTTTTTTTTCTGATTAGTCTCACTAAAAAGTGTTTTTTTTTTTATTTTATTTTTTTATGGCCACACATTGGGATTCATCCCAATCCTGTGCCTCCTCATCACATTGTGTGTTTATGGAAATTACTTACTTTCACTATTAAACATACTGTAGCTATGTTTTTTTTTACAGCTGATATTCTACCATGGAAATTCACCAAGTGTTTAAGTGATCTCTATTAATTTTTTTTCTTCCGACCACATTTTTCAACAGAGTTGACATTTCAGCACAGTCTTTCAGGGTTTTTATAATGTGTCGAAGGGTTCTTAACTCAACAATTTTGATTCTTCAGTTGTTTCCTTTGCTTGATGCAGTCCAATAATTTCCCCCGTCTTAAATGGTGACCTTTTTGCTTAGGCGTGTGATATGTAGATCTGGCTAAAATATCTGGTCAAACATTTAAAATTTTGGTTTTTAAATCACCTTAAAGAAATAGCTAAGATTTTTCCACTCCTGGCATAAATCAAAATTTAGTTGCATGTAAATGCATTACAATAGGTTTTGGTCTAACCAAGGTTAAACTACCCATAGGTCTTTTTTCCAGGAAAATAATTAAATGACAGAGTTAAATTCGTAGTTAATAGACCGTAACTTTGAAATAAACCAACTTGATTTGGCTCAGTGGAACTGCAGAAACTTCATATAAGCTGAACTTTGGAATGTATTATTGCCCAGAATGAGGGTTGTGGAACCTGGTCATGATTACTTACATTGATTGTACTTGCATTTTAGGTGATAAACCTCACAGTCAGTATGCAGAAAATTTATAAAAAAAAATAAAATAAAAAAAGCTATTGTAATGCACTTTCATGCACTTCAACTTTGATTTAAGACAGACTTGAAAAATTCCGAACTATCCCTTTAGCTCCTTAACCCACATCATCATCCACGTAATCAATGCATTCATGAATGTAGCTGGGCAAGAAAGGGCGAGAGAGAAGCAGAGAGACGGAGAGAAAGAGAGAGAGCGCAACACACAGCGAGAACAGTTTGTATTTTGCATAATAGATATAAAGATAGAGAGAAATAACCAGAGAGAGAGCACATAAAAAGAACAAGCTAAGAAAAAAAAACCCTATTGATTACTTTGCATAAGATCATGGGAGAGATTATCTTGCACAGAGTGTGTTTTTCCCTGGTCAGAGAAAAGGCGATGACCTTGTTTATCTCCGTAGTATTTCACAGCACTCGTGACCTTTGACACCTCCGCATCATCTTTATGTTACGATTTTAAACTGAACACAAGGAGTTTTTTTTTCCAGCTGATGTCATGTCCTTATGAAAGAGAACCACGTCAATTTCCTTGCTCTCACTTTTCCCCCACATCTTCTTCACCCTTTTCTTTTCTTTTTTGCTTTTGTCTGGTTTTCTGTTTAGCTCAAAAATGCAAGAGGATGAAAGGACAGAAGGTACTCTCTCTCTCTCTCTCGCTCTCTCTAACTGCAGCAATAGCTCATCAAGCCTTCTCTTTCTGGGGAGGTGGCCAAGTGGAGTGTGACAAATCTCCATTTCCTGCAAGCGTACAAACTCATAGGGGTCCCTGTAAAATTAGAACTCCACGACCATGCCGCCTAACGCTAATTTCATTTCTTGAAAATTAATAAGTGTTTTTTTCCCCCCCTTCCTCCTCCTTCTCCTCCTTCTTTTGCCTCACTCATTGCATTCTTTTATTTCCTCGACAAAAAAGCATTATTGAGGAGGGAGAAAAAAAAAATCAGCTTATGCACCCGTAATGAGCCATTGTTAGGCTAATCCCATGCTGGTTGCCTTATTGTTTATGGAATAAATGCTTGATTATCAGCGTGGGAACAAAAAACTCTGTTTCGCTGCAGGCCAAGTGCCGACTCGCTCCCCCTCCTATTCTTGTTGTTGTTGTTGTTGTTTTTAACAGTGCCATTATATCCTCTCTGCTCCGCTGTTTATTGTCATCATCATTATTGCGTCCTGCTTGACGAGAAAACCACTCTCAGTAATTAGGTGATTAATTACTAAAGTAACCCAGTGTGGGTTAAAGTACCTCAGGTGCATTAAGTAGCAAATGCTGCATATTCATAAACAGCCGTAATACATATCAGTGGGATATTGGGGCTGCACTGAGAGGACTCAAAGTCATTATCAGTAAACATTTAGTAGAAATTACAGCTATATTAAACACTATAACACCTAGAAGTAGTGTCTGAGATGGAAGACAGGGTCAAGCTCATGACCATTAAAGACAAGGTATCCACCCCTTACATGCCAGTTGTAGAGTAACACTGCATTTGACATAGGAACAACCATCCATGCATTTAATCTGTAAAGTAGTCAAAAACAATCAATACCATCATGTTTCCCTTTTATTAGCAACGAGACAGTCAGATAACTATTATGATAGAGGTACCAGAGGCGTTCAAGTCAAACCAGGACTTTGGATTGTGTAGAATAACAGAACACAGTTACATACAGCTTCTTTAAAATGTTTGCACCATTCAAATGTTTCCCCTGCGGCTACGAGTCTCAACACTGTGCGGTTCTTTAAACCTACTGTAAATGTCAATCAGCTTTAACTTGTGCTTTGACTTGCCCTCAAACAAAAATCTGTATAGGCAATGTTATAGATTAAACAAACCGATATTTATCCATCTAAAGCAAATACTTATACAGTAAGTCAAGTTGAGTAGTGCTACTTTGTTTTGTTAACATAACTAACGGAACTCGTTGAGTCGAGTAAACGCAGTGAGTTGAGTAAACCTTCCCAAGTAGGAATTCTGAGTTGAAGTGGTTGTTCCTAGTCGGAGTTGGGAAACAGATTTTTTCTAGTCACATACAGCATACTGTACAGTATATACAGGAACAGGCTACTGCCCGGTGAGGGCCTTAAACTAGTGGAGTGCAGCCAAGTCAAATTATTTACAGCCATAAATTAATAGCAAATGGTTAAGCATTAACAGGTGAATTTTTTCCCTATTCAGTCACATTAATCACTTATAGGTACCTTTTCAAATTTTAGCGATAATCATGCAGCAAAGAGATTGTATATCACATCGAATCGAAATCAAATTGAATATTAAATGCTTCTTGTTTCTTGTGTTTCAAAACAATCAAATAAACTACATACCTTTAACTATACTGTGATACCAAATACCTCAAAAATTATTAACATGCTTCGCACGATATCTTAAAAAACATACAAACAACAGCAAAGCATGTTTTCCCCGCACTGCAAAACAGTGGTTCAAATATTACTGGCACCTTCTAATGGTGAAACCTTCCCTGGAGTGAATCACAGCACTGCGCCTCTTCCTGTAATGACTAACAAGATTAGAAAACACTTGTAGAGGATCTTGGACCACTCCATCATGCAGAACATTTCAAGCTACTTGGCATTCTTAGAGGTTGGGTCAATTTCTTCAAGTGGTTGAATGGAAAATCACTGTGTAATCCATATACTGTATATTTGATTTATAGAATCATTTCCTTGAAATAATAGTACTAATACTACTCTTACTACTACTACTGCTGCTGCTGCTGCTACTACTACTACTACTAATAAAAATAAAATATAGTAATAAACTACATACAATATTAAATGCAAAGTCAAGTGTTTAAATGCTAAATTTACATCCATAATAATTGTCAGCAGTCAGTTACATTTAAAAAGGTCCTTAAATCTCACAAATAGCTTGAAATTACTCAAGATAAATTCTTCAGCAAGCACTTTGCCTTGATCAGTGTCATGGTGGATCCAAAGTCTATCTTTTGGAACACTGGGCACGAGGTGGGAATAAACCCTGGATAGGTATCTAGTTCATCACATGCACAGTGGGAAGACTCACTCACACCTACTGTAGAGATACTCTGGAATAGCCAAACCACCTACTGGCCTGGTTTTGGGAAATGTGAGGAAACTTAATAACATGGGGGGGGGGCACATATGTAGGGTGAACAGGAAAAAAACAGTTCAGTGTAGAGATGTTTGTTAGAACACGAATCACCATACATTCCTGCGCTGCATTTGGAATAATGCTCAGAGACATTCACATGCATGTTCAAGCCATGCGCTCAAATTAAACTGTTTAGACTATGGCTTGTCCTTTTGTAGCCGTATGTAATGGGCTTGTCTTTTACACCTCTTCAGACAGCTAATCAGGAGGGCCTCTTGTCCTGCTCTCAGACCCTGTGAGACTTTAACGATGGTCATCTCTGTGATCATTGATGGCAGTACGGGGGGGGGGGAGGGGGGAGGTGTGATGGCCTTTGCTTCTCAGATGCAGCAGAGATAAGACAGCTTTCAGTGCAACCAAGGCAACACGGATCAATAGACCAGGACCAAGAGGAGGACGAGACAACAACAACATCATCTCTCTCAAGATCATTTCCCTCTGCAGCTAGCTACATCATTAGTACCTGCCATCATTAAGCATGCATTACCAGGCTGTCAGAGAAGCAAAGTGTGAGAGCTTTGTGTTTAATGAATATGGATGCTCTCTCTCTTTCTCTCTCTCTCCTTTCACTCGGCACGCTTTCATTTCCCTCCTTTCTACCTCGCTGACTCCAGAAAGATTAGACTGAATGAAATGAACTGAGCTCTCAATCCACTGGAAACGGTGAGCATACTTAAGTGAAAAATTTGTGATTGAGTAGTGTGCTTCAGGATTATGGACACATTTATCAAATTGCTTGCTCATGAATTAGTAATATAGCATTGCGAATCTTATACAAATGTCTAAATGCAATTAGTATGATATTGGATGGTTGTACTACAGTGGCTTTTATGGCATATTATAAATGTGTTATCTGCTTTTAAGTTTGCTAATGTGATGCGTTTAGGGCAGTTTAATCCTACTTACCTTGTATAATAACTGCATCAGCAACATCCATTTCAGGACATTAATATTAAATCAGCACTTAAAGGAACTGTCCAGAATTTAAAAATCTAATTTCTATGTACAACATTTGTAGTGTATGTAGAACATTCAGGAGAAAAAGCGCTATCTGCCCTCTTCCACATACATAACCACACGGACACACCTGATTGGTTATGACTGACAAATGGAGGGAGTAATGCCAACTCAGAAAACATGGCCAATTTTGCTTTCATGGCCCCTAGCCGCAATATCTCTGGACATAGCGAGAATTTCAGAGACAATGCACCACTTGAGACTTGCACAACTCTTGCAAACATGATAAGTGGGACTATAGCTAGCACAAGTTTTAACTGAGAGAATTTTATGACTGAAAACTCGAATTTATACACTAAATATGATTGAGTATTTATGAAATTTCATATATGTATTTTTTAGAGAGGATTTAGATTTAACCATAGGATGGGAGATTGTTAAGGAAGAACTCAAAGTATAGTTAAAAGATAGCTGATTTTTTAAATCTGAACAAGACCTCTGAGCTACAACATATGCAATAACAACTTCCAAGATTATAGTTTATAAAATTCTGTTGTTATAAGTGGTGTTAAATGGTGCACTGGTCTTAAATGAGTAGGAGGTTTGAAAATAATGGTTGAGATAGTGGCATATAGATAACATGCTAATTGCATAATGACATTAAGGTTTTCTAACAATTATTTTTTTTTTTTTTACTGAATTCCTTCTTTTTATTTATAATTTAAGTAAAAGGGTCATAGTTTGTGATCATGGTGGTTCCGTGGTAGGTTTCTTGCCTGCCATGTGGAAGACCAGTTTCGATTCCCAGCCAATATCCAAAAATCCCAGTCACTAGATGCAGTGTTTGTCCCAAGCCTGAATAAACTGCAAAGGTTGCATCAGGAACAACATTAAAAACAATGAAAAAAAGAAGGAGAGAATTTATTTATCTATTTCAAGGCATCTTCAGATAAATTGGATGATGAAACTTAATGTCATGGAAAAGTCCAAATAATTCTTAGGGGTGAATTTGTTCAGGTAGCAGCATTGAGGAAATGTTGTAAAGCATTAATAATCTATATTAGAAGGTATCTTATATGCTTAAAGCATACAATGCGACACAAATTCACAAATAATACTATTGTGAAGCATTTCAACAATTATATTTCTATGTAGTGACATTGGGCTGGAACAGGCAAAAGTGCTGATAGTGTACCTCAATGTTGTAGACTTGATGGAGAGATGTTTAATATGCTTGTGGGTACATAGCTTGTTGTGAAGGCTATATTATATATGTTTCAAATGTGTTTTAACTTAACATTATGTTCATAGTTGTGAATACAGTACCAAAACCGCGGAATCACTCTTTTATCAAATCAGACGTGCTACACAAAAGGATCTGTGCATTTCCTAAAAGCTCTCTCGCATGAGAACCTCAACCAGGAGGCCTGTGCCGAATTATCAGCTACCTGGAAACTGGAATAGTAAAGTCAGATGTCAGAGAAGATGCTTTAATTATTTAACAGGAATTTTATGCACAAATATCACAGCTTGCCAAGCCATTTACCATGGATTCCCCAGGGGATCGCCTGTCATCAAAGATCGAAATTATATATTTATAACGCAGGATATTGCAGCAAGTTTGTTTATAGCTTTATCCATTTTCTAGGGGTATTTTATCAGAAAACATCCAAGCTGTCTACCTTTTATGCCCAGGGCAGCGCACACACACACGCACACACACACACACACACACACACAGTAAACTGAAAGAGCAAGTTTTCCATTATTTTCCAGGTTTCAGCCACGGCCGTTCTATTTCCCTGTATGTATGTGATTGGACTACAGAATGAGAAATCGTTTTACAAAGAATGTGTTCATCCACTCATCATCCATGTGTCCGAGTATACAGGTTATGCCATTGCTGAAAATCCACACTACCAGCCCAGAGTTAAGTATTATAAGGTACTAGGTGCTTGTTGAGAATGAATCAGAATCAAAACCATTATAAATCTAGGCAGACAGTGTGATGATGATGATGATGATGCAGTATAATTATTCTTTAAATGAAGATTCTACACTCTTAATTCAATTTAGCCCCCAACCAGGATTAATCATTAGCAGGTCAACTAGACCTTAGATTACAGGCGCACTTTCACATCACATGCATTATCTTTTATCCTTTTTCTCTTCATCCTGAACATCTCACTCTGAAAGGCAATTGAAACGCTGGCAGAATTACTATAACCAATGAGGCAGAGCCTATCAGGCAGTAAAGCCAAATGACAGTGACACAGAAATTTTAGCCTTCAAGAGAGACATTAACCTCTAAATATCACACCTAATGATGCCTTAAACTCACTGAAAAACTGTAGTTCCACTACATTCACTGAAGCAAAAAGACATCTAATGGGCCGGCTGAAGTTTCCTGCTTCTTGATCTCAGACTGGATTTTATATATAGGTCCACCCGAAGGAACAGAACAATCATTCTATCTGACTATCCAGAGACACCTTTAGAGATTTAGGAGACAAAAAAGGTTACGCTTTAATACTTTATGGAAAAATGGATGCTCTCCAAAAATATTCCTCACCATTTCCACGAACAGACCAGTATCTTACATTTGAAGGGACAGCAGTAAAAATCAGCCAGTAGAATTCTGACAGATGAATCAGTCCAGGTCAGACAAAGAGGCCAGACATTAAGATGAAGGCTAACGCATCTCTGTCTGTAAAGGAAGCTTTTAGATGGAAAGAAAGAACCGAAGAAAAAAAAAAAAAAAAAGCCCATGCACTGCACCAGGACCATATTAGAATTAACTCCAAAAGCACACAGAGCAGGTCTGGTCTATTTATCTTTTATGGTAGGTTAAGAGCAGTTCTCAGGTACCTCAGGCAGGTCTTAAGAGAATCCTGAAGTTATGAAGATGGCATCATTTTATCAAAGCGTGACCTTTGATATTCCTATGGAGGAAAGCAGGGTGTGGACATGAAAATTAATTCAGATCAAACATGAAAGAAGAAGATGTATGTATGAGACTACAAAGAGAAACAGTAATAATGTAGCAATTCAATATATCTACGCATACAGTATTAATATTTTTCCTCCTAAAACAATCAAAAGATGCAAATAAATATTTAACACATGCATCAACTCTGAATAAGAAAAAAAAAAAAGAAAGTGGTTTAAATATGGTGTGAATTTTTTGATAGACCCAGTGACAAACCCAGCTAATTAGCTAGCTAACAATATGACTAAGGCAAACATGTAGCTCACTCACTTATCGTCGTTACCCTGTATACAGGGTCAGCCTATCCCAGGAGACTTAGGGCACAAGGCAGGGGAACCAATCCATCACAGGGCACACACATACACACTTACAGTACATGCTCATTCACACACAACAGGCAATTTAGGAACATCTTCCTATCTAGCTAACTATTTAAGTTCCTGTATTGTCTACAATAATATACTTAGCATTTAAAGGTGTTTAGATTTTTGTTTAGAACTTTTAGCTTTGTTAACTAAATGGCATTTCTGTTTCAGAGAATGTAACTTTGATAAATAGCGCTAACATGGCTAAGTCACTAAGCTAGCAACATTGCTTGTCTTTATGTGTTGTTATGGGTCTTATTGTAACTGAGACCGTTTTGAGTAAAAAAATACTTTCATACCACTTGAATGCGTACAGTGATACTGGAAAGGTGTAAGTACTACTAGGAAATAAAATATCTGTGTAAAAATGAATAGAAAAACTGCATAGCTACTTGTTCATTAAAATCTAGAACATACCCAGATTTTCTAGATTTTCCCAACCAAAATAATCCAGCTGTACTGTATGCCCTTCCTTGTCTTGTCTGCGATGTCGCTGCTACGGTGTGGTCTCTCCTATTCTGACTGACACAGTACACACAAGGTCAGGGGCACAGGCAGAGTGCTGAATCGAAGTAATGGATGCTTGGCGACATCTTGGCCGTCCTGAAACTAATCTGAGCTGGAGATGTAATTGTCCTCTGTCACCACTCGGCCTAGGTTGAGTGACTAGCGCACACTATTATGTGCTATAAATTGTTTGTGGTTCAATGAGCATCCCAGCGACATGATGACACTTCACTGACATGAATTTTAAAATTAATTTCTTTCCTCAAGAGGAACATGTAGAAATCACACACATGTACAGTATGCTGACCTTTTTTATGATTCCTATTGTTTATTCAATTAGCCGTTAAGAAAATGCATATGTATATATTATTTGTGCTTGAGCATGAAAAAATAAAGTATGTACAGTTTTGCTTTGTCGGTAATATTGATGTCTGAAAACGATGATCCCATTCTCTGTAAAGTACAGCTTTGAGATCAGCCCATGATCACCCAGATTAGCTCTGTGGTTACAACGATTTGATCCTGGTACAGCACATTCCCATCCTACCCTGCAGCCAGAAGCAGTTTAGTCAGATTGATCTGTAATTACTGCAGAGAGCCAAAGACCACTCATCCTCCCAGTAATTAAGATTGAAAATGTTACCAATCAGTTCGGCTTAAGGCCATCAGCCTGTGCCAGGGCCAAGAGCTTTCAGCTCAGTGTTGTTATCTCTGTCTCAAATACAGCGAGTCTTTACTAATCACTACAGATAGGCTCCTCATCTACGCCGCTTTCAGTCTACAGCCAGCTGTCGCTAATTCGGAACGGAAAACTGACACCTTACGTTACATTACATAAGCATGGCTGCCAAGCAGGAGCAGACATGAGTGGAGTTGCACGCTTGCACAATTTAGCATCGTGTCATGATAGCACAGGAGTTGTTCATTAAAAGAAATGTATTTTTTTTAAAAAGAACGAGTATTCGCTTCACGGAGCAGCGTCTCCCGCTTAAAAGGTCATCCTTCGGTGTTTCGGCGAAGCTTCACGGATGAGTTTGTTTTATGAGACTCCTCAGAGTGCGCCGGGGTATTACTGACTTGTACACGCAGCACATTTGAGCAGAGCCAGTTTGATTAAGAAGGTGATTTTGCTGCTCCCTAATGAAGGCTAATGAGAATTACAACACTCTAGCTCAAGGGGCATTGAGCTCATTAAGCAATCAAAGAGAATCTCTCTCTCAACTCTCTCTCTCTCTCTTTCTCTCTCTCTCACACACACACACACCAGCATTAAAGGAAATAAATATGGCTTGAACAGGAAAGACTAGATTGCCTATTCATTACCTATCATAGAACTGAATCCCCGTATGCAGATTTGTGCTGATGCAAGGCCAGGCAAGGACATCAATTTGGGAAGGAGGACACATTTCTCATGGCACCCAAGTCATCCTATGATTAAATTATCTATAATGTATTAACTGACTTTTCATATTACTCTAGCCCAGTGGTTCTCAAGAGGTCTGGTTCTGGAGACCCC
>JAQQZT010000023.1:8238002-8254643 GCA_030068275.1 Clarias platycephalus
ACTGCATACACACACACACATACTGCATACACACACACACATACTGCATACACACACACACATACTGCATACACACACACACATACTGCATACACACAGAAAGTAAAACAGAGAGCATTTGTTATGAAGAAGCTCTGATTTAGATTCTAAAGCGCTTGTATCAGAGTCAGACTGGGAATAAAAAAACGAATCATCATTAATAAATGAACACGAGATAAAAAGAAAAGCCCAAATCCGTCTGTTTTATGCGAGTCTTTAATGCAAATGGAATTTAAAATGAGCTGGAGCTATCTTCAGAGACAGTCAGTGTTTTTCACCAACCTGTTATTAAAATTTATACCACCAATGATTTATACACTTTATTAATAGCCACACGCACAGGGAGGGAAGAAAGTAGAGATAAGCTGTCTCCATCTCTCTCTTCTTCTCTTCTTTCTCTCGCTCTATCTATCCATCTATGCTTTGCTTCCTCTCCATAGATTCCAAGCCTCACATCCTCTCGCACCCTACACTGAATATACAAGTACTGCTCATCTACCATTCTCTCTATCACTCACTGTGTGTGTGTGTGTGTGTGTGTGTGTGTGTGTGTGTGTGTGTGTGTGTGTGTGTGTGTGTGTGTGTGTGTGTGTCGGAGTGATTTCATAATTGGACTCATTGTTATTCAAAGCCCTGTAGAACCAATTAGTGCCAACCCCTCTGACCCAGGCCTCCTCTCCAGCCATGCTAACTAAAGACTTTAAGTGAAGGTGCCGGAACAGAGGTCTGATCTTTTCTCTCGTCTGATTAATAATCCTGTCAGACCCATCTCACACTTTTAAAAGGAAAAGTCTGGTTAAGGCATGTTTTTTTTTTCTTTTTTTTTTTTTCATCCCGCTGTCCCTTTTTTTTATGCCTTTCTATTAATCTTTAATGGTGGTTGGGTCACCCGCTCACTTTTGTCTTGTCAGATAAATGTAGTGTTAACAGGATAATGAGCTTCCTGGGGATGGAGTGAAGGGAGAGAGAGAGTAGACAAGGAGGGTGACAACCGTTGCCCCCCACCGCCCCCCAGACGCTATCTTGCACAAGGCTAAGCGGAGAGTAGAGATGAAAGGTCAGCGAAAAGGGTCACGCTGGATAAATTCTACGTCATAGTAATCACTACTCAACTTTATTGTTCCTGTCAAGAGGAGGAACAGGATGGCAGTTTAATAAGCTGTGTGAGGAGCCTATGGGAGGAACCCAACTGTTTCAATAAGTAGATCTTCAAGGTTGTACTGACACTTCATTTTTTACTCAATTACGCAATGATCAAACGCTGAGGGATCTCGGTAATGTACACATGTCTACCATCATTAACCCCATCAAGTTGTGATAAGATTACAAATGATTCAGCCAGAATTTAGCAAAAATCTAAAGCCTGTCCAAGGATGCAATTAGGTAACATTAAAGGACGAAGCTGGGTGGAGTGAATATTGTAACGTAAAGAGATACAGTGCAATGAAATTTCCTTCTTCTTTTTTTTCTTTTCGACACAATAGCAAAAATCTAATCTGTTTTTAAGCACAAAATATTCTAATATCTGACAATAGGGACAACCCAGAGTCACCAGTCATAGGTTACTGGAGATAACCCAGGGAAAACCCACACAGACCCATTTTAAACATGGGAAACTAATACTCACTGACTCATTCTCTGTTCTGCTTATCCTGTACAGGGTCACAGGAAGCCTGGAGCCCCTCCCAGGGGACTCGGGGTACGAGGTGGGGTACACCCTGGACAGGGTGCCAATCCATCACAGAGACCCAAGGCAGGAATTGAACCTCGACTCGGAAGGTTCAAGGCTACAGCGCTAATCACTACGCCACCAAGCAGCTGGAAACTAATGCTAACATGTGCGATAATGTGCAATGAGTGAATAATATTGATGTACAGTATGTGAACAAATGTTTGTCCAAATCAGCATGTGTAATACAAGCCTGTCATTATTTCTGGAACAGCCTGTAATAGGGGTGAAGGTCTATATTTTGATGAGACGTTTTTTTGACTTTTGTAGTGCCAGGTTAGTACTGTATATGTTACTGTTATAAATTCAAAAATCGTCTTTGAAGTGAAGTAAACATTCCAAATCTATAAGGATACTTTAGCCAAAGCTGCTAGACTGGTAGGTCTTAAATGGAAGTACAATCTGATTGTGATTGGGTTGCCAGTCCATTCCAGGGCATCACACTCAACCTAGAGCCACCAGTCGTAGGTTACAGGGAGTTGGGTGGAAACTGGAGAGAACCCAGGGAAAACCCACACAGAGTCAGTGAGAACATGGGAAACTCCTGACAGTAATCTGAGCTAAAGATTAAACCAGGGACACATCTGCTTCCTGAACATAACAGTATCTTGAAACTTAATATCAAAACAATCACATACTATAACTAACACATTTCTGCGTGATCAGACTGGCTGTACTAATCCTCAGTTCATAATCCCCGGAAGATGGAGGTGAAGTCCATGCGTATGTGTACCTTTGTAGCCCCGTGTGATGTAATCCCTTAAGTTCTACCAAAACATTTCTGAATCCTAACATAAAAAATTCTGTAATGTTATAAAGATAAATTTGCCCAAATTAGACAAGTGCTAAGAGCTGATCCCTGATGTACTTTTTTTTTTTTTTTCTATTGTATATGTAGATGTCTGTTTTTCAGTAAATAGTAGAAAGCAGAAGACCACCACAAGATACAATAACTAAAGCTTTAGCGGTTGGGTATGGGAGCTGTTCGTAAACATGGTGCCATTTGCAATAATGTGCAACGAGTGAGAAATATTGCTAAATAATATGTGAAAAAGAATGATTTCCAAATCAGCATGTGTAATACAAGCCAGTGATTATTTCAGTAACAGTCTATAATAGGGTAGATGGTCTATTCATACTTTCACACTGACAAATTACCTTTTCATACAATATAGTTGTGTGAACTACCCCCCACCTCCCCCATCCGCCCCCCTCCCGAGCTCACCATTTTTTTTTTCTCCCCGAAAACGTCCAATATTCACATTTATTACAGTGACAAATCTGTTTCATTAAATGCGGTCTGAGACAGATAGGATCTCGGTGCAACCTCAAGTCTTGGCCTAAGACCAGGGAAAATTGTTTCTTGATAATTCCTCTGTGTTGACATCAAAAGCATAGCCACTGGTCCTGTTTTTATTGCTCTCCCGTCTCTCATCACACGGAGACATGCACATCAAAGCGGTCCTTTCCATATTGTAATATTGCGACGGGATTCACCCTAAGGCTGCATGTTTGTGCGGTTCGTACAGTCTAACGCACAAGTCCTGTTTCATCTCTATTCAAAGCCATGGGAAAAAGAAGCAATCTGTTGGAGGAATGGGAAATGAAGGACCTGAGCCTTCCTGTTTTTCTTTTCTTTTCCCCCCCCACTGAGGCTCTTATGACGGGAGGGTTGAAGCTTGTGGACTGGGGGCCATATTTAAAGAAGATCTCCCACATAAACCAAAAGCCTCTGTGGCTTACTTATAGACAACATTCTCTCTCTCTCTCTCTCTCTCTCTCTCTCTCACACACACACACACACACACACACGCAGTTTCTCTCTTCAAACACACATTTCCTGTCAGTGTTAGCCGCCCTCAGGGAACCAGACAGAGATGGGGGTCAGTCTAATCGCCCACGCAAGCCACTGCATTAAATCAGGCAGCTTGGGCCGCAGGGGCCATCTTTAATTGTCTCTGCCATTTCAACACACACACACACACGCACACCACAGCTACTTACAAACCACACCATAAACAAGGCCTAGCTGCCCAAAGCTTCTCGCCTCACAATCACACAGGTCCACTGATAGTTGATTACTTTCTAGCGCATCGATTCCAGGAAACACTTACAGCACAAAATAAGACTCGTGTGGTTTAGCGCCTAGCATCGACTTAGCAGCTATGGTAAGTGTAACAGATAGCAAGATTGAGTGTGGTTTTGTAAAGCAGAAATAACACTACTGCAATTAGGGTGGTTACCACAGCCTTCACTTACACAGCTGCTGAAAAAAATAAGGAAGTCGGTTCCTATAGACCGAAAGAAATGAGAACGAGAGAGCTCTGTAACTGTAACTTTCCTCACATTCACCATTTTTTAAAACAAGGTGTAAAGTAAAAAGAAAAAGAAGTTGCACTGTGGTCACAGTCAAGGTGTGGTTGTGAAATTCTCGGTGATCGTGTAGTTAATCTGCAACTGAAAGTGACTCACTAGTTCAAATCCTCGCAGAAATAGTGACAGCACTTCAGTAAGGGACATTACCCCACCAAGTGTTTTTTTTTGTTTTTTTTTTGTCTTTGATCACAAAGCGAAAATCAGAAGAACACTTCTTAGCCAAAATACTAGGAAAAACATATGGCATGATGTAAAAAAAAATCCCTTTCACTCCATCAGAAACACCCTGAGCTCACCTCACTCCCCTGTCAAAATGCCTTCTCACATCACTGAAAACAAATCTACCCTAAATTCTCAATTTAGCGTCTTAACTCCTTCTCTATAATCAACCCCCCTTTCCAGACTCATCATCCCTCAGTCACAAAGAAAAAGGGACCGTCTAGGCACTCACTCGGGTCCCATAAGCGACAACAGAGCACTTCTGTGCCTGTAAATCTTTAACGACAAAAAAAAAAAAAAAAAAAAAAAAGTAGTGGTGGTATTTATTGATGGCAGCAAAACCGGAGTGTATTGTTCAGCACGTGTAGTGATTTTGAGAGACCTACTGTTGTGATCAGGACAGCCCACCTTGGACCATAGTCGTCCCGGTGATGGACCCCAAGAAAACGTTCCTGGAAAGAGGAAAAGAGGATCTACTGAATCGGGGACATAGGACATAAGTTGATGACATGAAGAAATGATCTAAAGGTTTATAGAGAATTGTGGCGGGTAGCTAAATCAAAACATATTTACAGCATTTGCAATTAAACAACAACAAAGGAAAAAAGATTCACAGAACATTCCAAGGAGCGGAATTATGATCCACTGCATCTGATGATCTTAGTCTGCTCGTAATGAATTTAACATGCTTCAAATTAGTTTGACAGCACTCGGGCTGTCTTCATCAAAGTGGTTTGTGTTATGCAACAATCTGAAACGCCAACTGATCGAAATTATTAACAAATGTAAGGTTTTGCTTCGCCTCTGTTTACTATTATTTACCACAAAACACAGATAGAAAAAAATCTCTCTCCATCTCTAAAGAAGTACATTTATTGTACGGTACTGTCACCTTGCACCTCTAGGGTCCAGGTTCAATCCCTGCCTCGGGTCTGTGCGTATGGAGTTTGCATGTTCTCCCCATGCTTGGAGGGTTTCCTCCTGGTAATCTGGTTTCCTCCCACAGTCCAAAGATCTGAAAACTAGGCTGATTGGTGTTCCAAAATTGCCTGTAGTGTGTGAACGCATGTGTTCTCGGTTTTGAAAATGGGAATTAATACAATGGTCACCATTGGCCTCCACAGTCCCTAATTGAACTACTAGATAGATGGATAGACATTTATATATACATATAAATTTGGCAGATATTTTTCTCTCGTGTGACTTTTCAATAGAGGTGAGTGTTAAGGGTGTGGTTCCTAGGTTCAACAGTGTGGTAACAGAAACTGAACCGACATCCTAACTGTCAAACATCCAATGAACCCATAAGGAACCTGTTTTTTTTTTTTTTCCTTTTCTTTTTTTAGCACATTCTAAAAATGTCTTTAAAAATTGAGTCCAACATCAACATCATTACTAAAGACCCTTAACGGGAATCCCTATCTGTATGTTATAAACAAACTAGTGTACAGCAGGGAGAAGAGGAAAGCAGCATAAGCCAAAGCCCCATCAACAACCTCCAGGCCACCCAGCTTGTCATGGTCTCGTCACCCAACTATTGTGCACATCAAAACCACCACCACCACACGTGACGCCTGGTACATCCATTTCCGTGACTGTTACTATAAAATCTGAACAGTAAAGGTCTTTCAGTCCTCTCCAGAATGCTAATCACTGCTATTTAACCTTTTTTTTTTTTTTTTTATGTGTAATTCCCCACCACACAAAACCACTTACTGAGTCATGTGCAACTTCCCTTAGGGAAGGAACGAGACTCCCGAAAGAAAGAAAAGAAGAAAGAAAGAAGGGGAACTGTCAGCAGTGTGTGAGAGAAAAAGAGTTGCAATCATTCTCTGGGGGGCTGTAGTGGATCGTGTATACGCAGGCTGTGAGAAAACTCTGGCTTTGTGGTTTGTAAGAACAAATCATCCATTGGATCGCTGTAATAAACCCTACTCCGAGGGTCAGAATAGCAACTTCATATAATATCACCCGCAACACAATAACGAGCCCTGAAACCACCACTCGAGTCATTCGTTATTATTATACGAAGATTTTCAGTTTAACAAACGGCTCTTCACATGTACTGTAGCAATGCTAAATGACGAAAAAAGTACAGTGCTGTGCAATGCTCGTACGGTCACTGTTGGGAAATTGACAGTGCTACAGTATTTGTTGGTTATTCGAGTCATGAAAGGAAACCGCAAGCTGACTGAGCTGTCCTTTATCTCTCACTCATCACCACAAAGGCAGTTTTATAGAGAACTACTCGTATCTCTCTTCCTCAAAAAAAAAAAAAAAAAAAAAGTTTAATGTAGTATACTCTTAATCAGTGTAATCAAATGTTAATTGATGGGAACCTTAATAATTACATCATTTTAAAAGGGCATAAGTAAAGCCTTTGGCTAAAGAAGTAAATGAGTCAGTTCTTAAAAAGCGCTGCTACACACTGCTATTAAAAAGGAAACAAATGAGCTCTGAAACCCTCAACATTTGACACTCGAGCATTGAAAAGTCAGGTGGGTTCGGATCTAACAACCACGTGGGATCCATTTCATGCTCCATTATGGTCGGGGTTTCTATTCCTTTCCCAGCTCTTTAAGTTGCGCAAAGTGTGAGAGAAAAGAGTGCGGAGATCACATTGCTGCCAAGGTTGTTAACCTGCAGGCATTTGTAAAGCTGAGCCGGGGTTGCTTTATTAGTGGAGTGAAATAATCTCTACCAAAGTGGCTGAGATGACGACAGGCACTGATTTACAATCGCTGTAAATCTGCCAAGATCTGAGCTGCTCCAGCATGCATCATGAAAACTAATAAGTTGTGGGACACACTGCCAATGGCTCTCGATTCATGCAGATTTCGATCGCAGAACATCTGCCAGAGCCAAATAATTTATGTCTTGAGCTCCACAAAGGGGCCTAGATGCCGTTTGATACTCGCACTCGTTCTGCTCGGGGAAGAAAGGCACGGCCTCGAGTGTACCTCCGTCATGGGAGCTCTACCTGTCAGAGTGGAGTCCAAAGCCACAGGAAGTCGGACTCAGATGGAGCCCGATCGGAGCCAAATGGAGGCCTCTGGCTTGGTCTTCATCTCTAAATGACTGCTTTCTCCCGGCCCACATCTAACTACACTCTTGAGTGTTGTGATCAGATAGAGTAAGAGCTCAGGCAGGATGTGTGACTAAAGCACGAGGACTAGAAACACAGACATTATGGATGAGATTAAATCAGTATTGAAAATATTTTTCTTTTTTTTTTTTTTCACGTAAAAAAAAAAAATCATTAAAAGAATTGAGTTTTGTCTGTTTTTCTTAGTGCAGCCATTATAGCAGAACAGTAAGATCTTTGGAGTTGAAATGTGTTCTGAGAAAGCTAAGTTTGATTTGTAAGGGAGAAAATTTTGTAACAGTGCAGAGATCAAACATCTGGCAGGAGAATCAGTACTCTCAGTGTTAATATTACACCATAATAGACAGCTTCTGAATCTTTAAATGAAGAAATCCACCCTGAAGGACTTGTACATCATTATCATCATCAATATCAGCTCTAACGGTGCAACAAAAAAATATTTTACTGCTAAGTACAAGTTGAAATTTGGTCTACATATATATATTTATTTATTTATTTTATTTTATTTTATTTCTAACTCCCCCCAATGTTCTCCTTTATCAAGGTGATGCAGCAGATCTTTAGCCAGACCAGATCTATCATCTGCTTATTTGTTTAAACAGATAAGGTTTTAAAGCATTCAATGCTAATCTTTTATGCTAATACTACAATACTTGATCGCACTTGATATGCTCACCAGATGAACAGAGTATGCCATAAGCGTAATGTATTCTGGATCTTTGACTTGAATTGGACACAGAATTCTGAACATTAGCATTAATTTCATGTCATGTCATATTTAATGAACAACTAAAATACAAACCATCACCTAAAGACGACACCAAATTTTCCATAAAAACATTCATAGTGCGTCAGGATGTGATTTTTCTTTTAATAACGACTAATTTCCTTTTAGCCACATTCACACCACTACCTACTGCAATAACTTGATTTTTTTTTTTTTTAATACACACTTATTCACTGTCTTTTTCTCAACTCAAAAAACTCACTGTTGTTGCTCTCATTGGAGCAGTTTTGCTCAGGTAGAGTAATTGAACAATGATTAGTTCTGACATCTAAGGGCAAATCCACCCAGCAGGCACAGTCATACCTAGCCATGTTTACTTTTATAATCAGGACTGGCAGTCTGCCGCCGATGGAAACATCAGCCCAGGAACTGCCACAACTATTCCAGCAGACGTCACGGCTGCAGCGGCTGGGTAAATATCTCGAAAGTGTGATTCCGACTTGTGCTGCCTGTGAAGCATTGCACCAATCACCTGGCAGTGGTGAAGCCAACAACAACAGAGCACTAAATCACACAAATATTTGACGACAGTCCATTTCACCTGAGTAAATATAGACCCAGGGCCAAAATATTTAATGCTGAGAGAGAGAGAGAGAGAGAGAAAGTGTCTTCTGGTGAGATCACAGAGATTTCTCCTAGAATGCTTTCAAGGTTTCCTTCAGATACAAGCCAAGTCCGTATTCATTCCATCAGATGGATGAGTAAGATTTCTTCAACTTTGTATAATTAGACGCACATGCTCGTGATGTCACTTGGGGCTCAACAAGGATGTAGGAAGAATAGCTAACACTTCATTCAATAAAGGACACTAATCTCTTGCATCCAGTGTGATTTTGGAAATTTCACAATGCAAGCACCCCCTCTGCAGGAGAAGGTGAGAGTGGCACCGATCACAACTTCATTCCAAAGCACTGGAATGGTACTGGAAAGTTTGTGCCCTTAAATAGCTTATATAAACGCCAGGGTCATACCGCTCCAATCAGATCTGTTCGGAAGTGCAGATTTGCCCCAGGCAGTGCTTCAGCTTGGCTAGCTATGCAGATTACAGCCCATTTCCCTGGCATCTCTTTTGCTATTAGCCTGCAGAAGCTAATGAGGCAGTAGATGGTGAATATCTAATGGAGTGTGTTAGCATGGTAATTAGAGGGGGCTAGTGGCTGAGCGCAGGAAGGGAGGGAGGGAGGGAGGGGTGTAAAATTAGAACCTTGCAACACCATCCATTTACCTGACATGCGAGGTGGAACATTTCCCCAATATGTCAAAAATATACAGTATAGATTTTTTTTAATTTCCACTTATAATGCGAGAGTGCAAAAGTTTGAACACCTCCTCCATAGATCCTGGATATAAATGTGAGAGGAAATGTACTGTATGTATATCTAAAATTATCAATTAATATTAACTGTGCATGTTAAACATCTATTAAATATTCATTATTTCAGTAAGGATGACTCATACTGCCAAAACTCAAAAAGCTATTTTTATATATGAGATTATTATTATTATATAATATAGGATAAAAATTATTATTATTTTCTTTTTTCATTATTAATATCTTAAAATGCACTATTTGTGAAAGTACATTAAGGAACCCCTGTAACACTTAAAGTTAACACTTTCCTATTCTGAATGGGTGCGCAAACTTTTGCACACACCACCACCTAGTGTTAAAAATAAATTTTCAATTTGTGTACATTTATATGATTAACCAAACCTTAAATCTTAAAATGTACAACTTTTTTTTTCTTTAGTTTTTTGACCCTGCTTATAAATTTTGGCACTGCTTTTCATGCACTTGGTGGACATTACAGCAGTGCTATCTGCCTCCAGAAGCTGTGGCTCATGCTTAGTACTCACCTGGATATTTGTTGTGCAGATCACTCATAAATATTTCCCTTTGCCATCTATTGAAGCCAGATTTGAAAGGTTGTGACAGAGTCTCTGTGAAGTCGAGACATGAAAGCGTGGACTCGCCAGTGCGTCCTGCAGACCTTCAGCTCAGCTGTAAAAGCAAATCAGATCTGTCGAGCCGAGCCTGCCAGGCCCCATTCCCTGCAGGAAACAAGCACCTCGTACAGGGAACCGTCCGGAAAACATCTATAATCAAGGCATTTGCATTATGATTCAAAGACAAATTTAAGGCTTAAAAGGAACAATCAAAGTCAGACAGCAATCACGCAGCAATCACAGCCATGCTTACTGGGGAGAGGTCCGGATAAAAAGACGTGAGATTAGTGAGATTTAAAGCAACATAAGAAGGAGAAACCCCAGCACCTTGTTTAATGATTGAGGGCAAAAAACAAGGAGGGAATTTAATTAGAATTCAGCTAAAACAGCTAAAAATGTATAAGGGAAGTACAAAATCTGATTTAATGTGTAATACATGTATCTATTTTTTTATTTCTTTTTTTTTTTTTTTTTTTTTATTGGAATAACCTGAATTATCTCAGCAGTTTACCAACGGTAATAATATAAACCAGATTCAAAGGACCGATCTTAAATTTGGTGTGATATCCAAGGCACATGGTTTGTATCTAGCTCTGTTTCCATCCTCCGAACTGTTCTTGATTATCCTCAGGACTCCTTGCTAAAGATTACCAAATGTGCAAGGATTTCAGAAATGAATTTTTCACGGATGTAGGGTGCCCTGCTTTACAACCTGCTTACATCTTGTGAATTCCTTCCAAAGCACAGAAGGAAAAAAAAAAAAAAAAAAAGAAGGCTTTCATGTCTATAATTGGGCAGCACCATGTAACAAATGCACTTTCTCCATGTTAATGATCAGCAGTCACACCACTCAGAGTTCACCTAAAGCACTCCGGTTAAGAACCGGGGGAATAAGGAGTAAACTAATACCGTCTGCTCGGTTCTGCTGAAATGTTCAAGAACATTAAACATCTTCAACACCTTCACCGGAGCGCCCCGGCCCGGCAGCCGACTTCCTGCTGGAGGCGTTATTAGGAAGTAAACACTTGAGGTCGTACATGGGGGAACGCTTAATCAAAAGAACAGCTAAGCTGTGAAGTGTATGTGTAAATAAAATTAGCTGAAATAAAAAAGATGCCAAAACAGCGATTATTGAGGAAAAAGAGCTATTAGGGTTTTTTTTTATGTTGTGGGAAATGATGACAGTTTTTAAAACAAGACCTAATAATGATTTAAGCAGTACTTTACTTTAATTGCTGTGAACCACATATTGAAGGAATACTGACTTTGGAAAAAAATGAACTTGTGTTTCTTTCAATGAAAACAGGTTTTTTTTATTTTTTATTATTACTTCATACCATTATGGTCATCCACAGAGTTTAACTTGGAGGTGCATTAACATGTTAACGTCAGCATCTGGAATACGATATGAAACATTGGAATCGTTTGCTGCCTCTTGATCTCAGGTTACCGTCTACGATCTTTGGACTGGTCTCTATCTTAATTGCCCCTAGGTGTGAATAGTGTTTATGGCGCCCTGCCACGAATTAGCCCCCCATTCCCAGTTCTCCCAGGATAAGCATTGGATCCACCTTGACTAGGAAAAAGTGCTTACTGAAGATGAATAATGGAGTGTGCCACTTAATTCATTTTCAAAATGTAAAACGCAAAATGTATTTTTTTAAAAATACATGAACATGTGAGAATGTGTGTCCTGTAAAATTTGACATGAAGCAAACTATACATGATCACCTGTGAAAAACAACTACATAGGGTTAGGGTTAAGATGTTAAGATCACTGAAAACAAATAACTCGTGCTCAAAATGGCATGGTAATAAAATCATACTAAGTGTAAAATAGGAGATGTGATTGAGATTGATATACTGTACATTACTATGGCCCTGACCAGGCGGTTACTAAGGAAGAACGAACCAACGCTGTAAATGCATTGTTTATGTTCACATTAGCGAAAGTCTGAAGGAAGTCTTTCGTCTTCCTTCATATCTAATGTCATCTAAAGCCTCCTGGTAAACTCCCTGAAAGAGACTATTTAAGATATATAGTCTATATAAGATAAGATATAATATAAAAGGTGTGTGTGCATATGTTGGGGTGTGTGTGTAAAACATACCATGCGATGTGTCAAAAAACATGTAATGTTCCTCATAAGTGTATAAAATAAAATCGAATATTACCATACAGTAGTATTTCATAAGAAATCAATAACTGTGCTGAAAAACAGAATGAAAACAGTGATGAAACAGATCGACAGACCACTCATGTAGACACAGATGCTTATAAATAACAAAGCACTTTATGGAAATCTAAATCTTGCCACATAAAGAGAGAGAGAGAGAAAAAGAGTGAGAAAGTCCAGAGCAGGAGTCACAGATCTCCTCCACTTCCAACGTTTGTGCCTGCGGTTCCCCCTTAACAAGCCTGTAAAGAACCACAGACCTTCTCCACAGAGCTGAAAACCAGGCCACCACAAGCAAAGCCTGCCTCTTTAAGACGATGAAAAGCCAACACTGGTTTCTGCGCCGATTCCAAACACCCGGTCAGTGATTCGGCAAGCTTATTCTGCTAAACCGCGGATACGGCCTCGTGCTCTCAGCCCGGAGCAGACATGGGAAACGCGGCCCATTTTCCGTTCTGGCTTTGGAATTATTAAGAAGTTGGGCTTGAAGGGGAAAGAGTCGCATATGGTTTTGCTAAGTCCTTGAGTGAGAAGAAGAACAAGGGTGGGGGAGCGGGCAGATACACTGGGCATTAGTGGTTAACCAAGAGCTAATGAGGGAAGAAGAAAAACAGTGGGCTCAGATGAAACCATTTAGTGTGCAGCGTATAATGTCCTTATTGCGTTTCAGGGAAAAGATGGTGTGTCATGTTAACCTCCTCTAGTGTAATTACTGTGCGGTTTTAAAAGGTCTGGTTCGAATCAGCGCTGACAGCTTCAGATTCTTAAACCTGTGTGTTCTAATCAGAAAGCCGAACGGAGCACCGGTTACGTTTATATAAGCACGTGTTCCAGCTGCTTACTGGCGCAATTTAAAGCGCAAGTTATGAGGGTAGATCTGGGACAGTTTAAAACAACAAACGCTTTCGCAGGATGCAGTGCTGGTGAGGCGAACACGGCTCTGTGGTCTTTGCTGGCACATAAAAGCCGATCTCCTGATACCAGCAGCGCTGAGGGTTTGGCTGCAGTAATGGACTTCTTCTTCCATGGCCAACCAATAAATCCTAACAAATGAAAGAGGCTTTCTGTCCGTCTCTCTCTCTCTCTCTCTCCCCAATCCCTTTTCTCCACATCCCTCCTCCTCCTTCTCTATTCCTCCCTCCTCCCAGGTGTTGGAGTGGCAGGGTCAGGCCAGGATCAGAGCGGGAGACATGTTGAATCCATTCACCCCAAATCAGGTCCACGTGTCCTTGGGAGTGCCATTATGCTTTAAATGAACTTTATAGGGGCAACAAAGTGTGGGGAAGTCTGCAAAAACATTAAGGGTGGGAGGGAGCACAGGGATCAGCTCAGAGGGGACTAATGAGAGAGGAAGAGAGAATGCAGGAGAGAGAGAGAGAGAAAGAGGGGAGCGGGGAGCACATTGGCTGGCTAATAGTCCATTAAGAACCCAGACACACACAGCACAAGCCCAAAGAGGAAGCAGAGATGATGGTAAACCTTTTAACTGACCTTCTAGACTTAATGGAAGGAGCATGAGAGAGAGAGAGAGAGAGAGAGAGAGAGAGAGAAAATGTGATTCGATCTCTCTCTCTCATTATAACAAGGTGTAAAGAGTAAAAATGCATCATGATTAAAACTGTACCACCATTATAACCAGAAATTTTAAATGCAAACTCAACTAAGAGAGAAGGGTTTTTAAGTAGATATTCAGCAGGTTGTACATGGAATACAACATTTCTATTACTATACTATTAAATCACTCAATGTTCCCAGGCAGATTAATCATGCATAATGATATTAAGCATTAAAGTTCCTGCAACTAAAACCAACATTGTTGGTAGGAACGTTTGATGTTTTGTTAGAACAATTAAATGGGGTGTAAAAAACGCTCTCGGAGCACCCCGAAAACCTCACAGATTCAATGATCTTGTATTTCAATTTAGCAAAACAAAAAAGGAAGAAATTACTGCATTCAGTGGGGTCTACAAAAAAATGAAATAAAACAGGATCTGAAGTATAAATAGAACCGTAGTAAGGGAGAGAGAAAGATAACAGAAGATAACAGGACATGAGCAGAAAGTCAAAACATTTACAGACCAAAAAGCAGCTCGGATTTGTTTGATGTGGATGGATCTGCAGACACAGTGAGGCTAATAAGCTGCAGCCCTGCTATGAATCACAGCACAGACACACTACAGCGTAACTGAAGCAACTAAGCGCATCAAAGGCACATGAACAGGACGATGCCCCCCTCCCTTACCATGACCGCCAGGGGAGCCGTTAACCAGCAGGCCTACGCTGTGATCCTTACAGCAATGATTAATGAGCACCGAGAATGAGAGAGAGAGAGAGACAGACAGACAGACAGACATGTGTAATAGAGAAAGGAAAGCAACTGTGTGAGAATGAATGAGTGCGAGCGAGGAAGGATGTAATAAAGGAGGAAAAGCAACAGAAGGAGAAACTGAGAATGAGTAAGTGAGAAAAAGAAAGAAAAGCAAACTGTATGAGTGAGGGAGTGTGTGAGGTTGTGCGTCTCTGGTTCTACTTATGGTCTGGAAATGAGATAAAAAGAAAATCTCCAAACGGATTTGAATTGTATTCGCATTAATTGATGCGAACAGCTCATAGCACACAGGCCACAAATAACACAGACGTATTGTGTGTGTGTGGGGGGGGGGGGGGGGATACATTGAGGAGAAACAACAGATTCAACAGATCACTTGCTTAAACCACCAAATACAAGAGAAATGTTGGATTCATTAGAAAGTATAAAGCATGAGGTTAAAGCTCAAATACACTCATAGGATTTTAGTTCAAAGCTCTGGAATGTCCTCCTTCCCAAACAGAGCCACATGTTAGCGCTGATAACATTTACAGAACATATGGACCGTTTCAAAGCACAACAGCTCAACAAGATGACACAACATTGAATTAGTAATAATAATAATAATAATAATAAATAACAACAACAATACTTTCATATCTGTTCGGTATCTGTTTTGCTTTGAAAGATAAGACCGGCATCCCTGTCTCCTAGGACTCCTAAATCCTTTTAAAGGAAGTTCAATATTGTCTCTCCACCACACGGTAAGCCGTCACATCAGGCTTTATACAGTAGGTATTTGTGGGATACCAGAGCTTCCAGCGAAACCCAAAAGTATAAATCAATGCAAGCCACGAGATAAAAGAGGAGCTTTCATGCCAGAGAGCTGCCTGTCATTCCCACCATGATTGTGTTTAAAGCAAAACCACATGCACTGACAAACATGAAGTGAAATGAAATGAGAGAGAGAGTGGTGTATGGACCGAGTATGATTCGATTAGTGGGATTCGGACTGAAGGCTGAGGGCATCCAGTGGGGGATCTGAACCCTGGATTATTCCTTATTCCTCTTATTATTAAAATAATTGTGTTGGCTTTTGTTTTATTTAGTTTTTACCAAAAGTCTGATCTTAATATTATAGTTGGTTTCCTAGAGGCTGATTATTTCTGGTCAGGGTTGTGGTGGATCCACAAAAATGCTGGACATCCATTTCAGGGTACCACACACATGCACATTCACCCATATGGGTAATTTAGAGACGCCGACTAAACTGTGGCATGGTTAAGAGGTGGGAGAAACCCTAAGAACCCAGAGGAACCCACACAGACACACCTCACATAACCTCACACAAACCAGGAACTCTGGAGCTGTGACGAGACCCCCGTGTCGCATTCACTCGCATCAGAATCATATCTTTAATCATAACTGAACCGTGCGAATGTTTGTCTGTGGGCCGAGTAAACTGTTAAATGTTCACAGAAGGAAGAAAAAGAGGAAACCGCACGGCATCCCAAGTAAAAGAATTTAAATTTTTAAAGAATTTAAATTAAATCTAGGCTGAAAAACACATACAGAACTAGGGCACCCAGTTTATTTAGGTACAATCCCACGTAATGTACATTCCCAAATGTGGAATAAATCAGGCTGGCGAGCATGTCAAGCAAAGGTTAAGGTTTAACTGACCCCTGAAAGGGAAAGCAAGTGTGATTACAGATTAAAGTTGTGCTAGTTTCTATCACAGATCTCCCAAAACACAAACACTGCTTGTTGTTCACCACATCTAAGAAAGACTGCACATCAACTGGGGGCCATTTATTAATACAGTGGTGTTCAAAATAATAGCAGTGTGTTGAAAAAAGAAGTAAAAAGGAGTAACGCTCCATATCCATATAATAACTTTTAATTTAAATCACATAAATGCATTGGACACCCTGCACATTCTATTCTGAATCA
>JAQQZT010000023.1:8254741-8265803 GCA_030068275.1 Clarias platycephalus
GTGATTTAAATTAAAAGTTATTATATGGATATGGAGCGTTACTCACTTTTTTCAACACACTGCTATTATTTTGAACAACACTGTATATAATATTTATTTATTATACACACGACACACACACATATATATATATATAATAATATTATATATATATATTTTTTATATATTATATATAAATAATTCAGCCTAAATGGTTGAGGTTTCTACATATTGTCTTTGCAAGTGACTCTAAATGAACTTCTCCTCTGCAGCAGAGGTACATTTTGTTTTGGCTTTCCTGGGAAGGTCTTCATGAGACCCAGTTTCATCATGGTGCTTGATGGGTTTTGCAACAGCACTTGACAATACTGTTCTTGCAAGAACAGGTGACCTTCATGTCCTAAAATAACAACCGACTTCTTGTTGTTACTTAATTACATAATCCCCTGTTATTTCACAGTTTATAAAATACCTCTTCTAGATCTACAGTAGTTCTATAATGTGAAACTAAATGATATGCAACCACCCACTGAATTAACAGACAGACATTTTATTGTAAAGCAGACACGTTTATTGATTTTACCTATTGTTTAAAAGGAAAAGAAAAAAAGGCAAAAAAAAATAATAAAAATAAAATACAATTTTGGGAGCAAAATGCAAACTACCTCATGCTCAAATAGCAGAATTCATATACTAGAATTCATAAGGCTCATCGTATACGATTTGGCGCTGTCTATACAGAACTAAAAACTTCAGTTCATTTAAGTTAGTAAAAATCAGTAGCCCTTTTTATGCAATAAATTATAAATCAGTATAACCAATTAGTAGTACAGTAAATATGTGCTGATAAACTTAATGTCTGGTTAATGTCGGTGCTAAAGCTAAAGTTCGGCTAGTGGCTTCTAATATGTACTGTACTATTTCAGAAGGGGGGGAAAAAAAAAAAGACATTAATAAAATGAAAAAGTACCTTGAATAGGTATAGTGTCATTCTAGTCCAGTCCTGCTGAATAGTATTACCATAAACATGGTGACCATTAATCAAAAGTAGTACAAAGCCTGATAAAAACATCAGATTTTGAAAGCACCAGAAAAAAAAAAATATATATATATATCGCAAATGCATCACATCTGCAGCTATACAGTTAATCCAACCACAAAGAGTTATTAATGTCATCAAAAACTTGGCCAGCCAAGTTCCACCACAAGAGGGCAGCATCTTCCAGGCAAAAGGAGCAGATTATCCAGGCTGTGTCCTGTTTCACCCAGCACTAGTAACATTCACTGACATAAATCCATGAAGGCACAGATGGCTACCAGCTCATGATCAGAATGTGATGACGGCTAATCTGCACTAAGGCTGTTTAAGAGCTTGTCAAATCATTTGGACCTTACAATTTGTCCCTGACAAAGATTGAAGAGGAGACCTGCTCCCTGACCTGTATGAAAATACCTAAAATGTAGCTCTCGGTGTAGGATGTCTAGGAAAATCTTTTAGCATAGGGTGAAATAGGAAATCCCACAATGCACTGCAGCTTGAGGGACATACACACGTTTTCTGCAGCGAAAACTGCAACACCAAGTACCAAACCATTCAATGATTCCTGCTAGACATATTTAAAACAAGCAAGAAATACACTCTCGAGCCAAGACGTCTTCTTGTACATCGTTTGCACTGGTAGCATTTGTCTTTTATGTGGTCATGTGAATGTGTGATACTGATAAGAATGGAAGGCTGTTATTAAGGACCACTATTAAACCTTAACCTTTAGTATTTAGGGTTATAGTGTAAAGATACACTTAATGCAGCTTTACACAGACAAAAAACAAAGGTTAAAGTGCACCACCTCAGTGATGAGGAATCCTAGGAGTTTTAGTACCGTTTTCCTGTCACTTACTAAATCAGCATTATAGTCGATATGCAAGAGTACTGCAAGTATTGTAGCTCCCACAAACAGTACTTTAAATGCTACTCCCAAGACCTACGATATTTATCCTGATCTGTGATTGGTGAACATTTCTTTAATACGCTTTGACCGATCCCGTTTCTAACCGGACGCCTTCAGTATATAGAGTGGATTTGAGTCAGAGAGTGTCTAGGCCAGGTTTAACACACAAACTGCTGCCTCATTCGGATAATCTGCAGCAACGCTGCCTGAACGTCTTCATCCATGTGACCCTGCAAAACACAAGCAAGTCGATACTGTCACAGTCAGTAAATCTGGCTTTGGACACTATTTTGTAGCCAGGTGCATGGTACGTATAGCCTTTGAACAGGGTTACACTAGGTTGTGTTAGACTTCATGTGCGGCAGCATTAAATTAACTCTTAACATGATAAGATTTTGACATACTATGAAAACTACATGTTTCTTTGAAACCAAAAGTAACATTATATCAATTTAGTATACTTTGTCAACAAGTGTAGTCATCCTCAAAAGTGATACTTTTAAGAATATATTCCAATTTACATGACCAAACACCTTGTCTAGAAGTCACTGCTATATAAATACATGCATTTAATGGCAACTTTAAAAATGTCGTTTATTTATTATTATTTTCTCAAAGACATCTAACTCCTATTACATCACACTTTATACTGGCTTTTAAACCATCAAGAAGCCTAGCCTAGGCTGAATGCAAAATTCACTTTTTAGTAATTTTTAAACAATTAGATTGATCTCTATGAGTGTAGAAACAAACAATACAAAACACACACACACTCTCTTGCATTGGCCAGGGATCAAGGAAGCCAACCAGATTTTCCCCCTAATGTGACCTCATATAAAAAGATACCCCCTGGAATAACACGCTCGTACTGGGAGACCTCTGAGACAGACATTAACTTGGAAAAAAACAAAACACTATGGGACCTTTAAAGCAGAGATTTACAATTCTATTAAAAGTCTATAATCAGATTCCTTTGCTGTTTTCCAGCCACATCATCATTTGATAGGTTTCTGCAGACCATCTCAGAAATAACCTGAGACAGCGACTATGTAGGACAGAGAATCTGACATTCTAATAAATATCCCCGAGATGAAAAATAGAAAAAAATAAACAATCTGCCATGTACAGTACGTAGACACGTGCGATCGGGACATACCTGTGCGGCACTGAGAAGATGAGTTCGATAAATTGAAACCACCTCTCGGTGTTGCCTCTCAGCATCCTGTGACAATGAAGAAAGAACAGATCAACAGTGAGGTCGTGAGTAATGAGGAACAGATGTCTCTTGTGAACATGTCTCAGCTGTAAATAGTGGCTGCAATTTTCCCAGTGAGTGTTTAACTGTCTGACTCACTCTTGCAATCAGAGTTTGTGTTATTGTAACTCTATTATCTTCATGTCTTACTGTATGAGCCGAAAGGAGCATAAGGCATCACTTACTTGTTCTCTCTCTCTCTCTCACTAGCCACAGCTATTCGTAAACACAGTTAAATCCATCCACAGAACATCCACTTATATGAAAAATGACTGCTTTGTGGATCAAATGGATCAAGCGCAATAAAATGCAAATCCAAATGTAATAAAGTTGGGAAAGGGCTTCTAGTTAGGCTTTTTCGTGAAATTCACTTTCTCCTGAGACTCGGGTCGTCCTCCTTCTGGGCCAGTTTCACTCCGGTGACTCATTCAGGGGCATCATAAAACATGGATTTGGACATCAATATGAGAATTTCATTAACATTTTGCTTTTGCCGGCGCACCAAGTGGCCTGACGGGAAAAGAGGCGCATGTGATCCCTGTGTGACTTCGTGGTTATTTTTACTATTATTTCTTCATGAAATGATTTATTGTTTATGTGTATAAGAGTTTCTGGACTTGTTTGAGAACCCGGCCTACTGATATTCTCCTCAACTGTTCTTTAAAAAAAAAAAAAAAATTATATATATATATATATATATATATTTTTTTTTTTTTTTTTTGCTCAAGTACTATATTAATAGAAAATACTTTTAAAAATACATAGAAGATGTTACCACATTTAGTGTCACATTGCCTGCTAATCAGATTACACAATATACTAAATGCTAATTTAAGGAGTAGTGTGCGGTCTCATACAGTATATGCAATATACAGTATACAGGACATGCAACATTATTCCATACACACCACATCAGTCATCACTCACAAGGAGTTTGCTGACTGGAAAATATAAACCCATAACTGGCCAAAAAAAGAAGTCTGCCAGTCTGATGCTTTGCATGCTCCACTGTTTTGCTATTGTTGCATAGTTGAGGCAATTGAGTCCAATTAGTACTGACTGGCATGTTTATTTTCATTTGAACCAAACACTATTGTTTTATGCCAAAACTAAATCATGTTTAATTACTGAATCCCACTGTAACGTGCCCCACGTTTCTAGATGCAAGGAAAGTGTTTAGCTGAAAGTGCTACTTACAGCCAGCTGCTGCTGGAGGCTCTTGACCTGCGCCTGGAGTGTGTCAATGTGTTGAGCGTGTCTCTTGTTGGGAGTGTTGCCAGTGTAAGCCAGCTGGGACAGGCCATTGAGAGCCTGTTTCAACCGCTCCACATCTGCCAACAGCTCTGTGATCTAAACCACACAGATTCACTTACTTAAAACATACAAGTAGCTGACAAACAAAGGTTTCAAGAGCAGGTTCACTGGAATGACATTCTGGTAACTCACGCCAGATAAGGATCTGCAAGAATGCATGTCTTAGTCCAAATGTTTTTTTTTGTTGTTTTTTTAAAAGGAACGTTATAATCCTCACCCTTTTGTCTTTGGCCTCGGTCTGTTCTGAGGAAGTCTGGATTCTTCTCTGGAGGTCTCCGATGGTGCTCAGGGAGTCATCATATCTTCCTTTTAGATCATGGATCTCCTTCTCAATTAAGGCACTCTTGGTCTGCAAGGACTCCGTTTCCATCCTTGCTCTATTTTCCCCTTCTTTCGCCTGGTTTGCTTCCTGGTATAGTTCCTCACACTGCTCTTCTAGACCCAAGAGCCGATCACTGAGCACCTCTAACTCATCCTCCAGCCTCTGCTTCTCAGCTTTGAGCTCTACCAACTGACCTTCATGGCTGCGAAGATCATCCAAGGCATGTGTTGCTCTGAGAAGCTCTGTCTGCAGAGTGGCTACATCCTCAGCCCTCTGGGCACTGGTCTCCTCTTCTTCCCTCAGGGCCAAATGGAGCTTGTCCAATTCCTGCTCCAGGGCCATTCTGGCATGGCTGTGTTGAGCCAGGAGGTCAGCATCAGTTCTGTGGTTCAGGAGCTCATTCTCCAGATTGTGGGTGCGCTGGACCTCCAAATTGTAGACCTCACTGAGGCGCTTGCATTCCGCCTGAGCCTCCTGCAAGCTGCAGGTCAGGGAGTTCCTTGTGGCCTCAAACTGCTCCAGATGAACATACTCGTTTTCTATACGCTGCTGGAGGTTCATCATTTCAGCATTGCAGAGCGAGTTCTGTTCCTCCAGTTCAGCTCTCTGTACAGTCACCTCCATATACTGCTGCTCCAGTTCCACTAACTTTAGACTCAAATTCTCCATCTGACCTTTATAGCCATCTTCAACTTCCTTGTACTTTTCACTGGAGACCAAGTTAGCCACCAGTGTCTTCTGCACAGATTCCATCTCTAATTTCACAGTCTCTTTGGCTTGTCTCTCGTATTCCAAATCAGTCTTTGCACTTTTGTATTTCTCCTCCATTTTTGCTAGCTCCCCCCTTAGATCCGCCACAGTGGCATTAAAGACCTTCTCTTTTTCCTCCAGCACACTCACTGGCACAAATTTAGAGTTAATGGCTTCATGAATAGTGTCCAGCTCTATCTTCTGGTCTTCAATTTCTTTGTGAAGTGTTAAAGTACCTTCTTGAATAGACTCGTATTTGGAGAAGGCATCTTTAGCACTTCTTTCTGCTTCAGCTACAGCGCTGTTTAGCTGGCTTTTTATTGCCTCATGCTCAACAATGCTGATATAGTCCCTTTTCAACTTGCCCTGCAAATTTTCCATTAACATATCGCTCCCCTCTTTCACCTTCTTTAACTCAGTCTCTTTAACTTTTCCGTCTTCCTCCAATTTGTGAATGTCAGCCTTAGCTTTCTCCAAAGCTCCATGCAACTCTTCCTGCATTCTCTCATACTCTTCTCTTTTAACAAACTCACCCTGCAAGCTCTGTTTCAGTGCAATGTTCTCAGCTGCCACCACCTCAAGCTCCTTCTCTTTATCTTTGTACTTCCTCTGGAGATTCTCCAAATCCTTTTCCACTCCTGCTTTACAGGCTGAAAGTGCAGTCACCTCACTTTCATACCTTTCATTGGGTACATGAGTGCTCTTCAGGCTGCTCATGCTTTCAGCCAGAGACGCCTTCTCTTCCTGAAGCCTCCTCAACTGCTCCTCAGCATGATTTCCCCTCTTGATAGTCTCATCAAGCTCGTCCTTAAGCTCTTCCATAGCCAGATTAACAGTCTTCTTAAATTCCTCATGAGTATCGACAGGAACAAACTGCGTCTGGAGGTTCTTTCTGAGCTCATGCAGCTCTTCTCGAAGCAGCTCCCTCTCATCCTCACCATCCTCGACCTCACAGATTAGCGACTGACATTTCAAAGTGACGTCTGCCAGTTTTTTCCTCAGGATGTCACTCTGTTCCTCCAGAGCCAACCTGAGTCTCTCATGCTCCTCAAGGGGGACAGTGTCCTGGTTGTCCTCCTCTCTGTGGAGTTCAGCCACCTCCTCAAGAACGCGATCGTAGTCCTCCCGCAGCTCCACCAACTGTCTCTCCTTCTCATCCACCGCATTGGTCAGAAGGTTCTTCATGTTGTCAAACTTCTCTCCAGGCACCGTGGCAACCAAACGTTTTTCTGTTTCTTTAACACGAGCCTCCATTTCGAGCAGAGACTTAGTCATCGCATCACGCCGCCCTCTCGTTGCATTTAGCTCATCGGTCAGCTTCTCGACCTCTTCAGCCAAGAGGCTTTCACTCTTTTTATACTCCTCCAGAGCTTTCTCACTCTGTTTCAAATGATTCCTCACCCGGCCGACCTCCGCTGATGCACCTTCATACTTAACCTTAACCTCACCGAGCTGAGCTTTGAGGTCATCTAACATTTGGTTGCCAAGATGCTCTTTTACTGTGATCACATGTGCCTGTAGCTGCTTGACCTTGGCTTCAGAATCCAACATCCTCTTTTGAACATCTCCCAACGCCCCCTCTAGCTCCTGAACCTGCCGATCTGCTTCTCGCTTGGTCGAGTCACGACTCTGAAGCAATTCTTCACACTCCTTGGTTTTTCGAGTGAGTGCAGCCTGGAGGCGTCCTATTTCTTCTTGAGCAGCCTCCTGCAGTTTACGGGAGGACCTTAGCTCCTGACGTAATGTCTCCACCTCATTAGGGGTTGCCATCCCTGGGTGAGAGAGCTCCAAGGGTCGGGATACAGAACGAGATGGAACAGAAGGCTGCAAAACCTGCCACCAGAAAGTGCAGATATCAAAATTAGGCCAGGAGCTCAGCAGGAGGTGTCCTCCTTATTCAAGAAACAAATAAACGCTGCACTGAAAATGGTACACAACGGTACAATTTAAATCTCGCCCTAAACACAGATGCATATTTACTTTAAGTAGACAACACAGTAAAATGAACACTTTCCAGTTACTGAAAGTTTAACCGTTTTATTACTACACATGTTAAAGATATACATCATCAGAAAATCCTGCTTCTTCATTCCTACATGTAGTGTCTTGCTTTAAAAGGCAATACATCAAATTTCTACCATAGTAGAAACAGGTGACAAAAGAAAATGAGAAAGATTAATCAATTTCCACTAAACTGAAGACCTCGGACAGTGTCCGTGTATACAGTAGGTCAAGGACAGACACGTTACAGATGTGCTGAGCTTCAAGCAGAAAATACTCATACTTAGATCAGTTTAAAAAATATATATTTTTAAATGTACATCTTAATGCTAATGCTCCAGTTAAACAGGTGTTTATGTGTGCATACATTAATGCTTACATCATATGCATCTGCTTGTATAATAGTAACTGTATTGAAAAATAATGGGAATTAAAACTGTAGAAAAAGCCATTAAAAAAAAAAAAGAATATTTCACCTGAGCTGAATCCAGACTTTGAGCTTGTCTGACGAGAATCGTTTCTTTCCCTGCATTGAAATAAAACAAGTCTTATTTGGAGATTCAGATTATTTCACAAAAATGCATTATGGATATTTCTCAAACTCAGCTACAAGTCCCAAGCCTTTACTGTAAATCAATCACATCACCAGCTCACCTTTAATCACAGACTGGCCCGAGTATTCTCCCTGCAAAACAGAATCATGCAAATATATTAATTAGAGGCATCTTGTTTATGTGGTTAGAACACAGGCCCCATGATGCTGCATGTTGTCTGGTTATTATTTGCCCTCGGCTAGACGCTCACCAGATGGCTCCGGAGCTGAACTTTTACTGTCTCTGCAGCTGCATTCTCTTTCTCTCTGGCAGACAGCATGCGCTTGAAATGCTCCCTCTGATCACAGACAGAACAAGATAAGAAAGTTAGAGCGAGTCAGTCATCTTTCATGCTTAAGAAATGAAAAAAGGTGTTCTTGGCAGAGACGTGCTGTTTAAAAGAGCCGTAGAGAACCAACGATGAAATGCAAATTACCTCTTTGTGAATGTCTTCCACTATCAACTTCTCCTGTAATGGGGATAAAATATAGTAAACTATAATTGAACTGTAATTACATGAACTGTAATTACAGAAGAACACATTTGATTACAGAGAGAATAATTTTAAATAGATGCATTGTGAAAAGTTTACTGAAGGAATAACATGAGCTGTTAGACAAACTAATTCATAAGAGTATAATATAGTATTTTATTATCTAATATATAAAATATTAGTATTTTATATCAATTAATGAACAAATTTTTTTTTATTTTAATTAATTTCTAGCTACCCATTAATATGAGCTTCTCTTGTGTCTCTTTTGTGCTTCTTCCATGCAAAGAAACTTACTAACTGTTAAAAGTTTCTGTAAATGTTAAATTAGCGCCTACTAACAGAATGTTGCTATACAACACAAAAAGACAATGTTTTAAAAATCATCCTTTATTAATGGCTTAAATTATGCAGTGCATCGCACATACTATCTACGCGTTTGAACATTTACTCTACAGCATGTGCAAGTGACGTAGAGACGTCGTTTTGCTGCAGTTGAACCAGGATCATCAGGGCTCAGATCTACAATGCTGGAGACTTACTGTATGGTCAGCTGCAAAATTCTGTAAAAAGGAAATCAAGATACCATAACATGATGGAAAAGTTTTATCCCTAGGTTTATAGTTATTAAATAATAAATGTTAAATATAAAAAACTTTCAATGACAAACCTTAAAAATATGTACTGTATACAGATGTACAAATGCATCTATTGCATCTATTATCAACAGTCGGTTGTTTTTTAAGACACAAGGGTCAGCTGTCAAATGCATTTGCAAAACCCATCCAGCACCATGATAAAATTGGCTCTGATGAAGACCATTCCATGAAAGCAAGGACTTTTTTACCTCGGGTGTAGAGGAGAAGTTAATTTAGAGTTACCAGCCTCAAAAATCACCAATTAACAAACAGCACCTCAGATTAGAGGCGTTATAAGGGCTTTACAGAGGATAAGTAGGAGCCACATCTCAATATCAACTGTTCAAAGAAGATTATTGCAGATTTTGAACGCCTTCAGCATGGTTTTACAAAGTCGAAAGAAATAAAAATCAGGAAAGACTATGGAATTAGAAGGTGTGTCCAAAATTTTGACTGGTAGTGTACATCACTAGTCATAGGGATTGACTAAAATTGCATTGTAGTCCTATAGAGTGATAACATGCATTTCATCAAAACCTGTGACATTGTCTAAAATGCCCATCTAGAAAATGTATAGTTTAGTTAGAGGGGAATTTCTGGAACACAGCACAAATAATCACATGAGAATGTGACGTAACTGCACAAGCTCTTCAGAGACTACGTACTGTACTGTATATAAACCTATGTTACAACCAGAACTATTGTTACATAAAATTAATCCGACCCTTCTGACCAATCTGATTTGAGAATTCAACTGTGCTGGAATATATACAAAAATTAAGGCATGTAAGCACTCTATAAAACCTGTTAAAACTTATAGGTTTAGAAAAAACATGTCTGGCTCAAATTCGACCAACATGCATGATAAACAGTGTGTTCTATTAGTGATGTGCTATTTGCAAATGAGTCAGCTGATTGATATGGATTCCTTTAAGAAAACTTTGAGAGCCAACTCGGATACGAGTATCATATATATTATTATTTTATATTATATTGTTTTTTCCCCCCCAAGACAACAGTATTATTGTTACAATGCAACTTATTCTAAAAGCTTCCAGTGAAACCTCTTTTCAATATCGGAGCTTTCCATTAGCATGAATTCACTCATCTTCACTAAGTGCTTTATCCTGGTCAGTGTCGATGATGTTTGATGTTACGTTCCTCGAATAAATCAAATAAAGGAAAATTTTCTCTTTGTCTGGCCAATCAGTTCTCAAGTGTTTCAAAGCATTAGTTTTTATTGGTGAACTGGGAGAAACATTTTAATTCACTGAAAAGCAACAATTCCCATGAATATATTATATTCTGCATAAAAAGACTACTTGGTTTATACTAGGGCACAACAATGAGGTTCCTGGATTCACTGGTCGAAAGCTCACACAGAGTCAAACTTCATGCTAAATTAAATGAACTTAACTGTCACTACAAGCAAATGCATGTATTTCACAGCTAGCGTCTTAATTTTCCTTTTCAGTAAATCGCCTGATCCACATAAATTCTGTATGCATGTAATCTGATCACTGTTTTAGCTGAAAAAGCGAAAAAAAAAAAAAAAAAAAAAAAAAAAACATTTTGGGGCATCACTTGTGTCGGCTTTGCATGGAGCCATAAAAATGCCATGGCTAATCACCACTGCATGATTGTCTGCACATCTGTGCCCTGTGTGTGCGTGTTTGCGTGCGTGTGTATTTGTGCGTGTTAGTGCATGCAAATGTGTGCGCGTGTGCACGTGAGCGCATGTGTACATGTGCGCGCATATACGTATATA